>JALBCR010004551.1:0-42876 GCA_030710515.1 Abscondita cerata
CTTATTTTCAATGTGCTGCAGATTTAACAAATTTTGAAATAAATTTGTTTTACATATAAATTTTTTTGTTTAGTTTTAAAGCAAACTTTTTAAGAATAATATAAAATGTTTATTGTTTTATAATTACACTTCGAGCCTCAAAATTAGTTGATTTTCAAAATAGGCTTTTCAAATAGCTTTAACTTTTCTTTGAACTTCGATTTACTTAAAAATCACGTCGTTTTTATGATAACGATGTCATATGATGTTATAACTTGTGTTAATCAGTTTAAAAGGACACCGGTTGTAAAAATATTTGATGAATTATTTTTAATTGTTAATTTTCTAGTCCACTTTTGAAATAAAATTGGTATTTACAATCATTGCATTTATTTACAACGTAGACTAGCTGGCGATAAATTATCGAAATCTGATCTAAATATTAAGGCTAAATACAGTTTTACAGCCGGTGGAATTTGTAGTTTGCATTTTATAAGCTGGCCGTCCCTAAGTACAGATTCATTTCATGAAGAGGGGTTTCCATAAGGCACGATATTTAACAGTAGGTTGCGCCTCTTTAAAAATTTTTACTCAATGGTCTTAGATACATTTTGGCTACAAATTAGAGTATTCTCTTTTAGCAATTACTACTTAATTGGAGCCATAAATACAGTAATTTCATTTTATTGTCTTGTTTTATGTAAAAATGTTTTTCTTACAATTATATTAGGTGCAGTTGTAAGAATAGCCTTAGACTATATATTTCGCTTAATAGCATACCCACATTTTTAGAAATTTTAATTTATTAAATAAACACTTATTATTACGATTATTATTATTATTATTACTATTATTATTATAATATTTTATGCAATTTTTTGGCACTGCGATGCAAGACCCAGCGTCACCTTTATTTCCTAATCTCGTAATGCATGACATTTTACAGAATCCTTTAAAACGTTTTAGATACATACGTTGACAAAATCATAGCATGTATCCCAAAAGAAAAGTATCATTGTAACTTTAACGTTAAATTTTTTAGTAACTATTTTTAAATTGACTTCGAACTATGAAGACTTTTTGATACATGTGCTTTTACGGTAATAAAAGCCAAGTTACCCTTTTTCTAAATTCAAAATGGCGGCAGTATGCTTGTTCAGTTGGGCTTAAGGAGGTACGACCCTGTAAAGTTTTAATTTAAATTGGTTTTTCTTATTATCTCAGAAATGGAGAATTTTGTATGGTAAAATACGTTAATATACACAATTTATTAAAGTTTTAAAAAATATATATTAAGCAGTAGCTTAGAAACCGGGGCGGCTAATGAGGTTATTATTTAAAAAATTGTAAATCTTAGAAATTTTGATCATCCTGTACGAACTTTTGAATAAGCACTTTATTACGAACAAAAAGTGTTCTTCAATTTTTTACGTTAATGTAATATTTTCGAGAAAAATCGTTTTTTTTAATGTCTATTTTTCGTTTGATTTAAAAGCAAAATACAAATTTTAAATAAATAATAGGAGGTTTTCTGAATTAAACAACTGTAATTGTTTTTATGACCGTAGTTGTAATTTTATTTTATTTTATAACATAAATGTTGATTTGAAAGTTAAAAAGTCTAAAATCATGGCATGTGTATGCTTTCGAAGTGCAACATTTTGAGCATCTCTTGTAAGATGTAAATGTAATATTAATTGTTAAGTTATTTTTTTTATTGTTGATATTTATTTTTAAATAAATTTATAAAATAAAAAATAAAATTCAGTTTTACACTTCTTTTTCAATGACTTCACCATTATAATTTTTGATGCGAAAAAACAGACATTAAAAGAAAACTATACTAACGAAAAAATTAAAAGAACATTTTCCGTTTAATAAATTGCTTATTCTAAAATTCATACAGGGTGTCAAAATTTCAAATTTACACAGCTAACCTACAATAACATCCTGCTTAAGATCTTTTTAAAGATTATTAAATTGTGTACCATAATGATAATATTTTACAATATAAATTTTCAGATTTTTATTTAACTCATTTCTGAGACAATAAGAAAAACCAATTTTAAATAGCTTTTAGAACCATACCTCCTTTAGTAAACTAACTGAACAAAAAGAAGTTTATGATTTATCTAAGTTTTATGATTAGTAGAAGAAGATATAGTGCCAACTCCCATTTGTTTCATTGTCGTTATTAATTTTGATGCACATTATAAATAATGCAGCAAACTAAATATCTCACATGTACCTCTTACTAATCACTCCTTTAATTGAAAGGCAATGTGACTATGGCTGTTACACTCATTGCGTAATCATCGATCTCCTTTCATCAAAGTGGCAAAGTAGGGGTAATAAATAGAGCTTAACTTAGTTAATAAAAATTTCAAATTACTTGTAGAACTGTAGCCGCAACTCAGAATCCGCGTTGTTGTCAGATCAAAGTATCAGCTTCTGACCATAGCTTCTCTTATTGATTCAACTAAACAACAAGTACACACAATAAACATAGTGAATGGGGAATGATTAACCTTTAGTATTAACGCAAAAATGATACAATTTATACACCAATAAATTAATTTAATTATCCAATCGAACGTAGTAGCTTACGTCGCTCTTCTTATAGCTACCACAAATAATTAAGTATGAGTTTCTAATTGTAATCACTTACAACAAATAATAGTTCTGTTATTTATTGATAATAGTTATCAATCACACAACATTCATACATACTCCAAAATTCGCAACAAGAGAAAATAATGTTCTATATAAATTCTTATATAGATTAACAAACTCGTTTATCACTCGCAAAAACTAACCTGTTAAGTAATCTTAGCTGTTTTGATGCAATTAACCTCCATTCAACCAGGTATACGATCGCCTATTAGCGCTGTTTCGTTTACAATATAATCGCATTTCTCACGCAATAATTTCAACTCGGCTTTATAACTTCGATTTACTCACCCAAGAATAAAATTAAATAAATAACTGAGTGAATAAATGAAGCCTAAAAAAATAAAATAAACCAAACAGTATAATCTCACTCTACCCTTACATAATGTATAATTTTTAATGGGCTAACGAACATAAAACACAAACCTGGCATACGCATTTGAATACACGGGTTTCCAAATTTCACAGAATTATCATGAACACAACCCACAAACCATTATTCAAAATTATGATATAAAATATTATATTCCAGCTTTTCAACTGAGCATCACTTTACATGCAACCATTTTTTTTAACGACCCTAAGACTCGAAATCAAGGCTTAAATCCTCGGTTTCGGACCAATTACCAAAACTTAAATTTATCGCACAAAGAAAAACTTCCCGCTCTTTTGAATACTCTAACAGACTCGATACAAACAATCATTGGACAAATATCGGGAGAATTAAATTTCACATACGTGTCATTTAAGTTGCCTGATTTTCAGCACCTTTGGAAATAAAACGTTACTAATAGTTTGCATGACCTATTATTTTGACCACACTGCATAATCTCGCTTCATATAAAAACAGTTATAAAAATATAAATGCAAGAATGATTCCTCTGGTCTAGCTTATTAACCCTGGGTCTACTTGTATTTATGAATCAGCTTTTAATAAATAAAATTAAAATCTGTCAAATGCTACCCAATATTAAGATCAAAATTCAATATTATGCATTCTCGGCGTAATTACATAACAAAAGCACCAAATGTAAACAACACAAGCAACAGTTTTACACAAACAATAAAATCACGTGATTCAAAAATATTTACAATACGTGATAAATCAATTGCGTAGAAAACACATTCGGTTGTAATGCATAACCGAATTAACGATAATTATTCATGCCGTACAAAGAAAATGTAATATAGACCAATATATGAGATGCATCATTCCTTTCCTCTAAAACTAGTGGGATTTCGCATAAAATATGCTTCATGCTGGGCACGGATTCACTCGTCTCAAAAATGATACAATTAAAAATATTTAAGATCACATTTGAGAGAAACCGAATTTTCTTTATTTGGCTTTTATTTCTATTCTTTGCCGAATGGAAAACGCATGAAATTTATCATATCACACCAAAAAAATTCAAGATAGAGACGAATCCACAATTGTAGAGGTACAAATTAGGTAACAACAAAACCCTTAGAAAGTAATAGAAAACGATGATCACGCTAGCAAACAATAATGAATTCCATTTGTAAACGCTGTAAAAGGGTTTCTAAGTACACGTGCCTTATATATCATAAGAGCATTCTAATGGAAATCTAACTTAAATGTCTCCTAATCAACCATTTCAATAGAATACAAAATTATTATCTGCTTCCATTACTCACTCTTTAATAATTAAGTATCATAGACTTTGAAACGCTTACGGCATGAAAAAGATAGTAAGTAGAGCAATTCAACTATATATTTTCTTAATTTTCTCATTGTGTTTTGTTTAAATGTAACCCTACCTACAAAGTATATAAAATATTTATTTAGACGTGGGAGAAAGACGTATGTTCCAGCAGATGCAAAAATATGTCCTAAACTAATCGACCTGCGCCAAAAACACAATCCTTTAACTACGTACATGTAACAATTAGAGAACTCCACACTTTATCTACAAGATCATACGGGATTAGTATGATATGTTTATGTGGGCAACATACGCAACACAAAAGAAAATTTATTCTTGTAATCACCGAACTAAACATCCTACAAAGTTACGTACTTTATAAAACTCCAAGTGAATACTAATACCACAGCATAATAAACACGCAGCAGGGTACCGCTTAACCGGTGCCTTAGAAATTAGTATTTTAAAAAATATTACTTTGCAAACAGCTATTTTATTCGATTTCAAACGCTTCGTGCTAGTCGAAGCTGTAAAAATATTACGTGATTTCGAATTAAGCATATAACAATGTTATTTCTAGGTCTTTTAACATAAACATAAATAACTCTTAACTACGTTTTTTTAAATAATCAATTTAATAGATAGTTTCATTAAATCAATTATGCTTTTTGTAGACGTCTTAGCTGGGTTCCATAGTAGTCGAAGGATTTGTATCGTTTGTAAGATACACCGATGTATACTTATGCTTTGCTAATATCTCCATCGACTTTTAAGATTCCATGACAGGTTCAGAAATACCTACCATTTAAAAGTTATTTTACATTGATCACCCTATATATTTTCTGTTTCTAAATTATACCAACAAACATAATGTATGTTCTTTAACATTTCTCTATTACAACTTAATTCCTTTGCTGAGATAAATAAATTTTACGTGATTTGCTCAAAATAACGTTTATGAATTTTAATTATACCTCATCCTCCGCATCTCCTCCTAGAAACCCAGGCAACTGGGGAAACTAAAAAATAATGTTTATCATATTTATTAGGTAACAAAAATAATGAATGAATGGCACATTATAACTGCAGCTGTATCTGCAGAAAGAGATACGATGTATCAATAACTAATTAATGAAACGAAACCTCACCATAATAAACACACAGTGGTATGACTCTCGCCAATTCTCACTTGTAATTTTTATTTTAGCAACAGCTTAGCTATTAAAATGCAAGTTGAATTTTTTCGAAGTTTTCGTTATCTACAACAAAAAAGAAAATAAAAATTCGAAAACAATAGTACATAATCTTCAAAAATAACTTTTAAAATTCTCTCATTCAATTAGTATTTAAACCCTTTTGGTGTTGATAGGGCATAATTCTAAGGGCGCATCCTGACGAAACTATATAAAACGTTCGTACACACATGCGTCCAACAATGTCTGATTTTCATAGTACAGAAGGTCAATTTAGTGTGAATATTTATTTTTTTAAAATATGTGAAAGCTTGTAGAAAGTTAGTGTAAGATTGACATGCAGGTAAAAAATGGTCCGAATAAAATAGTTGCCAATCATCTAACGTTTTGAGAAAATTGATCCTGATAATGTCTCTCTATACTAGCAGAATTTCTTGCAATTGTGAAAATTTGTTATTTCTGAAGAATGAGTTTCGTCCGTAAACATAATGTTTAAATCAAAATGTGAATTACTTGCAAGTATTTTTAGCGTAGCAGTTGCTGGTTTCTCTTCGCTGCATCTAGAACAACCTTCTCAAATGATGGAGTTTGTTTTCTAGAAGGTCTTCCTTAGGAGGGAATACTTTTAAAACTGTCTAAGTCAGTCAGGACACAATCACAATACTTCTTGATAAACTCGCTTGGTTTCCACAGGATTATTACTTGCAGGACCACAGAAAATGTGTTTGTGCCATCTTAAATTACACTATTATATATTATTACTATGAATAAAACCGGTCTACAGCCCGTCATTTTAAGGTATCACTCGATGGGTGGTCGTATTTAAAAACAGGCGCTTCCCCAGGCCCCACCCACATGAGTAGGAAAAAGTGTTTTATTAGACGTCCTTCGGCCCGGGGTATGCCCAAAAAACTAGCTATCACAACTTGAGGTCAGGTACACCCCACGGTGTGTATAGAAGGAGAACACCAGGAGAATTAACTCAATTATATAAATTTATATGAAATAAGGATTTTTAAAAAAAATTTGTCATGCATATTTGAAACCGTCTTGGTCAGCCCGTCATTTTAAGGTATCACTTGATGGGTGGTCGTATTTAAAAACAGGCGTCCCCCAGGCTCCACACCCATATGAGTGGGAAAGTGTTTTTTATTATAAGTCGTTTGGCCCAGGGGCATGGTCAAGAAATCTAGCTATTACAAATTGAGGTCAGGCACACCCCACGGTGTGTATAGAAGGAGAACACCAGGAGAATTAACTCAATTATTAATATGGATAATAACAAACTGTCACCAAAACTTGATATTATTGCAGCAAATATTCGAAATGCTGATTATATAAACTAAAAATTGAGTTGTAGAAAAAAAAGACGTTCAAATAAAAGTTTGTAGATAATGTAAATTACAACCATTTTTCATAACTTTTCTTAGACAATTAATAATCTTGAAGTTATTGTTTTAAACAATCGTGATATTTTGGTAATCACTTATCAGACCCAAATTTCATTTTCTACAAAAGTATGTGTATAATTAAATTGAAAAAATATTCTATATAAGTATAAAGGTTTTAGAACATATATTTTTGAAAATAAAAAATATATCTTGGTAAGAGGCACGGATTGTGGAAAATCCTTTAAATACCAAGTTTTAATAAAATTTACCCAGAGGTTTTTGATATCATGTTTAATACGAACGGATTATTTTGGTAGTCTCTTGGCGGTAATGATTAAGAAATCAAATAAAATATTTAAAATGTTTTTCCAATTAAATGAATTTATCTTTGAATGAAAACAAAACTTATTTTAAAAAACGATTTCATTTTTTTTGATAAAAGGTGTGGAACCAGCCTCATCAGTTCAGGATTGTCACGGTCGACATTCTGTCAAGATTGAATGTCAATTCAAACTTTAGGTATATAGTAGAAAGTATGAAAACCTTGTCTGTAGGTTTTATTATTCTTTATGTAAGCTTACTTTTGCTTGTAGTTCCACTAAGAAAGGTCTAGCATATGTTACCCTCGTAAATTTTTGGTCATGTAAGTCACACTTCAGCTCTAGGGGATCTCCGTTTCGGCGCTTTGTTTGCGTAGTAGGTATCACTTCTTCTTTTAGGGATTAAAGCAATCTTTTTATTTTTTCGTTTTCTTGTTTTTCCCAGACATGTCTTTGGTGACTAGAGTTTCCCTGTAATTTATTACCTTTTTCTTCCCGTTGGTGTTTTTGAAGCAGTAAAATTTTAGCCGGTGAAGGTATAAGTTGTTAAAATACTGTTCTCTTTACTTGAGCGAGATGGACGTGATCTTCATCATCGTATAAACTGAACTTACTGTAAAACCTTACAGAAGGTTTCTTTGGGATATGCTCAAATTCTTTCTCTCAACAGTCTGTGAATTCGATGGATACAAACAAGTTGCCGTTTCACAGCCGCTTGTAAAGTATTAAGTGTCACTACATTTAAAGGATAACAATGAATCGTGAGTTTTGCCAACAAATGGTGGAACTCAGCATTCCAGTGAACATAGGACGGCTCTAATTGTAATTGGGGGGGTGATGCTTGAAAGTAAACAATATAATAAATCCTGAACTAGAATTTGCAACTTCAACGGTAGACAACGTCTAAGTGACAAACCGCCTCATCAAATATTAAAAAACTTTTCCGTCACATTTATGTACAGTGTGTCCCAACAGTAGTTAGCAAAGTAAGTTTTCACTTAATGAGTACTTTTGGCCTAAAACTCTTATCGACCAACGGGATAGACGTAAGAAGGGCGCATCTTTGTGAAAAGATTGAAAGTTATTCAGGGTTGTTCTTAGTAAAGCAGGGCGCAGTAGCATAGTCCTTTCAAAATGGGAACACTCGGCATTGTAATATACTTTGCATTCTATTTGGTCATTACAACCAAAACTTTTTCATATTAAATATTTTGGCTGAAATTTCAATAGTTCTCTCAGATATTTCGCATTTCAAGATTAAATTGGCATTTCATGCAGATAAATGAGCAATACTTTGTTTATTTCTATTAGATAGCCAACTCCTGCATATTTCTTTCATAAGGTTTCATTTTCTCAGCATGACCCATGCTTCGATTTTCTTACAACATGGCCCTTAGTTAGAAGGACACATATAACACCTCATGCCTTTGGGGCTTAGCAACCATCCTCGTAGGGGGCCTGACTGGCATGGAATCATCTTCATGCACCTTTAAGAATAGCCCTCTTGGCTTCATTTACATCATTGCAAATACGAATGGCGCTCATAATAAAGTACATAAAAGCAAGCATATAAGCGGCAACATCAATTATAATTCAATCCAAGCAAATGCATTAACGATTTCTTTAACTAATTATAACACTGAGTAATTACTTTAATAAAATTAAATAACAATATAGATTATTAAAGACAAAGTACGGTAGATTCTTTATTTCTGAAAATATCGTCTAGCAAACGTCCGCCTCTCTAACAATGCATTCTCCAAATTTCGATACATTTCGCATTACTACGCGAAGGATTTGCGCCATGAATAGCATCTACCCCATTTCTATTAGCTTTAGCTTCTCATATCTCTAGGTTTATTTACATAAACAGTACTAGGACATAATGGTTTCAAATGTTAAAATGGCGACAAAAACAAGTAAACTAAATAAATTTGTTAACACAAAACACACGATGTTTGATTGACAACGCTCCATTTTAACAACTGTCAAAACATATCACCAAATTTCCAAAACCTACCTCCGTTAAAAATCCGTATTATTTTTAATCTATCTAAGTTAATACATTTTTATGACCCTTTAAAAATGGGTAATACATTTTGCCGGACCCAGTATTATAGAAAAATGTCATAATCCATCGGTTTGTCAGTCTTTTACAAGAATATGTTCCTGTTTTGTATCTATTGGTCTACACTTTCTTTTGTTTTATTATAGTAAAGTATTATCTCGGGTTTGGTTTAAACTCTTTACTAACTATTGCATTTCTGTCCATTGAATTTTTGATACATAACTAACCATATTGTGTCCTCATAAAATGCAAATTTAGAAAAATAAACTGCTTTGTTTCGATTTTCATTCATTTTTATGCGGTATGTCGCGTTTGTTCTTGCGAAGAAAAGGTAATCCGTTTCTCCAATAAGTATTCACAAAGGGATATAGTGGTAAAAAATTATCTACAGTCAGATTTAATCCCAGAAAATGTACTGTACGAAGTAGAGACTTTACAACTTCAATCTCTAAATATGTTTGAACTCCTTCACCCGCTTGTTGGCCAACCCACACTAAACGGTCAATGGCAAAACTCCAATTCCGATTCGCACATCTAAAAGGTTTTATATCGTACTTAGGGGTTCGCTAGGCATATATTGTTGCCATTTAACAACGTCCTCAATATGAAATTAATTGTTCATCAATATTAACATTTTCATTTACTGCTATGCCAACTCTGCACTGCTGCAAAAATAAATTTTCAGATGTCAGAGACCATTGCAAGTTTATCTTCTTTGAGCTCTCATCTCGTGTTCTTTGTCATCAAAACGCAGGAATCTTGATATGCATTCAAATCTTCTTACTGTCATGCTAGCTTTATACAAAGGATTAGTTGTTTCTTCCCGAAAAAGTTCCTCTTAAGGCACATCCCAATTTATTTCAACACAGCTCGCTACACCAACCCAAAATGCATAGAACTCAATCAAGTTATATTTTCAGTAGCTAATACTTCTATCTTCCAAATTTGTGCAACAAATGATTTCATCTCAATTCTGTTATGAAGTATCTAAAATATAATGTTATACGCGGAGGTTTTAGATTTAGGTGATGCAGCAGTTTTCACAGCATTCCATCTGGAGCAACCAATTCTAAATGGGTGTTTATGTTTCGTCTCATTTCACTTTAGTCGTCGGTTTACTCACCGTCTGACCATTCTTCATTCACTATTTGTTCATTATTTCGTCCTACGACCCACAAGAAACACGTTAAGGAATTTCTAAATGCAAATGTTCGTAAAAATTAAAGAATAAAGAAAATAAAAATCATTTTAACGACACGTCACCCGACAAACTCGGAACGCGCATTCTAGGCTTGTACAGATATTTGGCCATTAGAATGTCAGAATATCAGTCATTAAAATTCCTATTGATATAAAAGGTCGGTGCAATAATGTTACTATATAGTTACAAAGCAATTAATAGAATTAATTTGATTTAATAAGCACAATAGGCAAATAAGATTTTCCAAAATTTCGCAAAACTACCTTACATAACTTTATGCAATTCTATAATTTTGATTGCGCTTTTATGACGTAATATAAATATACACTCTAATTTCTGTACAAATTGGCTTCGTCAAAGTCGTGAATTAACCATTGCGGACTTCGCACAGCCTCGTACATTTATCAGTTTCGCAAAAGTTCTGATAACTAACAGCATGTCAAGGCCCACAAAATTATACACCCACTACCACCAACTCAGTGCGCTGGGACAAGGGATTACACTTAATGCAGCAGCTGGGAAATTGGGTGCCTCGCATTTCTTGATGCAGCATCATCCCCTGCATCGGGAATCAAAATTATTGAATAATGAAATTATAATATTGCGACGAATCTGATTTCTCGTTTCACGCTATCGCATCACAAGCTGGTAATTCACAAACAGTTAATTTACAAGTCCACACTTCAAAGGTTATTTAAATTTATTGCACATTATTAATTTTAATTGGCATAACACACATCAACTATTGTTAAACACGCTTTATTTATTTCAACTTAACTCTGGACAATAATACCATAGAATCGACTCTAAATTTCATGATGACGCTTTTACATATGAAAGATAATATTCTTAGAAGATAATTGAATGCCTCGAATGGAGCACGCAGCTACCATTCTGATTCGCATTCTGGAACAGCTTCAGTAGTGCAACACTGCCCCTCCCTAAGACTGCCTTGTCTCTCAGAACGGCACATTACTGGCCTAAGCACCGCTAGAATAGGTCGCCTCAAAGCCAGGCAAAGAAACAGTCCACAGCCCCCTCGCCCATAGGCGCGGTTGATAACTGCAGACCTACATTATCAACTCTCTGCTCTCGGAAAATAACTTCAACATGTCTCGGACACCCTCTAGTCCAGACAATCTAAACCATGTCGGTTTCTAGGGCATTGCTTACCATGCCATTGGACGCTCGTCCCTCTTGAAATTCTTACTAGGCATTCCATTGTGGTCCTCAGGCAGGTCTAGGACAGTTTTTGAAATCTGGCAGTAGATAGAGAGCTCCTCTTCACGCAACTCTGTAATTGGACCCACAGCAGGTTCAGTCTACGGTAGCTTCATCTTGGTCCAAACATTTTTTAAAACAACCCTCAATTTCAGCATAATGAGAGTTCAGACATCCACTGGGCCAAAAGACTTCTCCGGCACATCGGGTGCGTTTCGCTAATTTCGTCGTGACTCCTAACCTTGCCTTCTGGTCGTAGTCCCTCGGGGTCATCACACTCCTAGAAGCCCTTTCGCATCCTCGGTTTCGGGCCCTACTAGCTACTAGCTTTGTCCACGAATGGACGGCGGCTTCGTGATTCCCTTGTGTTAACAGCGCATGGGGCTAGCCCGATCACAACGTACCACTTTCGGTTTGTCCTCGGCAGGTTTTGGATACGGTAATGACGTTATTGTGCCCGGGCTTATACTTTTGGTATCGGACTTTCCCATTGGCGTTGCATTTTCAAGTAATAATCTAGCGCCTCTTTAGAATTGCATAACCATACCGCACCTGATCCGATCGCCGCGGCTTTGATGTTCTTCAAACAGCATCATAGTATGGCCATCTACTTCTTTCTGAGCCCGCTGACATAATTTCCCCGGCTACCCTTTCAGGCCTACATCCAAATACGCAAATCACGGCAAATCGCATTTCACGAGACCCGCACTACGCAGGCAGGCGTTTCGGCCCTGCACTGTCGCAACGGATGTCGATACGCCATCAGAAATAAATGCAAATACCGGGTCCAATTCCGGTTGATGTTGGCGACAAGCTTGGCCAGGTTTACCTATCGCTTGACGGCACCGCTCTTACCATGCCGGGCCGACTGCGTTGTTCTGGCGTTTTGATTCTAAATAGTCGGGCAGACGTCTTGGAATAAGGTCACCCCAAAGTTCCGCCTCATCTGAATGTAACTTCCAGGGAGACCTGAAACGCAGTGTGTACCTTTGACTAACACGTCTGGGTCTGGTTCTTGCTTTTCTATTTGGTATGTTTCGATTCATTTCACTCGGCCTCGTAGGCACTACTTCACTGCGGCCTCTTTGGTACCATTGACACTTTCCAGGATTTGGTTTCAGAAAAATCAGCCCTTGACAAAACCTTTACTAAAATACCCGGATGACCTCTTCTCGGACCATTTCAACTCAATAAGTACTACTTTTACAGCCTCGGGTTTCGCATCGGCGATTAGCACTAATATTCTCTACTGGGCGAGGGTAACTGACAAGTGGCGCGATGACTAGAGACCGCTTCTGTTGCCGGAAGGCGCCCACGTAGTTTCATCCCATCGAAATTTCCCGTCCCTTCCTTTGGTTTATCTGGCTAATGGTCTGCAATGTCATAAATTCCGAAACAGTCCGACGGTAGTACGTGCACAACCCAAGGAAAAGTACTACACATTCTTCAGTCATTTCTTTCAGTATTCAGATATTGCACTCTTCCCAAAATATGACATTTTTCTGACTCAATTTCAGCCTGGCAATAAGTGCTCTTGAACGACTTTACCAACCACAATGACGTCGTAGCTCTCTAGCAAATTCATTCTCAGACATCATTCTTTATAATTCCAATGTCCATACTTCTTTATTACGTTCAGCACTCGCATGGCTGAGTACTCTGCTTCCAAACTAATGGCTACTCTCTGACCACGCGCAAGAATTCGCTCAAGTCGCCGCCAAAGAGACAGCGCCGCTGGGGAATGTTCCGCCGCGCCCCGTACCTACTTCCAGACCGACAATGGCTTTGGTAGCTCCTGCATCAATTCAGGTCTTTCTTAAACCCCTCTTGCTCATCCTGGTTCTAGTTTTCGGTCAGTTCTTTCTAGCCTTCGCGTGGGCCTTTGGTACAGCGACGTTACACCAGCCTTCCACGTCACTACCGTTTCCAGCATCTTAGTGATCTTCTCTGTGGTAAACTCTCGCGAAATATTTGCCGAGCAATTTCCTCTATAGTTTTCCTTAGTTGGTTAAGGCTCTTCGGTACCAGCATATCAAAGTTTATGGTTACCTCTGTGAGAGTTGCTTTGCTTCTGGGCCGCTTCAAATTTAAAGCATGGGCCAAAGCATCATCTAATGTTCTTGGTCGAGCTAATATCAAAGTTCGTTGTATCTCACTATCTTTAAAGCCATTCACAAACGTCTGAATAACCAGCTGCTCGAGGAAACTAGTCTGCGTAGGGTCCCAATCAAACCAGTCTAGTAATATGGGCTTCAAATTCTTGCAGGCTCTCAGTAGATTTTAAAAACATTTCTTAATTTGCGCGAGATACACTTGTTGTAAATAAGAATCCCCATACCTTCATTCTAGAAAAGAAAGATCAAGAATTCATAGTCACTCTGTTGGCCATCAGCAACGGTCTGTATTACTTTCAGTGCTTCTCTACGCAGAGCCACAATTAAGAACGTAGCTTCTTTTCTCTGCTTTTATCTATTAGCTAATACTGCAGCCTCAAACTGTTTGTGATATGTTCATCCGGGTATTTTACCATCAAACGTGGGTAGTACAACCTTTATTCTGACGCGTACGTCTTCGTCGTTAGGTGCTATTTGTAAAGTTTCTGGTTCTACAATGCTGTCAGTTTCTTTGTTTTGGAAACTTGTTTGATTCATTTCTCTTCTAGAAGTTTTATTCTGTCGGTTATTTTCTTGTTCTCTTCTGCTATATCTTCTATTTTCTCTTCTCATTGTTGCTTCCAACGATCCAAATTTTTGTTCAATTTTATTTCAATTGCTTTCATTTTCCTTCTATAATTTTCTTTTTTCTCTTCCATTGATTCTATTTTTGGTTTAATTATTTATTTGATTCCGTTTTTAAATTTTTATATAATTTTTGTTAATTGTATTTTGTTTTCACCTTAATTTTGCATTTTCATATAATTTCTGTTCGGTCTCACCTTTCATTTTCCTACTTCATTGCCTTGGCAATTTTTAAACCTCCAAATATTCAAATATCTTTTCATCCATTTTGCTAGTTTTGCTTACTTGTCAAGGGCATCAAATAAAATAATTTATATGACTATTTGTTTGCACACACTCTTAATTAATTTATAACATACACATACTTAATTATAATAGAGTCAGTTTAAAAAGTCACACGCACTTATTTATTTGTCCACACACAATAACGTTAAGTTAAGATAGGTCAGTTTTTTATACTGAAATTAGACACTTGCACGTGCACTTGAGATTATGAAAACAAAAGACCCACACACCTGATGACTAGTTGTTACGACTCTTATATCTTTTTGTTTTGTTATCGCATTTACAAGCGCGAAATTAATAGACACAGTAGATCGAATTATGCTTATTACTTAATTTACTCGTACACTATTAAATACGTTTAATTTATATCAACTTAACATGACGAATAATAACTTTGAACTGATTCCTAAATTTATGATGACGCTTTTATATATGAAAGATAATAATCTAGAAGATAATTAAATGTTCTAAACTGGAGTTCTAAAACACAGCGATTATTCTAATTTATTCTGGAAACTCAATGTATGCAGTAACAACATGGAAAAAGCTGCACATGGCACAGCGTACATTAATTAAAATTAATTTCCCTAATTTCCACATAAACAAAGAATCAAAAAAGAGACAAATTCAGTCGCCCTGCCTAATAACAATACATTACGGGCGTATACAAGAAATTATTTAGTCTCATAGTTTCTGGTGACATTTTATTACATAAATTCAATTTAATACCTTTCCTTCACGCGCTCTATTTAAAGAGTTACGAAGAAAATGCATTCGACATAATTTTAACGTAACCAATTCCTGCATTTCTCAGATAATAGCATAATTTTTAGCAACATGCTTGCAATTATCACATAAAATACATAAACTTTTATGCAAAAGTTTGCTCTACTGCTAATAATTTCTGGCTGCTTAATTGGCAGATATTAACAAACAGCGAGACTCTCTTTGTGGTGAGTAGCACTATGAGGGATGATTAAAATACCATGAGACTTTTTCTAATGGGTTATTAGTATATAAATAATCTCTTTCTATACATTTCTTGAGCTTCTATAGCATTGTACATTACTCGGGCGCTTATACAAAAACCATATATCACTTTAGAAAATGCTTCGAAAAGTATACTTAAAATACTTGTTTTTACATTTTTACATCCCATACGTCATTATAATTTGTTAGTTACCAGTTTAGGATACATGGAGGTTTCTGTTACATATATAGTATTTGATACTTTGTCAGTAGATTCTATTGCCGAATACGACGCACTCTCTCTGCGACTTTTCTCAAAACTGCTGTTTTCGAAAGCAAAACATAACCTCGTTATTTAGGTCGTAATATGGCAGCATCTAATTTACCGAACATTATGACCGTTTAATTGTATTAATAATCGGTAAACAGTCCTGCAAGAACAAACTCGCTCTATCTCTTAGATGTCTTGTAAATTGGGCGACTTTGATATAGGAACATGGACCCTTAAACGGTTTAGTTGCTGAGATACAGGGTGTTGAAAGTTTAAAATAAATATTTAAAACTTGCAATAAATCAAAAATGCCTTTAAAATTCCTTGGCTCAATTTGGTGACCAATATGCTCTCAAAGAAAGCCATTTTGACATAAACAACTTTTAAAAATTTCTAACTAGTGGCGCGTTATAAGGGTTAGTGACAACTTTTACCTCCTACTTTTACGCCACTAAAGGAGATTCTTTTTATTTTCTTTTAAATTATTTATTCATTTTTGGTCAAAAAGTAATAACATTTTATGGTGCTACAATGAAGGGTCTTGAAGATATTTGCTGCGAAACAAGTCTGCGTACTGACATATTCTAAATTATTATGTGCAGTGGGATTTGCTCGTCGGCGTTTTGCTAAACAATTTGCTTCAATCCGATTATTCATTGGATTTTATAAAAGGTTCAGCGTAAATTGTTCAAAAGTAATACAAACCATTTTTTAAAGGCATTTTTGGTTTATTGTAAATTTTTATTTTTATTTTAAACTTTAAACACTCTTTAAACACTCAGCAACTAAGCCCTTAAGGGTTGATGTTCCTTTATCGAAATTCATTAATTTACGACCTCTCGGAATAGAGCGTTGTCGGTGGAATATGGCAACACCCTGTATATGTAATAGAACGCTAACTTTAAGGTTCATTAAAATAAAAACAATTTATGAAAAACGACCGCACCACATAAGCGTAACAGAAGAAAGTCTACTCTATAACGTCGTATTTGAGATTGGCGGGGGCATGTCCTTAATTTTCCATAAAAAAAGTAAAAGTAAACTTCGGTTGGTTCATTATACAGGGTGTTGTTGTATTCGAACGACAACGCTCTACCTCAGAGAGGTCTTATAAGTTGTTGAATTTTGATATAGAAACACAAACCCTTAAACGGCATAGTTGCTGATATACAGAGTGTTGAAAGTTTAAAATAAAAATTATTGAATAATTCAAAAATGCTTGTAAAATAGTTGTATTACTTCTTAAACACTTTACGCTTAACCTTTTTCAAAATCGAATTAATAGTAAGGATTGAAGCAAATTGTTTAGCAAAACGGCGACGGGCAAATTGCACTGCACATGATAATTTGGAATATGTCAGTACTTGCAGACTTTTGTTTAGAAGCCAATATCTTCAAGACCGTAAAAAATTAAACAAAATTATTTGCTCCAGTGGCGTAAAAATAGAACGTAAAGTTGTCACTAACCCCTATAGCGCCACTGGTTAAATTGTTGAAAAGTTAGTTTATGTTAAAATATGACTTTCTAAAAGAACGTATTAGTTACCAAATTTGTAAAAAATTTAAAGTCATTTTGATTTTATTGCAAATTTTAATTTTTATTTTAAACTTTCAACACCATGTATCTCAGCCACTAAGCCGTTTAAAGGTTCATGTTCTTGTATCAAAATTCACCAATTTACAAGACCTCTGGGATAGAGCTGTCGGTCGAATATAGCAACACCCTGTATATCGTAAAACATACCCTAATAAATTGACATATTTGGACTGATGGACTAGATAAAAGCAGCACTAATTTTGTTGGAAAAATGATTTTCGAATTTCTGTCAAAATAGCTTCAACATCCGAAAATATGAAGTATATAATATAATCAAAACAATAGGTTGAGGAATCGAAATATTTCGGATCTGCGTGCTCGGAAAAGCAGCAGTTTTGGCAGCAATATGAAGCCAATTACAAAGTATTAGATATACAGGGTGGGGCACTACCAATGAATTATTCTATAGCATTAAAACGACAATAATGTTAGAAATTTTAAATCATACATATGTCAAAATTATTCGAAACCACATTTTGTAAAATATTTTGAATTGTACAGGGTGCTCTAGAAACACGTACCAACTTTCACTTTTCAACATGCATGCTCCTCTTAGAAAAGTTTCTTGCAAAAAACCTTATACGCCTTGGATTACCGAAAATATTAGGTACATGATAAAAATACGCAACCGTGCATTGAATAGGTACCGTGAAACATAAAACAACCATCACTGGGATTATTGTAAACAATTGCGTAACTACACTACTACAGCCATTCGCGCAGAAAAATGGCATACTTCAATTACAAATTTCAAAATTGTACTAAAAAATGGAAAGAACTAAAATTTTGACATTGTAAATAACAAAAGTAAATTCAAAAAGTTACCTGACCATTTAAATAATGTCAACAATATCAATAAATACTTTGTGGATATTGCTAAATTAGATCTTCCTACACATCAAGAAACACTTAATTTTTTACCTAAATAATAAATTAACTTTAAGTAAATGTCAATTTTCATTGGTATCCGAATCTCAAATAGTGCGTATTGTGCAGAATATAAAAAGTAATGCTACTGGTTTTGATAATTTAAATATATCTTTGATTTTAATGTGCTGTCCCTATATTATAAGTCCCATCACTCATCTAATTAATGATTGTATTATCCATTGTTGTTTTCCCGATTCATGGAAAATTGCCAAGGTCATATTCCTTACCAAAAGTAAGTTCACCGATAGACTACAGCCAGTTAAGGTGCATATCAATACTACCAACACTTTCCAAAATTTTAGAAAAAGTTATGGAACTTCAGATTCAAATCTTTTAGAGTCTAATCAGATCCTTCCAAACAAGCAGTCTGGATTTAGAAATGGGTATAGCTGTTCAACATCTTTGACAAAAGTAACAGATGATATATTTCATGCGCTGGACAAGAATAAAGCCGCTATCCTTGTTATGCACGATTACTCCAAAGCTTTTGATATAATAAATCACACATTCTTCTTGCAATTTTAAATTACATCGGATTTGATAATTCAGCAATAAACTTCATAAAGTCTTTCTTGACAAACAGAGTTCAAAGAGTTGTTCTTCAAAATCATGTCTCCGAAGCTGAAAACGTTACTGTGGGAGTTCCACAAGGTAGCATACTGGGTCCCATATTGTATTCAATATACACCTCAAACTTTTCGGTGTCTTTGCTACTGTGACTATCACATGTACGCAGACGATACCCAACTATTGTATGTATTTAGTCCCCATCAAGTACACCTTACTAACATAGAATTAAATAAAGACTTATTAAGCCTGTCTGAAGTATCAAGAAACCATTCACTAAAAATAAACTCAAAGAAATCTGTGCTATTTTGTTTGGAGTGGAGGAAAATAAAACAAATTTGTTAGAAAAAAATAAATATTGAAATAGAAAATGAGGCTATTCAATTTAAAAAATAGTGCTAAAAACTAAACTAACAAACTAAAAATGTTGTGTGATAGTCTAGTACTATCTCATCTGAATTTCTGTGACACCATACATAATTCATGTCTGGATAGTGTTGATGTGAGACGAATCCAAAAACTTCAAAATTCCTGTATGAGACTTATTTTGGTATTAGACGGAGAGAACACATAAGCTATAAATTAAAAGAACTATGTTGGCTTAACATGGCTAATCGACGGGTTCTACACTGCTTATGTTTTTTTACAAAATTTTTAAAATTTAAAACACCGCCATTCTTGTAAATAAAATCCGATTTAGAAACAGATGTTCATAATCAAAATGTTTAATAAGTGTTCTTCTCACAAAAAGAACTTTTAAGCGTTCATTTACATATATATTGCTTTTTATATTAATAGTTACAGAATAAATGACTTTTCTCTGTCTATATTCTCATTTAAAAATAAATACTCAGCGAATATTATTTAGAAAAATTATAATTATTAGAAATACTTTAAAACATTTTAAATAAAATAATTTTTACACCCCTTACTACCCATATTTATTTGGTTATAATCATAAAATTTTGGAAGTTATTTGTCTGCAATCTTTAATCTCTTAAATCTCTTATTTTTCTCTGCCCTAGTATTCTTTTATCTACTCTCTACTTTTATTTCTTTAGTACACGCGATTGTATTTAGTGAAATGTACAGTTTTAAATAGTTATAAATTGGTATTATTTAGTTTAGTTTTTTTTTTCAGGCCACAATAGCCTGCGCATTCAAATGGCCACAATACATGGCCTTTTAATTCATTAAAAATTAGTTTAATTTCTTTCTGTCTTTAAACATGTTCATTTGTGAATTAATAAACGTATTATTATTATTATTATTATTATATCAAAGTTGCGTTATTTTAAATGGATCATCCTGTATTTTTTTTTCTATTTTTGAATTGTACGATAAATAATAATGTATGTTCTTTAAACATGTTTCTACTACTTACTTACTTCCGTTTCTGAGATAAATCGATTTTACTGATTTGCAGACCCTATCCCAATAGGTTCTTTTCTGGATCACCATAAATATTTATTTATTATAAAAGATTGATTCAAACAAGATGATGATTGAACACTAGTAATTCTTGTTAATAATGTCAACAACTAAATTCATTTATTGTTACAAATTAAAACGTACTGAAATGGTTTTAATATCGTTAAGTAGGTAATAATAACTAATATGTAGGTAACGCGTGATTCAAAAATTTTTCATTAAAGTGGACCATGAAAAATTCACGTACGTCTATTCTAAATACATAAAACTTGATGTGTTGGACCTACCAAAGTACTATTAAACTATTAAAGTCATCTGAATTATTAATTTAAAAAATTGAAATTAAATTTTGTCAGAATTGACAAATGTACACCTGTTATATCTTGCTTTGTCGTTCATGGCAACGTTTGATGAAAAATTTTTTGAATCACGCGTTATGTTTAATAATTTGAATCAATATTTTAATTTTAGTAAATTTGTGCCAATTTGAGTAAAAAAAATTAAACTTTTAATAAACATCTCTTTATTGATAGAAATTAAACGCTGTTCATTTAAAATAATAATACAAATTTAAAAAAAGAATTAGTCTGGGGGATTTGAACCCCGTAGAATCGGCGATAAATCAGTGGTAATGCGTTTAGACAACTGAGCCACGCCGAACATGAACGACGTATCTCTTACTTGTTCATTTAAATAAATCTTTTTACCACGCGATATATTTTTTGAAATATTTTTGATATGTTTTGTTACATTTTAAAATTTTTACAAAAACGTTTTCTGGTACATATTGTAATGTGTTCTGATATGGAAAATCTCTAAAACACTTTGGAGACATATAACATCGGCCTTTTTAAATTCCCATGTTAAACCCAATGCTTCAGATTTCCTGGGACACACGGTATAGGTAATTATTCACTGTAGGGCACTACTAACAAATTATTCTGTAGTATTAAAACGGCAAATAATATTAGAAATCTTAAGGCAAACATATATTGAGATTGTCTCGAGACTACATTTTAAAAATACTTTGAATTGTACAGGGTGCTCCATAAACTTGTAACATATCAAAGTTAAGGTTATTTTAAATTGAACACCCTGTATTTTTTTCTATTTTGAATTGTACGATAAAAAATAATGTATATTCTTTAATAGTATCTATACCTACTTACTCTCCTTTCGAAGATAAATCGATTTTATCTGATTTGCAGACCCTCAAAAAAATTCAATAAACTCAAGATAAGTAACAACTAGCAACTTTTATTTACACCGCTTTAATAAAAGCTGTCAACTCTTTTGGTAATATTTACTATTATGTCATCTCAGACAGGGTGTTTTTAATACTACCGCATAATACTAAGCACTTAAAACTTAAATAACTCTGCTTAACTCTAAACGGAACACCCTTCATTTCTGTAGCCTGTTGGAAGCTGGAACTAAGTTTTTGAAATATTTAAAAATTTGAAGTTTAACAATCTGCGATTTACTATAATCTAAGTTAGCTAGTGGGAGATCCGCAAAATGAACATTATCTGGCAACCATTTTTAATGTATAGGCGAATTCAGTTTTAAACATTTACCCTAAAATATTTGATTTTCTTTCAAAAAAAATAAACATGATTGTGCTTATGACTAATATCCCGAGTACACAAAGTTAACCGCAATTTAAATCGAACTTTGAGTAAATTGATCGAGGCAATTGATTTTTTGGTTATAAACAACTTGTTTATTTATCTTTCTTTAATTGATGTTACAGGTTCACAAAAAGATCAAGCAATAGTGTTCTTAAAGAAAAAACGTACTTCTTAGATTAAACTTGGGTGAACGCTGGCCATAACGTAAATAAAGTATGGAAAGACACAACAATCGTTGGCTCAAGGCAGGCTTTCATCGAAGGATTAACAACGGATTAAAATCCCTTGGGGCAAAAAAATCGTCTTATAATACTGCACATAGGATCTGAGGGTGGATTTGTTTAAAAATGGTTTGCTATGTTTTGAATCGAAGAAAACTGAGATCACCATTTAGAGATGACCGGAAAAGTTTTCGAAAACTGGTTTTCAGAAATTTAGGCGACTTAGTGTCTGTGATTGTGAAGGACAATGCTTCTTATCAGAGTAGAAAGACTGAAAAGATTCCTAATTCTTGCCCAAAAAGTCTGATATACCAACTTGGTTAGAAAGTCAATCAATTGTGTACCTTCCAGATATAGCAAGTTGAACTTTGCATCTTGTATAGAGAGACTGCAGTCATATTCAAAATACGGCAAATATCTAAAGAAAAAGGCTTGTACAGTTTTACGATTGCCTCCTTACCACTGCGAATTTAATCCTATCGAGCTGATATTTGGGTCAAGTAAAAGGAGAAGCTATAGGCGAAACAATACAACTTTTAAAATGAATGATCTCTTTACCAATTATTTCTGACAAGCTATAGAAAATGTTTCTGCAGACAATTGGAAAAACGTCATTCGTCAGTGCACAAGGCAAAGAGTAAAAAATGTGACAGGTCGACAGTGCAATGGACGTCAATGCGGAACCGTTCATAATTCATTGGGGCGATGACTTTTCTTCATCTGAATCTGATTAATCATAAGAGTTAAATAATAAATAGCAAGACACAAAATTATGGTTTTTTTAAAGTAAGAATGCTAAATTAACTCTCATAATGTACTTATATTTATACAATTGCTTAATAACGTGTGTTCAATTTGTAATATAGATTTGTACTTTAAGTCATTTGATTTATCTTTCGCTTTTTGGTGGTAGGGGATTGTGGGAATTTTATAACTTATAACTGTCGCCTTTTGTTTATCTGAGAAAGTTCAGTACTTATTTTATACACACAACAAAGTCGTTACGTTGGTTATTTATTCATCTAGTTTTTATAAGTTTAGAGTTCAGTGAACTGCAATGTTTCCCACAACTTTAGGTTATGTAGAATGCGAGACAATCGTTATACATACCAAATGTTAGAAATGTCTTACATTTATTACAATTTGTTGGTTTACCTCCTCACTACGTATAAAATATTTTTGAATTTTCGTGCTTATATAAATTTACATAGTGTAAAAGTGGTCTCTGCATTTATTGGTTCAAATTATCACAAATTAATAAAAGGAGTGGCTTAACTCTAAGTGTGTTCGCTGAACGCATTATGGTCAAGTCAAATCACGCTCGCTGTTCGTAATTTACTGATGTTTAAAAACAGCAACCGTTATTTGGTACATCAAAAATCGATCATACTTCACTAACTTTATTAACCTGTTAACTAAGGCGTGATATAATCACTCTAATAGTGGTACGATAATTTCTAAAATCATTATTTACATTTTTTTTGCTTTAATGTTGTAGATCGGATTTTGACAAAATTGCTTGTTCCTACTTATTTGGAAGATATTGTATTTTTGGAGTGTCTGAAAAATCAAGTAAAATTAGTTTACCTTAGAAACGGAAGTGTAAGTAGGTATAGGTAACATGTTCCTACATACATTATTTTTTATCGTACAATTCCAAATAAAAAAATACAGAGATCCATTGAAAATAACCCAACTTTGATATAGTACGTGTTTCTGGGACACCTTGTATAATTTTAAAATGTGGTCTCAAATAATCTCGATATATGTATGGCTTAACATTTTTGACATTACTTGTTGTTTTAATGCTACAGAATGAATTCGTTGGTAGTGCCCCACTCTGTATATAAATAAAAAAAAATAATAGAAAAAAAATTAGTAGATAATACATGTTAACCTAGCCTATGTTTCTCACTAATGGTTATAATATTTAATAAATTTAGATGACTTGATAAAAACTGCCCAACACTAGTCGAAACGTCGGCAAAAGACTAGACATGATGTCTTAATCATCCTTCACCAGTACTACCTTACAAAGAAGGTCTCACTGTTTGGAAATATCTACAATAAAATTATACACAGAACATCTAGAAATAACCAACATAAATAATATATTCATTTGGGAGTCATTGATCAAAAAGTGATCCAAACAAAGCAATTTTTAAATTTCTTTAGTTGGATAATAAAATTTATAAAATTTGTTGCTCAACATAAGTAATAGGACATCTTAATTTAAAAAAATGAATTTTGGCTGTACCAAAATTGCACATATTGTTACATATTTCGTTTTGTAGTTTTTCTTTCTAATTTTAAATGGAAGTTTTAAATTATATTTTAGATCAGGTTTTTGAGAAAGTCTACATCAACTACTTACACATCAAAAACAATACTGGTGAAACTGAAAAAATTAACTCTAGGGTCGGAGCTAGGCGATAATAAAACGTATCCAGAAAATGTTTGAAAAATCTTTCAACTGCCGTCGAAAAGAGTTGAAGACAGAAGAAAATTAATAGTTGACAACGTTTATTTTTCTTGTCTTAGAAATATAATCGTACTTATAATTTAAAAAATCTAAAATTTGCTTGCGTTTAGAACACGGCGCGGCCCCAGATTTTGAGAGAAAAACATAGTTTCTTTGTTTATTTAAATATCTCGAATATGTCTAAAATGCGTTTAAAAGCTAAGTCTTCAAAATTTGTAATCTCCCATTCTCATGACGAATGTGCTTTAGTTGCCGAAGCGATAACCGAGACAAATAAAACAAGTAAGTGATGAAAAATTATTTTGCGAAATCGCAAATTTGAACAAAATTGGAGAATCGTTCTTTAAGCAGTAAGTGTTTTAATTTTACCACATATGTGTGCACAACGCAAGCACGATTCTAAAATTTGCACATTTCTAGCAGCAAAAATTTTAATTTCAAAATCGTGCTTTTATCAGTACTTTAGTGACCATTTTCGGAAAAAACGTATTCTTTCAGCGAAAAAATGAATTTATCGTTGTCGATTCAAATTTATTGACTACTAATATTTTTTAATGTAAAAAGCCGACTACTATAAAAGATATAACTTTATGAAATATCTCGAAATTTAAAAGTATTTTTTAAAACTGACTACTCACTAAATTTTTAAAAAAGTGCCTAAAAACGTCAACATTATTTTTTAATTTTTACAAATAGACCATACAGCCACAAACGGAAACTCAAAAATCCAACTTTTGTCTATTAATCAAAACAAAAATCACCCTGTACCTTAGTTACATGTTTCCTTTTCTTTTAACAAAAAGTTTCTCAATTATTAGGTTTGTAACAAAATAATCAATAAAATTATACCATATTATTCTATTCATACAGAGGAATTTTTAATGATTACTCAGACTTCTTTAACTCTTTGAACTCTTGTTTGTTTGTTTCAAATTTCTCGCCCTGATGAAGCCCCCTTGTGGTATCGAAATGTTGGGAACTACGGTTACAATTTCTGACACAGGAGAATTCTGGAAGACGTTTTATTCTAAGAATGACTCATGACGTGAAAGCCTCAAATCTTACAAAGAGTGATTATATGATACACAAAAAGGACAATTGAATAGAATTCACAAACTTGATTGAAGTACATTATAGATATCCTTTGATTTGAAATAGATCAACTAAATCCGCGATTCCGAACCAAGGGGTAATTACTCCGTAGGGTAAATCAACTGTTCTGTAGGGTAACAAAAACCTAATAATAATGATCTGCTAATCTAATAAAATACCTAACTAGATAGCAAAAATTATAGATAAGGACCGCACGCGGTATCTGTTTCTAGTCTAGCTTCAACTGCATGTCTGTTTTATTGGTAGCGGGAGGTTAGGAACCGCTTATCGCGCACCGTGCGGCAGTTTAAGATCAAGATAACTCGTGTACGAACGTGTTCTATTGTTTCACATTTCATTGTAACTTTGATACTTAGTAATTTATTTAAAGATATGTTTTTGAAGATCAGGAACAACAAATAAAGACAATAAAATTATTACTTATTAATTTTTTGTTTCTCAACAATATTACAAGTGATTGTTTATATACGTACCTATTTTTCTATTAAGCATTCGTAACATTTTTTACGATTGTTTTAGGTGACATGGTTTTACAAATATTGTAGTCCAGAATATAGAAAAGCCTCAGTGTGTATTATGTAATAAAGTTCTTAATCCGAAGAGCATGAAACTAAGCAAACATTTCGCGAAAATTCACAAAGAGTTCATAGGAAAAGAGAGCGTCTTGAAGGTTTCGCAGATTGGATTCTACAGGAAAAGTGCAAAAACAAATGAATCGTGTCTTGAAGCATTATATCGCATTGCTATGAACAAAAACCGCACACTATAGGAGAAGATCTCATCGAACCTTGTTTGTGTGATACAGTATCGCTCATTATTGATGAGCAGCATGTTGCCAAAGTAAAACAAATATCACTGTCAAATACAACAGCTCAAAGTCGCATTTTAGAAATGAGTAACGATATTTTGACAACCGTTATTTCTGAAATTAAAGAAAGTCCTACGTTTGCGCTGCAATTAGATGAGTCTACTGCTGTAGCATCGTGCTCACAATGACTGGTATATACTTGGTATATTAAAAATGATCATATACAAGAGGGAGTACCTATTCTGCAAATCTTTGCGCACCACTACTCGAAGCGAAGACGTATTCAAAACATTAAAACAGTTTATTGACGAAAACGAACTGGACTGGTCAAAGTTGGTTGGCGTTTGTACAGACGATGGTTGTTCGTTCTTGATTCCAAGCACTGGTGAAGCACGTTGCTTCTCAAGTTTTATTATCATTGCCTCAATACACCGCTACGCTTTGGCTGTTAAGACGCTTCCACCAGATTTGCTAAACACGTTGAACGACGTAGTGAAAAAAAATTGCAAATCATATTCGTGGCACTGTTACAAACTTGAGGTTATTCAAAGTTTTATACGATGAAGTTAGTGCCAAATTTAATTCTCTTTTGTATCCGCAAGGAAAAGTTCTAGGGTTTATGAAACTCCCTGAAGAAATAGAATTATTTTTTAAAAATGGAAGAACACAAAAGAAAATGAGTTTTCCTCGAAAATAAAAGATAAAACATTTGTCGAAAAGCTGGCCTACCTTGCAGATTTTTTCAGTGAAGTGAACATTCTTAATATTTGCTTGCAAAGAAATATGACAAATATTTTGATAGCACAGGATAAAGTAGCCGGTTTTGTGCAAAAATGAGAACTTTGCCAACGAAGAGTGCAGTCTGGCGATGTGTCGATGTTTACACAACTGTGCGAGCAATCGGTAAATATTGAATCAAACAAAATCACGCGTTTAAAAATTCCGTGGTTCAACATTTATCTGCAGTAATAGAGTCAATGAAGCAATATTTTCCGGACATGGACAATCATTAAGTCCAGTTCTTGGATATTAAGACCATTTACTACCGATGATAATATTTATTAAAAATGAAGACGTCGGGGCCAAAGTGAAATTTCTGAACTACGCGAAAATACTGCTTGCAGAGTAGATTTTCAAAATTATGATCTCAGCACATATTGGTTAAAAGCTAAGTGCCGAATATCTTGTTATAGCTAACAGGGCTCTTTACAAATGCTAGTACCATTTGGCACCACCTATAGATGTGAGAGTGGTTTTCAAGTTTTGGTTACACTGAAAACAAAGACCAGAAACTGTCTCAATGTGGAACATGACTTAAGATGCGCTTTAAGCAAAATTAAACCTACCATAAAAAAACTATTTTTATTTAATTCATAAAAACGTTAAAACCGTAAGATTAGTGTACAGTTGTGATTAATAAATATATTTGATTTGCTTTTATTGTTTGTATTGATAACATTTTAAGGTCGGGGAAACCTGTTTTCGTAATAGGTCACATGGGTAATAATATTATTAAGGTTAGGAACCACTGAACTAAATGGTATTGGACAGATTTCTGAAAACTCAAACAGAGTTTTGTTGTTGATGATTGTAAAATCAATTTACTTCCTTTGAGGTGAAAATTGAAAATGTCAGCTGCAGTCGTACTATGACTAGTTGGCTTTTGATAAACTTGGAGTAGTCATTCTCAAATTAAATTTAAGACACAACTGTTTTTAATTGTGGTTAATTATTTAATAAAATGCGTTTCCAGTCAGCATTATTCCCATCGTAAAACTGAAATAATATTTTAAAAAATTAATCATTAATTTCGAAAATTAGCAAGGCGTCATCAATCTAATATTTTCTGTTTCAGTGAGATTTATTATGATATTATTGGTTTTGATGCAATATAATTATTACTACTACAAGCAATACATTTTTTTGTTTATTCAATGTAGAGACATTGAACCGTTTATTAGAGATCGATAATTAATGAAAAAGTATTTAATGGCTTGAGGGGTCTTTTGATTAAACTCATTTGTATATGAGATCTTGCCTGTTTTTCATTATCATTGTGTGCCGAGTTTGAAATGTTATTCAAACTTTGTAAGAAGCACTCAAGACGGTATCTGGATTAGATCAAACGTTGTCAACAATTTCCGAGAGCAGTTTGAATAGTTTGTCGTGCCCGTTTCTGTTTTTATATTTGCATATTTTACTGATCGTACCTGTAGAGCATCTTCAAACTTAATTTTTGGAAATAAAACCTCATCTAAATAAATTCATTAGCATCTAAGAAAATCTACTAAATATAATTATAAAATATTTTTACTCGGTGAAATTTCATCAACCCTTATAAAGGTGAAACAATTAAAGTGGATAAAGAAGTATAAGCTGTACTTTAAAATACAGTTGACTATCTAGATATTTATAATAATAAGAAAGTTCTTGGTAATTTTTTCTTCGTGGTTATTTATAAGTCAAAAAAGGTTGACAATATACATAGTTATATATTTATATTTATTAAAACAATCTTCAAATTTTCTATACACATACCGCATCTATACGAGAACAAGCGTTGACTCTATCGATTTTAGATTATTACCAGTTGTACAACTCTTCAAGATGCACTCATACACATCATCAAAGTCATTACTACGGTAAAGTTAAAATTCAAAGTTGTGCAGCAATCAAAGAAACTTTTGAAAATCTACCCTTTAATTTACTCTAAATTAAATTTCAGTTTAATTTTCAACGGTATCAACACACGCATTTTTCACATCTCTCAATAACGTAATTACTTTTTGATTGGTCTAGAAAATTTATCTTTTTAAAATAGTCTGTTCGCGCGTTTTATTTAAGTTCGCTAGAAAAAATCGCAATTAAAAAATATATGCGTTGAAAAATAGTGGTAAATACGATAAAAAGAATTTGGTAAGAGGTAAATAAGTATAAGACTTTAAAAAGCATATTGATGAGATAGAAGTCACAAATCAGAAAAAAACAAAGCTAAGATAATAATATTATTTTACATTTTATTTTTTAGTCGGTTTTTCTTTACTGAGTCCCATAATTTTTGTTCAGAAGCGTAGATTTCAGTTCAGTTTACCGAATGTAAGTTTAAACAAATATAAGCCTTTATTTCTCAACTAACAATTTTATAGAAATGAAGAAAACATTTCCAAAACTAATTTCATAAAATTAGAAATGTTCCTAACATGTTTATACAAGCTTTATATACAAATAAAGGACCATTTATTAAATAACTTAGCAGTATATGGTTGATTTTGTAAGACACGCTGGAAACAAACTGGAAACCACAAAACAATAATTACATAAACGTTTTCCCAATTCATACAAAATAATAACCATCACCATTATAAAATTATTGTATTAGTGAGTTCGATGTGAGTTTTTCGATTCCACAACATAAACGCTGAAATATTGTTTAGTTGTTTTCAATCTATAAACAAATGGTATGTTTTTTTCTCAAGAAGCTATGTAAGTATAACGTCTGCACCTATCATAATAGTAACTGTTGAAGTGTCAACTTATGCGCTTTTTGATTATACGTCAATTTGATGAGATCAATTGAACGCGTAAAATTGGAAGCATGCAACAATTGGACGTGTGACAATTGGAGGCGTGCATCAATTGGACGCGTGACAATGGACGATACAGACAATAGTAGCATTCTAAGAACAGTAGCTGATAATAGCAAGATAACGTTTTTACAATTTTTTTGGTTGCAGATGTACATGCTTGTATGTAGGTATGCATGAAAAACAAAATAAAGTTCTGTTACATTCATAACACTCATTGTAATTAATGGTTGCATTGCATACATTGTTTAATAATTAAAATGTTGTTTTTTCTCTATTTTGTAAAATGCCGCGCATACTAAAAAAGCATCACCAAAAAACTGCACAAAAAACTGTACTCGGACACGTGTTTCAATAGCTAAGCTATCATCATCAGTGAACCGATACTAAAAATTAAAACAAGCTTATATTTATCAACAAAATCATGGTTTACAACAATGGGTAACAGCTTATGATTAACCTGTTAATGGGTAAATTTAAAACTGATTTAAAAATAATTTAGATTAACAATAAACAAAAAATTTTGATAGCATGGTGAACCGATTCACACCTACCAATCAACAACGTTTACCTACCCCAAATCGCATGAAAACATGTAATTTTCTTTTAAAAAAAATTGTAATAACTTTAACCTACCTACCAACACACAGTTACCCTCGGATCACACCTACCGACCAATACCCTTTACCCCAAATCACATGAAAACATGTAATTTTAAGAAAGAAAATTGTAATAACTGTAATCTACCAACCAACACCGTTCACCTCCGATCACACCTACCAACCAACACTGATTACAATAGTTTCTCATCAAAATTACATAAACGTCTAAATGTCACCCGTTTTTTGTGGTCGCGTCCAATTTTGCTAGTCCAATTGTTGCACGCCTCCGATTATCATGCGTTCAATTGACGGCGTCCAATTGTCGTACGTCCTATTGATCACTGTCTAATTAACGCGTCACCGCGGTTTTTGATTGCCGAAAAAAATTATATTGTGTTTGATACATGTATAATGCATTAAATTTTTTAATGCAAGTTCATATTGAGAACATTATACTTAGTTAGAAATTAATAATAATAATAATAAGAATAATAATAAATAAATAATTTAAATTAGGTTAGATATTAATTGAACATTTTTAAAATGTGTCTTACGACATCTCGTGTAAAACTTGACACGTATGAATAGTATAAACTAAGAAAAATGCCAACAGTTAATTGTAACGACAGTGTGCGTTTAAAGTGCATAGCGTTATCTAAACGATAGCTTTAATGCTTGAACACACGTGTGTCGATAAAGCCACATGTCGTTACAATTAACTGTTGACATTTTTCTTAGTTTATACTATTCATACAATGTCAATATTTTACACAGATGTCGTAAGATCACATTTTACTATGTTCATTGCTCCACGAGAGTTCTTAAAAGACCAACCGCCGTCTTGTACAGTTGTATACCGCACTTAAGTATACACCTCTGATGAGCTCATAATAAAAGCGAAATGCTGCATCAGGTGTTCTTTCGTTGCGTGTTATGCTTCTCGTACAGTTTTACTTGGTACTACCGACACACGTGTGTTTCAAGCATTAAAGCTATCGCTTAGATAGCGCTATGCACTTTAAACGCACATGTCGTTTAAATTAACTGTTGGCATTTTTCTTAATTTGAACATTGAACAGCATAAAAGTGAAAAACAATAGAGAAAAAGGGAAGAAAAAAAAAACACAAAAGTTTTTAAAAAAATAATAAACAGCTGTAGTTGAGCTAATTTCCTTCTCATTTCTTTTCCCTTTTTTTTTCAAAATGCGGAATAGCAAAATTGCAGAATTCCGAGAATGCAAAATAACGAAATTACGAATTTGCGAAATTGTACGAGATATTATAGTTAATATATGCACATTATATATTTAAAAGTTGTCTTACATTTGTAATGAAAATAGATGGTCAAACATTTTGCGTTTGAAATTTTTATTAAAAAGTCCTTTAAGAAATTGTGGCTTTTGATTCCAGATACTAACGATGTTGTAGCTGTAAGATCTTTTAAATGTAGACGTCCGGTGTGGTGGAGTCGAGATCAGTCCTCTAAATCTAAGAATAAGATGATGTACATCTGTCTTGTAATTAATATTTTTCATGCAAGTATTGCGGACTTTTCTCTGTTATTATTTTTTTGTAACAGACAACAGCATGCAGATGTCGTCTGTTATTCATATTTAGCCACCGGGCATCTCTTAATATTTCCGATATATGATGTACTGGACGTGGGATCCCGTATATAAGACGCAAACAAGCATTTTGCAGCTTTGTACTCTTCTCACATCTTGGAAATCTAAGCAGGGTCCCTAGACCACATCACAATAATTTAGGGACGATAACACCAAACAGTCGCAGAGCATACGTTTAATATGTATATTTAAAAAGTCTCGATTTTGATAAATCACACGTAAATTAGCATAGCCTTTCTTTACACAGTTTGTAATATGTGTTTTAAATCTTAAATTTTTGTCTATTGTCAAGTTTTTTGTCTGCTCACATATTAAAATTGGAGCTCCGAGATTGTCAAGTGTATGTGACTGATAACTAAATCGTATACGTTAGGCAAAAACAGAATAAATGGCTTTTGTTTTGTCGGGATTTATCTTTAGGGAGTGATTTATAGCAATATTTGATAGTATTTCAAGGTCGAGATTGATTTTGCTACAAGCTTGATTAACTTCATCTATTGAAAAGCTTAGATACATCTGTGTATCGTCTGCGTAAAAGTGCGTCGTAACATAAACTAGATAACTTTGAAAAAACGATGTATACACAGAGAACAAGGTTGGACACAGAACCTTGAGGCACTCCCCCGACGTAAGTGTCAAATATTTTGACTTTTATGTTGTGATAAACAACAGCTTGTTGTCTATTATTTAAGTAGTTATGAACAAACGTTACAGCATTTTTTGAGAGCCCACTAAAATGTAGTGCAACAAGAAGTATATTATGGTCTACAGTATCGAAAGCTTTACGATTAGTGAAATCCAGTAGTACAAGTATTACTGCAAGATTTTTATCTGTACCACATATAATGTCGTCAGTTATTTTAAGTAAAGCTCTACTACAACTGTAACCTGGACGAAAACCTGATTGAGTGTTCAGTATTAAATTATTACCAAGTATAAAAGATCGAAGTTGCAAATTTATTACCTTCTCTAATACTTTGGATCATACTGTTAAAATAGATATGGGTCGTAAATCAGTAAAATTTTGTGGGTATTAGTTACTTGATTACGTAGCTGGTTATATTGTTTTCGGTTTGCGTCGGTTTTATTTTTTTTGAAAATACGAAACGATGAATCCTGCATTTTCATTAGAAATCGTATATTATCATTTAACCACGGTGTAGGTAACTTTGAAATTGCGCACATTTAATCGGTGCATGGACATTAAAAAGGTTGATTAAAGTCTTATTAAAAAGTCTATTTTAGTTTCTATGTCCTGATAATTGTAGATAATTGCCAAAAACATGATTGCAAGTTAGCATTAAATTTTTGTAATCAAAGTTTCTAAAACACCGATAAGTTTTAGATTCTGGTCAGTTTCAGTCGTGACAGTAAATCATATCATGGTCAGAGAATTTTGCAGATGCAAAAATCCCGGAGTCCTTTATTTTCAGTGATTTACTTGCAAGAATAAGATCAATTCCAGAATCTCCACGAGTTTTTTTCCGTAATTAATTGAGTACATTCTAAATTGTCACAAAAGTCAGTAGATCTAGAGTAGCTTTCTCGTTTCTTAGGACATCTATATTATAGTCTATTATTAAGGGGACGCTATCGCGCACTAACATCCCAAATGTTAAAATTTCCTTGAAAGATTTGGATATTATAAAAGAAAAAGAATTGGTTTGAAAGCATTTTTACAATGAAATGTCAAGTATGTGGTTAGTGAGGAAAAATTGCTACGGAAAATCCGGAATCCAAATCCACAATTAATATGTTGAGTGTTTCAGAGCAATATCTATAGGGATTGGTTATGAGCAAATGTATGAATATTTCTCTTCTATGGACATACCTTGTAAGGCAATACTATATTCTAGACATTTTTCAGATTTATCAAAAAAGATCGAGGAAATTACATGGGACACTTTTAAAGAAGTTGGAAAAGAAGAAGCTGAACTGGCAAAAATTGAAGGAAATGTTGATGAAAATGGGGTACCAATTATAAGTGTCATTGTAGATGGTGCGTGGTGCAAAAGATCATACAGAACGAAGTATAATGCACTGTCTGGGGTTGTAAGTAAATACTTTACAAGACTGATATATAATCATTATGCATTTTAGGGGTTGTGTTGTAGGTGCTAAAACAAAAAATATTTTGGGGTAAGAAACAGATATTGTGTGTTGTGTACAAAATATGAATCTACAGAAGAAAATCCCGTGACCATGTTTGCTACAAAAGCTGGAACAAAGGTTCCACAGCTATGGAATCAGATATAATATTGGAAGCATTCAAAAGTCGAAAGAAATGTACTGGGTTATTTATGGACGTTTAGTAGGAGATGGGGGACAGTAACGTTTACAACAAATTAGTAAGTGCTGCACCATATGGACCTACTTTTCACACATAGAGAAAAGATTGAATGCAAAAATCATTTAAAACGTAATTATGTAAGCAAATTAATGGAGTTGAAATCAAATGCTTCCTTCTATCGAAATCAGGAAACCTCTAAAGTCTAAAATAAAAAAATTTGCGAACAGGTGTAACAAGTGCAGTTAAACATTGGGTCAATAATAAAGATCCTTTTGAAAGAAAGTAATATGTCTTAGAAGACATATTGAATGCACCTCATCACATATTCGGGGACCACGAAAGATGCCAGCAATTATTTTTTTATACACAAGAGAAACGAAAAGCAAAACAAGAATCTGGCGAGGTATGCTTCTATTGTTTGTACGATTGCTTTTTTTCTTATTTAAAGTGATTTTATTTACAGGTTGATAGCATTCCGAAACTGAAGGTTAGCAATATGTATAATGAAATTATGAATCGCACAAAGAGGTTGAGTGATAATGCAAGCAGATTACTTCATAACTTTGATACGAATATTGCAGAATGTTATAATTCGTTGGTAGCCAAATTTATAGGCGGAAAAAGGATTAATTATGCCTTAAAAAGGGTCCTACATTACCCAGATGTCACGCCGCTGTAACAAGTCATTTAATTCATTTGGACAATACCATACATTTGGTTCAAAATAAATATGGTGATATTCCTGGCCAATATGCAAAAAGTATTTTAATACAATCAGGGAAACGGAAACATCAGAACAAGGAATTAAAATTTTTAGTAAGTACATCTACCCATCACATCTGTTTGTAAATTTTAACTATATTTTTGGAGCAAATAAAAGAAGTGTATAGCCAATTGCGATCCAGATTTAAGCTATGGTTTAAATTTAGAAGATTATCCGGATATGGAGTATCAAACATCATATAACATCAAAAAAACATTTCCTTGGAAAAATTAAACCAGCTTGATTATATGCAATTAGAGTGCAGTACGCGTGAACAATCAAATTCTGAAATTTGGGCAAAAGAACGGAAAATACGACTGACGGCATCAAATTTTGGTAGAGTTTATTCCATGAGAGCCACAACATCAACTGCAAATACCGTTGCGGATATATTGTACTCAACTTTTACAAGTAATTTGAAAGTATTCTGAATACGGATCAACTGAACGAGAGTACACTATAGCTCAATTTGAGGCAATTTACCTTTTCTTGCAGCAACACCTGACCGAGTATTAGACGATGAAAGTGTCATCATCGAAGTGAAATGCCCAGTAAGTTGCCGAAATATGACCCTGAAGAAAACCACAAATACATGGCACAAATACAAGGACAAATGTATGTATGTGAAAAAAATCATTGTTATTTTGTTGTATGGACCCTAGGGGTATTATAGCGTGGAAGTGATAAACAAAAATGACAAGATTTTTTCAAAACATGTTCCCACAAAATTGGAAGATTTTTATATGAATGCATTGCTACCTGATTTATTAGATTCCCCGACGTAAGAAATTTACCCTCCGTGATTATTATTTAAAAAATAAATTTTTTTTTATGTATTTTATTTTTAAATTATTATGAAAAATGTTAATTACCATTCGTATGTTTTACATAATCTTAATAAATTGCATAATTTCCATACTTATTTTTGTATCTATTCAAATAAATATAAAATTTACACAAACAGTTTGTTTTTTTATATCAAGCGTTCCAATATTACAGAAATGTTCGTTGATACTCGTACATTGATAACCACTTCAGTATGTGTAATACAACGATGAACCATTTATTTTTAATTTAAGTCGATCTCATAAAATAAAATTTTGAAAGTGAAAGTGGAATTTTTAATAACTTGTGTAACTACGTATTGGAAGAAAAGTCGAAATGATTACATCTTTTTTTAAAAGAACAATCATTCTTATATTTCGCGTACCATTACTGTTACTTGACAGTGGTTAGAAATGAAAATATAATATTTTCATTTATAAGTTGAGCCCAATGGTTGAGTCACACAAACCTTTTGAAACTGCATTGACTACCTGTAATATGCTTCGCGCTATCGGTCTATCCCATTGTATCTGAGCTACACGCTACTTGGAAGCTACGTAACATGAAATTAGAATTTGTAATGCGGCATCTATTACAAGTACAATGAACTAATTATTAAATTTTAAGTCTGTTTTTATTGGTTTTAAGTAACATAATTAAATCTCTGTAGAAATTGGTTGGCATTATACCATCTTTAAGATATATGAAGACAAAATAGTAGTCTATCATATTTTTTCAAATAATTGACGTTTAAAGTTTTTTAAATCTTTTTTATTAAACATAATTATCATTTTTTATTATAATAGCGGTCTTTGTAATACTATGGCAATTATAATTTTCTTAGTTCATTAAAATCGAGCCAAAAATAACTGAGTAATTTTTGTTTCAAAATCGCATTGATATTTTTTGAAGGTTTTGGTTTAATTTTTTTTAGCAGAACGAAAATTTGTAAATTTCTTTATGATACCGGTCTTTGTAATTAAAATATCTACAAATTCATATATATTGTTAAGGTTGTATTTGTAAAAAACATCCTTATTTTTGTTTCTAAAATAAATACCTCGCTAGCATCCCTTGCTTCATAATCGAAAAAGTGTCAGAAAGAGGGTCCGGACAAATGGACAGAACGCCGAATTTGAGAACAAATCGCCGACAAACTTCTGTGGTTGGTAGGTTACAGTTATTGCAATTTTTTTCTTTGAAAAAAATTACACTCCTAATAACAATTTCTAAAATAAACTTTTTTTTTTAATCATCTTAAGTTGTTTTCATGCAGATCGGAAGTTTTACTGTAAAATTATGTGTGTCCAAACAGCAGCAAATTTGTGTTTAAATAAAATCGTCTGAATTCAACTTCTCTATCTATATACGGTAAAATCCCAGATAATCTGAAGCATTTTGTTTAACATGGCAAATTTGAAAAGTTCGATTTATACGTCCAAAGTGTTGGGGAGGATATTTTCACCATCAGGAACATTTAACAATGAGTACTAGAAAACGTTTTGCGTAATAATTTCTGGGGTTTAACCGAACATATTAAAACTATTTGAAAATATTTAATAATATTTCCTTATGAACGGAGGGTTCAAATCCTAATTTGATTTCTTTTTTTAGTGCTGTATCATTATTTTAAAAAGTATAGCGTTTAATTTCCATCGGTAAATAAGCAATTCTAATTTTTTTCACTTGAACTGGCAATAGATTTACATTATGAAACATTTAGTTTAATTGTTTAATAATAGAACGTTATGCATACTGTCATTGGCGATGTGCAGACGGAATTACGCAATTTTAGGGGCTTGACGTACGATATCTAAAAACTTTCTAATTGAATATTATTCTAATAAATCCATTGCCAGTTTAAATAAAAGTAAAACTTTAATTATGTAAATTCTAACGATGGAAATTAAACGCCGTTCTTAAAATAATAATGCTAAGTAAAAAAGAAAAATGCTGGGAATTGAATCCTCGCACGTTTTGAAATATTATTAAATATGTTTTCTTGTTTTAATATGTTTGGTTAAATTTTTTCGAAATTAGTACGTAAAAAACATTTTCTAGAGAACATTGTTAAGTGTTCCGATAGTGAAAATGATCCTAAAAAACACTTTGGGGATATATAACCTGACTTTTTCAAATTACCAACGTTAAAACATTATGCTTCAGTTAAATCTCAGATGAATGAGGACGTTGATCAAATGTGCAAAATGTATGCACGCAAACGGTTCTTATTGTGATGGACTTGACATATCAACAGCACGGGAGGAGGAGTCCAAAGGGAAGTCCCATCACCCAAAACAGAAGAAGGAATAGAGAAGAACATAATAAAGAATAAAAAAAGGAAATTATAACTTCATGTACACTCATGAAATTTAAAACTTGGACACCACAATTTCTGTAAACAAAAGTTTGCACATTGTGAAGCGGGCTTAAGGGTATCATTTACAATTCTAACAGCAGGTAGTCTCAGCAGGGGTTATCTTATAGAAGGACTGTAGAATGAATCATTACACTAAGCACGTTTTAGAAAATAGGTAATTTACGTTGCTTACTTAATTTTTTCTTTAAAGAATATATTTGAAGGTATCGCTAATTAAACACCATAGCTCGATTAATTATCGAATCAAAATTTTGTTTAGGAAATGTTTACAAAATAAAATTAGAAATAATTTTGATTTAAAAACGTCTACAAGCAATAACTTTTAAATTAAATCAAAAACTAAACATGGTTATTTGGGTTGACTGATTATTACTTATTTTTAAATAAATCTAACCTACTAATTATTGTAAGTTATTAAAAAATCATTAAACTCTCTATTCATAATATTTAGTCCTTACAAAATGTATATTTTATGACGTTTCATTTTTTCTGTAGTTAATATAAAAAGTGAAAATAAAAACTAAGGCAATTCTTATTGTCAACGTATATATTTAGTTTTTGACAAGAATTTATTACATAATTATAATTAAGATACCAAGTTATAGTTTAAAATTAAATGAAAACTTTTTTTTTAAATAAAGGTATTACTATATAAATAAATATAAGAAATCAATAATGGGTGTGACCTCCATTATTATTGATACATTCTTGGAGGCGTCTGCTCATTGACGCTATCAAGGTATCAATATAATTAATATTAATCGTTTCCCATGCGGTATCAATGGCTGCAATTAGTGCATTACGGTTTACTGGTATAAAATTTGGCCCTTGTTGTCTTCGGATAACAGCAAGTATTCGAGCCCAAACATTTTCGATAATGTTAAAATCTGGGCTTTTGCTGGCCAGGGTAACAGCTCCAAGTTATTTGCTTGTATCCAGTTGCGCACAACCTGCGAAGTATAGGGTCATCATATCCCGATAGTTAATTATCGAATGTTCCAAGAAAATATGTGTAAATAGTAAATGGAATCTACTAACGTAACGTTAAGTCGTTAATTATAGTTACATAACTCTCCTTTCATAAGATATAGTTCATATTAATATGCTTATTGTAAAGCTTCGTACACACCTGAACAACAAACCGAGGAACAAACAGAACAACGAACCGAACGGCAATCGGAACATTAATTTGGACGGTGCTACGTACGAATTTTAGAACAGATTCGCAAGTCCTGATTGTTCCACGAACGGTTTGCGGCGTTCCCGCAACTTGTCGGTTTTTTCTCCGACATCAAAGAAAATGCGCGCGAATGCGTTTGCAGGTTTGGACGAATCTAAACAAAACGGCGAACAAACTTATGCGGGAGAATTAAATTATTTATTTTTGTCCTCCCTTTGTGGGTTTGTTGTGTTTTAGGTAATATTATGGAGTTGACAGAAGAAAAATGTTTTAAATTAATCAGTGTTTAAGAATGCAAGAAAAAATGATGTCCCTATTAGCATCATTTGGGCGGGAAATTTCCAAAATAAAAAAAGCGAAGTAAATTATAATTTTTACTCTTCTTTGTGCGTAAAAATTTGGTTGGCACTATCTTCTTGTTTTCCGCAATTTTCTTCTCAATAATAAATATATATGAACTGAAAACTACTGAAAATAATTATGGAACAGCACAAACGTTCCGTTTGTTGTTCGGATTGTGGAAATCATAAAAGATCGTTTGTCGTTCTGTTTGACTTTCGGTTCGTTGTTATGTTTGTTGCTCGGTTTGTTGTTCAGGTGTGTACGAAGCTTTACAACTTAAGCAACAATTTTTGGCGAATAAAGATTAGTTTGTGATGTAATATTAGAAACACAAATTTATATCATATCAAATTTATGACAACTTAAAACCAAGAACGTGTATGTTATTGCTAAGAAATTATTAAGGAAAAAGCGCAATTGCAGTGTAAATATTTATAATTAGATATTTTCGAAAGTTTATAAGTCCTCTATTGTAATCTTAATACTTAAAAGAAAATCCTGTCCATTAGCATTATAAGGAAATGGCTTTTACTTTATGAATAAGTTTCAATAACAATAGAATATCCTTGCTTGTTTAATTTACTTCCTTTGAGTCATATTGCTCTAAGGGTTGTTACATTGGTCATTAGAAGTATGTAATAAATAAACAATTACCTACTGTTTGAGAAGGGGTAGTGTGAACCAATAAATAAAGTAAGAAATGTAAATTCCATTTTAGTTTAAAATTTCAAGTGTTGTGAAAATGCCACCTCATCTCGGTGCTGATTTGAAAGCGCGGATTGTTTCGGAATTAGCGGCGGGCCGTAGCGTGCGTGAAATTTCACGTATGTTAGATATACCAAAAGCACCGTAGGGCATTACCGAGTAAAATGGAATCTTGAACACACTTTGGAAAGAGCCATCGGAAGTGGTAGACCTAAAGTATCTACACGTGCTCAAGATCTCGAGTTGTTTCATTACGTAACAGAACAACCATTTGCTACATACCCAGGGCTATAGCAGATACACATTTTCCCGGATGCCGTATAACTGCACAAAAAGATTAAAGGAGATGGGAATAAAGAAGTATAATGCTGCTGCGAAAGAAGTTCTCAGTGACGAAAATATGAGACGTCGTCTGAATTTGCAAGGCGATATGTGAACGAACCTTTGAATTTTGGAATCGAGTGATTTTTAGCGACGAAAAACGTTCAATAGCCGCAACGATGGACCACTAAAAGTTTTTAGAATGGAAGGAACTCGTTACGAAAATAATCACATATGTCCTAAAAACGAAGTGGTTATTTTTCTGTGAATGTGTGGGTTGGGTTAGCGCGCGGGGTCCAGGAGTTTGTTGGGCTATCGATGGACGTCTTGATTCTGCTGCGTATTTAGATATTTTGAAACTATTATGAAACCTTCAGTCGAAGTGTTTTATCCAGACGAAGATTATATTTTCCAACAAGTAAGTATTCTTATTTCACTATACTTTCTCCAAAAAATAGTTCGGGATCTGTTGAATTAACATTTTCATAATGTATTTTTGTTGTTAAAGGACAACGCCCCTATTCATACTTCGCGGGTTGTGCGCAATTGATACGAGAAAATAACTTGAGCTGTTACCCTGGCCAGCAAAAGCCCAGATTTTAACATTATCGAAAATGTTTGGGCTCGAATACTTGCTGTTATCCGAAGACAACAAGGGCCAAATTTTATACCAGTAAACCGTAATGCACTAATTGCAGCCATTGATACCGCATGGGAAACGATTAATATTAATTATATTGATACCTTGATAGCGTCAATGAGCAGACGCCTCCAAGAATGTATCAATAATAATGGAGGTCACACCCATTATTGATTTCTTATATTTATTTATATAGTAATACCTTTATTTAAAAAAAAGTTTTCATTTAATTTTAAACTATAACTTGGTATCTTAATTATAATTATGTAATAAATTCTTGTCAAAAACTAAATATATACGTTGACAATAAGAATTGCCTTAGTTTTTATTTTCACTTTTATATTAACTACAGAAAAAATGAAACGTCATAAAATATACATTTTGTAAGGACTAAATATTATGAATAGAGAGTTTAATGATTTTTTTAATAACTTACAATAATTAGTAGGTTAGATTTATTTAAAAATAAGTAATAATCAGTCAACCCAAATAACCATGTTTAGTTTTTGATTTAATTTAAAAGTTATTGCTTGTAGACGTTTTTAAATCAAAATTATTTCTAATTTTATTTTGTAAACATTTCCTAAACAAAATTTTGATTCGATAATTAATCGAGCTATGGTGTTTAATTAGCGATACCTTCAAATATATTCTTTAAAGAAAAAAATTAAGTAAGCAACGTAAATTACCTATTTTCTAAAACGTGCTTAGTGTAATGATTCATTCTACAGTCCTTCTATAAGATAACCCCTGCTGAGACTACCTGCTGTTAGAATTGTAAATGATACCCTTAAGCCCGCTTCACAATGTGCAAACTTTTGTTTACAGAAATTGTGGTGTCCAAGTTTTAAATTTCATGAGTGTAC
>JALBCR010004552.1:0-139072 GCA_030710515.1 Abscondita cerata
CCAAGTTACGTATTGCTTCCTTCAATTAATGATTAAAATACAAAGTTTATTTTTAATTGCTTAAAGCAATGCTTAAAGTAACAACAGAAGACGCTTTGTGTATAGGTTTTCTTTTAAACTTTGTAAGAAAATATATTTTAAGGTATTATGTCTTTCTATTCCAAACTTTAATTTTCTATAAAATATAATGAAAATATAAGCAACTTACGATGATTACACACATTATCGTCAAAAATCGAAAAGCTGAATCGAAAACAACAAAATGAAATTTATGTTTTTGTTAATGAGATAGCCCAAATGGTAGGTAGGTCATGACATAACGTAACTGATAAAATGTTGGAAATTAAATAAGGTCTCGGTAATTTTACCAGAAGGAAACATTAATTTTTTGTGTAAACAACAAAAAAAAACTTCTGTTTTGTTGCATTATTAGACTCATTATTTTCACTTACGCTTGTTTCTTTCTTTCTATACACTTTGTGCGGGTAATGAAACGCTATTACAGCTTTCCGATTGTCCAAATAAGTAGTAAATTATTCTTCTTTATAATCTTTGTTTACAAATAAGAGATAATAATGTTGATTTGTGTCGCAGGTAATCTGAAAAAATTTAAATCAATATGAAAATGTTTTCTTTAAACATTATGTTTTCTTTCCCAAAACTCTTGCTTATTTCAGTTATATGATTTTTGTTAAAGTGTTTTTTACAGCGCAAAAGAATAGGCAATTTCACCTACATTCAGTATTGATCAAAGCCAACGATGACAAAAACAGTCTCATAAAAAAGAGGTAATTACTAAATGATCAAATATGATGATGTATTAAGTTGAAGCATTGAATTAATTAGAAAAGCAAATTTAACTTGTTTAAAAACCGTTAATCATCGAAACTCTGTTTAAAATGATCAACCGCGAGAAATTATTATTGCTCAGTAGAGTAAACCGTTAAAAGAAATTCAGATTTCCTCTTTTCTTTTTTTTTATTTCTATTTCAATTTAATGTAAGTTTTTTAATTTTGTGAATAAAGTAAGTTTGCACGAGCTGTTTGTACATGTGTTATTACTAAATCGAAGCATTAGATTAGACGATTGATTGGCGCTGTAACAAATCTAAAAGAGAAAATCTTTGGTTGGCGATAACAGGGCAGCAGACCAGCGACTGCAGTGACTTCACTATTATTCAGGGACTCGATGCCATTATTCCTAGTGTCGCCGAATTAATGTGTTTCAATTATCTTCCTCCCTAATATTAGTCTGATGACAATTAACTGGAATTGAAAGTTTAGAGATTTTGAGGTTTAAAGGAGAAGATATTGTGAAAATTGCATGTCAAGTCTTGCCTCATATTCCATACAACTCTCACCTTTATACCATTGTGGGTTTTGCTTTGAAGGTAAGGAGGCCGCGAGGAAGGTACTTTTTACCACACTGGAGGTTAAACGATGAACAAAAAACGGAAGAAAAACATTAAAAATCAATCGTCAATATTGTGGTTTTCGAACTAATTGCATTTGTATTTTTGTAAAAGAAAATAAATGGGAGACATTACTTGCTGATTATCTTTCGTAGAAATTAGTAACACAGTGAAGTAGCAACACTTTCAAGACGAAGAGAGTATAACGCAAGAGGAGGTGCATGAAGTCTCAACAAAATTAAAGAATAGAAAGTGCTTTCTTAGGACCCGACAACATCCCAAACGAAATTCTCAAATACGGAGTCCTTGAAACGTATTAATACATTAATTCAGAAAATTGTTTTAACCCAAAAAAAACTGTAACTAGTAGAAGGATCACAACCTGACCTTACAAAGTGAAATTAGAACGATCCTCATAATTATAGAGCTAATGACCTGTTAAATACAACTATGCTTACCAACTGCAGAGCAATCAAAAAGTTTTAAGTGCATTTTAACAGAACCCTACATCTCCATTTATTGACCTTGTAAAGGTCTTTGGTAGAGCATAACTACTGATGTACTCTCAATACTTCGAGAACATGAAATTGAAAGAAAATAGAACTGGGATAAATATGATTACCAGAAAATGATATGATATAAAAGGAGCTTAAAACAACTAGGAATGTAGAAATGAAAAAATAAAAATGTTAAATAAGACAGTGAAGTATCCATATAGATAAGTCCAACACAATGGTGACATCAAGAGGTTGTATCAGATGTAAGTCAAAATATTTAGCAAAATATGAGATTTATTACTTTGGAGTTGAAATCAATCAACCTGTAAGAGTCTTCAACAAAATGTTTGAATGCAGACAAATAAAGTCTTCAAAGTATCGAGTTACTTAGTAGATTTCCCATCTGAAAAAATTAAATTATGTCCATATAAAGTAAATTTACAAAGCGATTGTGACGTAGACAGTAGAGAAAACGGCTTTGCTAAGCAAAACGAGAATAAAAACCCAATACTAGAAGATCTCTCTGACAATCTAAAATGAAGTAAATTTAATCTTAAGAAGATGGAAAATGGAAAAAATAAGTCTTATAACAAAGTAGAAAAAGAGGAGGAACACCTCTATTAGATTTCCAAAATTAGCAAGACAATTTTTACCTTGAAATTTTTTTTGGTATTAAAACGCGACGCTCGTCTTATTTTCTATCAGAAACTGGAAGATTGTGATAATGCTTTGCGTTTGAAAAATGTTCACTTTACTTTACAGCTTAATGTGGCAATGTTATAACTAATAAGTCTACATGGTTAAGTAAGATAAAAATTGTAACTAAGTAAAAGGTAAAAGTGAAGTGAACAAGTAACTTATGTACTTTAATAACAATCCCTATATAAAATCACTTCTTGAGCACATGCAAAATTATATTAGTGGGGAAACCTAACTCCCCACAAACAACTTTTGTTTTTATTTATTTAACCACAATAATTCTAAAGAAAGTACACCACATGCAACAATTTTTTTGATATTAAACATCATTAAAAACATTGAAAAATTCAGGTGTTATCTAGACACTTGCAAACAATACGGTTCCGTTGAAAAAAAAAGATTATCTTAATTTTTCACAGAGTTATGCAATTGTTAAATAACTAATTGTTATCGCACTTTCTGTTTTATTAAAACGCGATAAATGTTCAAATAATTGTTCTATAAATTTTTTGCTTCTCTTAAATGATATTACATCATAAAAGTTTTTAAAATTTTTTTTTATTTTGTTAATTGTGATTTAAGATTTAAGAAAAATTGAAAAATTAGAATAATGTTATTAAAATTTTTTTTGTATATGGTACGGTATTGCTGGATGCATTCTTTGAGGCACCAAATGGATTTTCAATTTTTTTATAATTTTGCTTATGAACAAATGTACTAATTCAATATTTTAAAAATTTTTTTACCATTTTATTTATCCAAAGGTTATAAATATAAAAAAAAATTTTTCTTAAAAATTTTTAATTGTTTATAATTGTTTTTTTATTTTTAACACTTGAGATTCGCTTAAATTGCAAAAAGTTGGGCAATTTTAACTTATTTCTTCTAAAATTAGGTTCTACTCATACAATCATGTGTGATGCATTTTGAATTTGTAATAAAAAATACTAATAAATACAAGGTTTATCTGATGCGGTCATACCTATAAAAAAATTAAGTTGTAGATGGTTTCTCCGAGATGAAATACTGGATTAAAAATTTGAAAGCACCATATTTTAAAAGCTCTAAAAAGTGTTAATGAAAAAGTGTTTTTAGATATTTAATATTTTTAAAAATAATCGCTAAAATACGAAAAAATAAACCCAAAAAATATTTGAGCAACGTTGTATCTTCTAGCGTTTTCCTGATCCCCATGCTGTTTATTATTATCTTGAAACAGTGTTTATAAATATATCCAAAGTCATACTACGCCATACTTCCTAAAGTGGTGATTATATCCGTTTATATCTTAATCTTTAAACCCTAATATAAGTAAAACAACGTGGTCTTGGTGGCGACGAAAATGCGATGCTTATGATAAATGATACATTGTTAATTTTCTTATTTGTAATCTTATAGTAGACAAGTCACCGCCTTGCCGCCTCTCAACTCACCGTCGGCTTTAGAAAAAGTGTAACAGTGTGTTGGACGCATAAAATGTTGTGATGATAGAGTAAAATATAAACATTCGTCGCCGTAGTCAAAATGTTATGAGCGGGTTTAATTATATTCACTTGCCTCGCTTTAATAACCGAGCTACGGTTCAAAACATTGTGGCCGAAATTTTATAATCAAATGATTATGGTATTATTTTATTTTCTTGAATTGTCAAGTCTCTTTGTTTCCGGTGTTGAATTATGTAAACCGTAGATTGGTATTATTTGTGTGAATTCATAATAATCACCCACTAATCGAATCAAAAGAGTTGATGTTTCGAGTTAAACGGTAAGCCTTGGTATGGGTACCTTCAACAGATTAATTGTGGTGGCTCAACTTTCTTTTCACAATTTTTCAATTTTAATTAAGTTATAATGCAAAATTTGAACAAAAAACGCCTTTCTGTCTGATGCAAAGTATTGTTTTAGGATTGATTCAAAATCGCAACAATTCTGTGAATATTAAAGAAGAAATTTGGAAGAAACTTTACTACAACTGCCAAGACAGGCTTAACGAAAATTAGAATTGACCTAAATTTTATTTTTAGCTATAATTCACATTTTTAAAAAAACCTGCTATCTTTGGCGCAAAATATAGTTTGAGACTAATTGCAAACAATTCTGTTGAATATTATAAGAAAATTTTGAAGCAATGTTCCTACATAACACCGCGAAGACAGCCTTCAAGTAAAATCAATATTAAATTTTATTTTAGGTGTAATGGAAAATATGAATCAAAACGCTGTTTTATATTCAAAACATTGTTTAAAGGACTAGTTCCAAAATCGTTCTGGCGGTTCGTGATTTCTAAACAATGCGTCACCATTGCTACGTAACAAACTTTCATAACAATTTAAAAAATTTTGTCGACAAATTTTTACGATAAGTAAGTAAGAAGAGCACACATCCTGTCTAGGGGAACAACTAAATAAATATATAAGGGAGTTACAACAACATATGTTATTATACTTTATATGGTACAACATGTCCATTTTAAAAGAGCAGTGTACTTTATTTTTGTTTTCTCAGAAAATTTCAATTTTGATGATTTGTCCTGCTTCTTTTCAAATCCCCAAAGCACAAATGACTTTATAGCAGACTTTATGTCCACTAGAAACTCTAATCTTACAATAATGGACTTTTCTCTCTTGTGTACAGTGAGCCACTAGACAATGACAAAGAGCAATTTATAAATAGGATAATAATGTAGTTCAGTCTTTATCAAATCTTAAAAATATGACGTAGTTTCAATAAATTTAAGAGTTGAACTTATTAAATGAAAATCTAAGCCTAATTTGGAATATTTTTAGGGCAGAAAATGATATCTTGAGAACTGTCGAATTAAATAAGATCTTAATTTGTGTTCTTAGAGATTTGAAAACAAGCAGGAAAATAAAATATCAAGAATGAAATTTTCCTGAAAAATCAAAAATAAGATCTTTTAAAATTGATCTGAGGACAAAAATTTATTCATCAATATACGCTACAAGTTTTGAAATGGGACAGTTTTAGTTGCAACTTGGTAAATAATTTTTTTAATCCTTTTATTTATTTGTTGTGACGTCACTGACATTTTTCTTAAATTACTCGGTACACGTACTTTTTCTAATGAATTCTTCTAGAGTATGTGAAATACTTTTTCAGCGGTATAGATTTTTAAGTGGGGTAATGCTAAGGATTTTTTGTAAAAATGTAAAAATACAGTTTTAGGTAGTAACGTCATTCATAGTTAAAAAGGTTCTCCAAGAAAAAAATAATTTTTTTATAATCAAGAAACCCTATAAATACTTGTTTAACTTCAACTTAAATAACAAGTAAGACCATTTTCTAATTACTACAAGCTTTGCCAGGAATGTATCAGGACGTCTTTGTTGTGTTTGCATATTGATTTCAATTTTAATTTAATTCACACATAAAATATTGGTAATGAGACGTTTGAACGGTGTTGTTTCGCCCTCGCAATTTTGATCGCTGGTTTGGGAACAGACAGTCAGACGTCAGGGTCGTTTTGCCGCCAGTCAAGCAGAAAACTTGGAATAATTTTTAATAAAGCATTATTGCAGCACGTTAACAAAGGAGGCCATTTAAAATCTAATGAATGGTGCTTCGTTCATTTTTAAATCTGAACTGACACTGAAACGGTCTGAAGGCTATGCCGAAATGGTGTCGGCAAATCGGCGCCGTTTAAACATCCTGTATAGACTACAAAGTAACATACTGTAAAACGGATATTTATGGTAAAATATAGATTTATAATATCTAAACCAAGAAATTCATATATTTTATATTTATTTGCACAATGCCGGATGGTCGATTTAAGAATGAAAACACGAGGCGGGACTGTCTTTGGCGTACCACCATGTTGAAAATTCCGAATGAAACTCAAGGTCCTAGTAGAGACGAGGCGATCTTTCGCACCCTAAAGTAGGTATCTTTTCTATTCCAGTGACCAGATTAAAGAAGTGACCTAGAAGCACCCACTTAGGTGCGAAATGAAAACACTAGAAAAACAAAAAATGAAGTTGGGTATAGTTGCTTTTGAACAATTATATTTTTTTCTACAGAAGTTTTGACTAAATAGCGTAGTTAATACTTCAAACCAGTTTTTTATTGAATGGAACATTATTCCATCGAAGAGAAATTTGATATATTTTGCTGTTATATCGAAAATCATAAAAATGCCCTTAAAAATATTAACCCAATCGTCGATGTTTAATAAGCCGAAAAAAAATTAAACCTGAACAGGAAATTGTTGTTTTGCTTGCGGTAGAAGAAAGTCTTCGAAGCATATTGTTTTCATCCTTATAAGTGCAATATATGCTCATACTCCCTTCCTACAAACTTTGAGCGTAGAAGAATATTTTCCGAGTGATTTACTAGACAACGTTCTGAAGATTATTATTTTTTCTTACTACATTTTGTAGACCGTTATCACCGTTATGGGCAACAAAAATTATAATAGCATTCACACACACATCCAGACATCCACAGCGGTTTTGGATTTAATGTTTGGTGTGGTAAGTTATTTAGGGAACACGAATTGTTTAATTTATGAAACTCCTAATTGTGAAAGGTCATTTACCATAACATGTGGTTCTAACAAGTTCCTCATAACTCTTAGGACATAATATTAAATATTTAAGAGATCGATTTCAAAATATTTTCTACTCCGGGTTCCTAACCCCTTGTGCCCGGACTGTTTTAACTTTTAGACCAAAGACAAATTAAAATTTTTGTAGTAAAATAATATTGAAATATCAACTTAAACAAGTTTTATACTTAGGTATTTACATATCCCTTAGAGCGCAAAAAAGCGGTTTCATCATGAAACCGGTAGGACTTAATGACAATATAAAAATAAAATTTTAATATATTCTATTTAACTTTTATACTAAAATACAAAAGGATAGAAGGCACCAAAACTCAATTGGAAAACTAAACAAAATTTATTCCACATATGAAACCTACGGAAACATTTTTTTTTGTCGGTAAGGCAAAGTCCGACGTTGCATCTAAAAATTGAATCTAGTTAGTACACATCCATCTGGTGCCATAAGAATCTTTACCTACAACATATCCATCTGGAACGGTGAACTTCTGCATTGGAAGTGCATAGAATATCGTCGAGTATAAGCATCGTACCTAATTGCTGGAGGTAGAGTCATTTTATACAGCGTATTAAATTAGATGGTCTTCCAATTTTGACTAAGCTCCAATAAGTCCAAAACATGCGGCTATTTGAAAAAAATTTAGAGATGGCACTTCTGAATCATAGGCTTAAGAATTTACAAGTGCTACATCTACAAAAATGCCAAAAATCGAGTGCTACCATTTTTTTACTTTTTTAGTATTATTTCCTATTTTTCCCGTGTAAATTTAAAACTAACACGCGTAGCTGTTTTATCAGCTCGTACCCAAACTTCATATCCACGTTTTATGGGGTTTTGAGGTATATACAGTTTTAGGGAACTATCCCATTTAAATCTATTCACAGATTCATCAATAGATTGGTGCTTCAATGGTTTACAAGAGTTTAAAATGTCTCTGATAATTTATCTATTAGTGGTCGTTTTCGTAGAGCTTGATTATTATTAGGTGAATTCCTTGTTGATATTACATTGATATTGTACAGATGTAGAAATTTTAGTAGCCATATGAAACGATCCCTGGGCAATGTTTGACTTATAAAATTATCTCGTAGTTCTGGACGAGATCACCAATAGTCTCTATAGCTTAAGAGTTTTTTGATTCGCATAAAAAGAGTTACCGTAATAAAACAATTTTTTTCCTTTGAGCAAGTGGGTTTAAATGCATTTTGATTTCCGTGTATCTGAATACATTTGTCTAAAAAACAATAAGGTCAACTAAGGTCTTCGGGAATAAATAAAGAAATAGTTATTTATATCAAGGCACTAAGTTTGATTTTTCATGACGAATTTGTTTTTAGTTGCAGAGGCGATAGCCGAAGCAAATAAAACACGTGAGTCATGAAAAGAACTTAGTGCCGAGGTATGTACACTATAGCAAATGTAATCAACTGTTTTCTTTTACGTCAAAAGTTAAAATGGTCGTATAATAAATTACTTTAGTGCCGATTTTATTTACTTTACTGCTGATTTTTGTACTTTACTGACGATTTCGGAAAAAGTTCCTTCAAAATTATATTTATTGCAAGACTTTTGAAAATATTAATGAATTAAAGCTTACATATTGGATTAACAAGAGAAAAAATAACTCAGAGATTTTATCTAGTATTACGGAATATTTGAACATAACAAATAATTTCAAACAAATCCTTTTTGTTTATTTTTTTGTTTATTAAATGATCAGTCAAATAAAAATATTATAAACTTTATTTTAATATACAAGTATTGACAGCTCTAAAGAATTTTTTTTCACAGCCACTAAAAAAAAATTTACGCCGTGTTGCATAATGAAAAATAACGATAATGGAGAATGCAATTTTTAGGGTAAATCATCCAATAAATTATTAACTGTGATTTATTATTATTCATTTCAGAAAAAATAATAATTTACTGAACGTAAAATAAAATTCAATGCCTATTTATAAAAAAAACAAAGTTGATAATGGTTTCGAAGAAACGAAACGTCGGGTTGAAAATCTAAAGCCGCCATCTTCAAGAGGACATAAAGTGGCAATGAGACTGTAAAATCCGAAATGAACCTAGAAAAGAAAATCGTAAAATCGTTTTTTTTCAAATAACTTTGGATCCATTAGAAATTTTTTCAATTTTTGCAGAACACAGAAAGGCACAATTTTCTTTAATTTAAGCATCTCTCTATCTCTTTTGGTTTACTAGATCCCGGTAGAGTGCTCTTTATTTATTTAACGGGCAGACATACCCTAGACACAATTGAATTGAATGAAATGAATTGAAGGTAAATATTTCATAATAGAACACTACATAATATTAACAAAAGGGTAAAGTTCAGATAGGTTTAAAAAACCATCTTGTAGCGTGACGAATTCTACTAAGGACGTAGAGTCTCGTATGTTTTAGTTTTGTTGGACAGTTATTAATTTTGGACACTGAATATCGTTTTATATAATAAGTTTATTATATTCTTTGTGTTTTCATTTACTTTTGTTATCATTTTAGTATAATAAATTGTTATACTGGCGCCCAACTCGTGGTTATATTTACTTCTGGAAAGTGTAATTGTGCATGAACCGAAATTGATAAAATTTGCAAAATGGTAGTGAAAGTAAATACAATTTAAACGAACTGTTAGTGCCATAAACCAACTACAAAATCGCCTTCTAAAACGTGCATGTATTGCATCCCATACAAGCGCTGATAGAAACCTTTACACTTACGTATGTAAGGAAAATATTTTCACATGTGCATGCAAGAGCGAATACATTTAGAGTTTTTTTGTCGAAATAAGGGTTGATATAACATGAGTTTTTAATTCGAATCAATGCCGTACACTTTTTGTTCAAATCCCGCTCGTGCAAGCTAATTTGTGAAAACCCTAATTTTAGTGCGAAACGAAATACTATTGTTAAGTACTGCGTTATAATTTTTTCGGTACTTGTCTTAATTTATGTTCCATTATTGCTTGTCTTAATCATTCGTACCTGATTAAGGAATCTAATAAAATAATTGCGCTAAAATGACAGATCAAACCGTAACAATGACCAATGAACAATTTCAAGCGCTGCTGCAAAGCTTCCAACCGCTCCACCTTCGGTTGTGAAAGATGGTAACCTTTCGAAGTACTCCTCTCGTTTCAACGGCAATAATAACTCTGACGTCACGGCTTTCATCGATGCTATTGTGATTTACAAAGACTGTGCTAACGTATCGGATGCCAATGCACTTCGAGGTCTTTCAATGCTTCTGGATGGATTCTCTGCATCGTGGTGGCAAGGAGTAAAAGACAACGAAGCCGTAAATACTTTTAGATTTATTACGGATAACTTTCGGTCCAAAGAAACCGCCAAATCCGAGTTTGCAGAGAACTTTTCGCAAGAGCGAGACTCAAAAACGCCTACTGATGTCTTCGTGTGTAAATGCCAGAGATTCTCTCTCATTTGCCCACAAATACGCTTAGTGAAACAATCCAACTTGATATGGTGTACGGTTTGTTGAATATCAGAGTAGGCGACAAAGTGTCAAGCAAGGAAATAAAACCATTCAACGAACTTCTTGATAAATCCAGATGCGCGGAAGATAATCTACGAGATAGTTTTAATGAGAAGCGCCCGTTAGAAGAAAAGAAACCAGTGGACTCAAAACAAGAAAAGATTAGGCCTCGGTGCGTATATTGCAACGTTTTCGGACACGAACGGAATCTAGTGCAGCAACTAAAGTCGTACCTGCCTCACGGAAAAGTCCATCCATATCGAGCGGCGAATCATCTTTGTCAACTGTCTCTTGTTTTGGAGGCGGCACTCCGGGTTATGTTCAATCAAGATGTACAAAGTGTTCCAAACCGGAAAGTACATCGGTGAGCGTTAGCGAATTTAGCGTTAACGGAATAACACTTCGATCTAGGCCAATATTATATTTTGATGTGCATGATGTTTGGTTTCGCCATTCTAGACACTGGAGCTAAGCAAAGCGTTGCTAGCCAGTCTCTGTATAACATCATGGTCAGGAACAACGAACAATTTCAACGCGATCTAGTGATGGTAAGGCTATACGCTACGAAATGTACTATTAGTAACTGTGGATCTCATTTTACAAGAACGTACTGTCCGTAGAAAGTTTATTGTGTTACCCAACTCCGAAGTAACTTCAACCTTACTGGGTACTGATTTCATGCAAGATGTCGGAATGGTTTTTATATATATATATACACTTTGCTTCTACTTCAAAAGAAAATTATGAACTAAAATTTAAAGATGCAGCTCCACCCGTAATGCCCTTATCTGTCAATTCGCTGGATATTTTACGTCCTAATGAAGCAAAAATGCTAAACGAGTCAGAAAAGAGCAGTTAAATTCTTCACTGTGTTCTCACGAGGATACGTTTAGGCAAGGGGGGGGCATAGAATTGAAACAAAGGATCATTCACCTGTATCATCAGCACCGTATCAACTTATACCAACGAAAAAAAAAATTTACGTGTAGAAATCGAAAAAAATGCTAGAGAATGGTGTTATTGAACAGTGCGAATAACCGTGGGCGCCCAAAGAAAACCACTAATAGTTACCGATAATTGATCCCCGCCCGAGACGCTGCAGGAATCAAAAGGGGAGACTGTAGCGTGACGAATTCTACTAAGGACGTAGAGACTCCTTTGTTTTAGTTTTGTTGGACAGTCATTAATTTTCGACACTCGAATATCGTATTATATAATAAGTTTATTATATTCTTGTGTTTTCATTTACTTATAATTGTTATAATCGTTTTACCACTTAACTCAGTTTCAATTTTTGATTTAAATCGCGTTAAAGCTTCGGATTTAAGTGTAATCTTGTACTGTAAAAACGAAAACATAATTGTGGGGCACTGCTTATTCAATAGGTATTTAAATAAAAAGTTTGTTGAAATTACTTATAGTGTCATTGTCTTTAAATATTTTGGTAGTGAGTTATAGACTTTAGAAATGCTGCATGAAAAGATGCTGTTAAAATAAGCTGGTTTTGATGCAAAAATATTGATAGACAATTTTATTCGTGTATTAAGATTATGAATTTCAAATCGATATCTTATTTTATTAAGAAATAAATATAGCTGGAGTTTTTGAAAGGGCTGAATTCTGGTAACGTCAGCTTTATCCAGATACGGTCCACCAATATTATCGCAGTAATTAAACTGAGGGGTACTAGTGACTGGCATAACAATGTTTTAATTTTTGACTAAAATAATACCTATTGTTAAAAAAATTAATCTCAACTGTGTATAAGCATTTTTCAATTGTCATAGGTATGTTTTCTTAAATCGAAGACTTAAATCAATCCACAGTCCAAGATTTTTACTGATTCTCTAAGATTGGTAATGAGTGCATTGTTGAGCTTAATTTCTGCTTCAGATATTACTAATTGTCTTTGATTCGTTATGCACCAAAAGCATAGCAGCATTTTTTTACAGGTTTACCTTTAAATTATGCTGTTCAAAAAATTCCACTAGAATTATATAAATCTTTATTCAGGTTTTTCTACAGCATCTTTAGTAATCTCAGAATCAAAACAAATAGTAACCGGATTATCATACTTCGTAAAGATGGTATACACAGTATACTATTGGCGCGGAGTAATAAACCCGTCAGAATTATCGAATCTCCTGTATTGCGTGGCGTAGGTACCTGATACGTTTGGAAAATCATATTTTTAGTAGGTAAATATATTATAATAGTAAAATCTACCTTGATATGAATTATTATGTGGTTATATGTTATTTATTTTATTTGTATAGTAGATCACATTACAAATTTACTTCTTAACGTATTATATACCATTATTTTTTGTATCTTGGTAATAATACCCACATCTACGGCTATGATTCTCGTTTCGTCAGTACCTGGGCTGATGGCAACGTGTTTACACAGATTAAACTATTGTTCTCAGACCTAGATGGGTCGATATGCTCCAAGAGCGGCACAATGATCGTATTTTGGTTAGAATTTATTGGTTTTACTTAACCGTAGAAGTACCGCTTTCACAAGAAAATAAAGAATTATTTCAAGCAATTAGTTGATTTATTACTCCGCGCCAATAGTATACAGACTATAGTCGCTATGTTTTACACTATTTTGTAAATTTCACGTTTACACAATAAATAATAGTAGTACTACTATTGACCGCTTGAGGTACACCTGAAACAACTTCTGGGAGAGGCTTTGACATAAAATTGGAGTAAACGAACCGACTGTACTCGATTTCTTAAATATTGTTTTATCAGTTCCACGGCATTATCACTAAATCCGATAAAATGCAGTAGCGCAAGTAAGGTGTTATGACAGATCGTATCAAATGCCCTCGAGTAGTCGATAGAAACAAGGATACATAATTTTATTACTATCAACAGTTGTTATGATATCGTCAGTGATATTTAGAAGTAATGTTATTGCAGCTATGAATTAGCTGCTGAAACCAGATTGAAACTCAGGTAAAATTGAATGTGCAGATATAAATTCTAAAATTTGTTTATACATCATTTTTTCTGATAATTTTGGATAAAGCTGGTAAAATACTGATTGGTCGAAGGTCTTTAAATTCTTCGGTCCTTTAATTTAGGTAAAGGAATGATGATAGCTGATTTCCATATTTTCGGAAAAGTACTTTTACTTAAGCAAAGTTAACTATATATGACCAGAAAATGGACAATAAAAGGAGAACACAACTTGATTATTTTAATACTAATACTATCAATTCCAACTGCATTGGTTTTAATTGTTGACATTATCTGGGCTATTTCAATGTTACTAACGCATTTAAAAGTAAACTTAGAAGTAAAGTTTTTTATAGTAGTTGTTATTATAAAAATTAATCAGATTGGTATTTAAATTACGTTTGTTTAATGAACAAATAAAATATTCATTTATTTTATCGGCATTAGCTAAGTTGGTTGGAATTTTATTAACTTCATTTGCTGTAAATATTCAATTTTTTTTAATTCCTTTCAGATACGGATGTGTTTCCACCATTTTGTTGAATCTTAAATTCCATACGCCTTTTTCTCGCATTTGATGGTAAAATTAAGTAAATTATAAACGCTTATAATAATCCCATATAGTGTAAATTTTCGATACTTTTTAAATTTTAACAAAGCTTTGGTTCTACGAGTCATCATCAATTTAAGGTTGTCTGTCAACCACGGAGCCGGAGATTTAGAAATTTTAACAGTTATCACTTTAGTATGTCTATTTAAAATTGCAATTATATTACCTACTATTAAAAAAAATCTACTGTATCATTAATGTTATGTAACTGGTAAATAATTCGCCATGGGAGAGATTTGTAACTCAGCATAAAAAATTGTTATGATTAAAATGTCTAAAAATCTCTGAATGTATAATAACATGATGTTTTCAACGGTAGAGTAAATTACTACACAATATACAGGGTGTAACAAAAATAGAGGTCATAAATTAAACCACATATTCTGAGGCTAAAAAATAACTCGATTGAACCTATAATTTACCTCAGTGCAAATGTTGCATGCAAAAGAGTTACAGGGTGTCAAAAGTTATAATTTTTTAAAAGTTTTGGTAATATTTCCCTTAATAAAAGCACGATTTCAACGAAATTTGGTTTCAGCAGTTTTTCAGCATGAAATCTAAATTGATTAAAGTTTTGTATATTGTAGAGTGCTACCAGCATCACGTCGCGTACATTAAAATGTTCATAACTTTTGCCACTTGGTATATTGGATTGTTGTTCGAAGATTTTCATTTCTTGACGTGATAAACTTAAAAAAGTATACTTGAAAGATGTCGATTCGGCCAACCGTTTCCAAAAAACTCGACACTGAATCTTCAGTTGTTATTGAGATACGGCCTCTTTCATAACACAAACAATCCGAATAACAAAAATAAAGTATAAATGAATTTTGGGTTATTCGCAGGTCCCAAAATTTTTATTTAATCGTACTTATTTACAAAAAAAAATCATTTATACTTTTTTTTGTTATTCGGAATTTTTCATAATGAAAAAGAGGCCGTATCTCGATAACAACTGAAGATTCAGTGCCGATTTTTCTTGGAAACGGTTGGCCGAATCGACATCTTTCAAGTATACTTCTTTGAGCCACCACGTCAAGAAATGAAAATCTTCGAACAACAATCCAATATACCGATAGGCAAAAAATTACGAACATTTGAATTTACGCGAGTGCTGCTGGTGGCGCCCCTCTACAATGTACATCAAAACTGTGATCAGATTTAGATTTCTCATGATGAAAAATTGCTGAATACCAAATTTCGTTAAATCGTGCTTTATTAAAAAATATTACCAAAAAACTTTTCAAAAATTACAACTTTGACACCCTGTAACTTTTTCCATGCACATTTATACTGAGGTAAGTTAGGTTCAAGCGAGTTATTTTAGCTCCAAATATGTGGTTTAATTCAACACTTCCATTTTGTTACCCTGTACTACGGATGATAATGCAGAAATGTACCCTACGATAATTATTTCAAAAAGTTATAATTTCAAATATTTATTGGAGCTAGTTTTAAATCAATAAGGATAGAGGTATTTGCTGTGATCCGCGTAGAGTTTATCAATAATTTGTTTAAATCCTATAGTGTCCATTAAATAATTTAATTGTAAAGAATTATCTGTATGGTATTTTAAAAGTTGATATTAAAGTCGCCCAAAGAAGAACATTTTGAGATTTAGTTGTTATTGTGTGCTAATGAATTCTCCAATGCCTCCAAGTAACTCAGCACCTGCAAAATCATGCCTTCTGTATACAGTACCGACAATTAAATTTGATTTATCACATATTACACTTACCCAAGATTTGTTCAAATTGCATTAGAATCACATTGTTACATGTCAGTAACGAAAAATCAAGATTTTTTACTAATGTAAAAATTTACTCCTCCTCCTTTCGTACGTGTTGCACGATCTTTACGTCTCAAAATTGTATCCGTGAATACTGATTCAGTAGTTATAATTGGATTAAGCCAAGTTTCAGTAATTCCAATGACATCAAAATTGAATTGTAACAAAAATCCTTAAAATCAGAAAGAAATTGTGACATAAGCGATTGTACATTTAAATGAGCAACATTGATGCAATTAGACATTATAATAAGTATAAATAATATAAAATAACGAATATCCAAAGTCCGCAATATACCGAGCGATTGGTAAAGAGCATCCACAGAGTTTTGCGGAGAAGCTGCATATTTTACAAGGAACATATCCAGAAGGTCTGGAGCCCTTATGGAAGGTGGGAATATTTTGTACAAAAACTCAGGATTCAGATAAGGCACGACGATTTCGCAGCAAATGGATGCTTCTTAATCCAAGGTCACTGACCTGTGGAAGAAGCACACACTTTAGGGTGCTTATCGTCTACTCTAGAAAGTCACCAGGGTTTTTTTCTTTTTGGGCTATTCGCACCTTCTATAAAAAGAATTCCAGTGTCCTAAAATGTAAAATGTCTATTGGACAAAAATGTAACAGACAATGTGTATTCAACAAGATGGTCATTATGTAAACATTAATTAATAGTTTTTGTTAAATTATTGTGTGACATTACATTTAGTTGTCAGGATGGAATTTTTTTATAAACGTTTTAATTTAAGTTAATACACTCAGGTGCAATAAAAAACTTTCCACTTATATTTTTTAAAGATTAAACGAAAAATAAATAATGATAATAATAATAATAATAATAATTTAGCCTCTAAGACACGAAATGAATTCAAAAAAAAAACAAGACGGTATGGTATACAGGAGTTTACTTGGCAGGAAAACGAAGAATATTTGAAAACAATAAAAAAATTTAAAATTTAAAACACATAAATTAAAATTATACAGGTGAGAATCAACATGGTAATTCAGTACTTGGTATTACCTCCTCTGGCTCTAATTACAGCTTGTATGCGCCTCTGCATACCTTCAATTAGGCTGCGGAAATAATCTTGAGGGAGAGAAGAGCAATTCGCAGATCATTTAGTGAAGCTGGTGATACAGGTCTCTTTCTTTACTCGCTTATCCAACATGTCCCAAGCATGTTCTATAGGATTTATGTCAGGGAATATGCTGGCCAATCCATACGGATAATCCCGACTGCGTCAAGATATTCATTAATACGTCTCGCAACATGCGGACTTGCATTATCATGCATTAAAATGAAGTTATTGCGAATAAATGGAGCAAATGGGACAACATGGTCTTCCAGAATTTCTGTAATGTATCGGTGTGCTGTTAAGGACTCTCCATCCACACAGACAAGTTCCGTACAAGCTTCTAATAAAATGCCAGCTCACACCATAATTGAGCCTCCATTATGATTTACTCTGGGAACGAATGTACAGGGTGCATAGCGTTCACCGCCTCTACGCCACACCCGTTGTCGACCATCTGAAGAATATAGACAGAACCAAGATTTCATCTGTGAATAATACAGTACTCCACTGCTCCATTTCCCATGCCAAGTGATTACGAGCAAATTGCAACCTTGCTGTTCGGTGATGTGGTAATAACTTTGGTCCATGAGCTGGAATACAAGACTTCAGTCCTGCTTCCGCTAATCTTCGGCGAACTGTCCACACACTTACATCAACACCACGCACTTCTCTAAGTTGATTTCTCGCCTCCACGGACGTAGAAGTGCGGTTACGTAATGCCCGTAGTGTAATAAAACGATCGTCAGCATGAGTTGTTTTCTCCTCTTACCAAGAACCTGGTCATTCGCGTGTATCTGCCAGTCCCTCGAAACCTTTGCAAACATTTTTGGAACCGCTGTATGAGTACAGTGAAGTACTCTACCAACCTAACGTAAACTTCGACCATCCTCTATAAGGGCTACAGCTTTGCAGAATCCATTGCGTTTAGAGGCATAACAAAATTACAGCACAACAGTGTACACAATACCAAAAATCTAACAGAAGATTAACTTAAAAGCATGTAAACAAGCATAAACAAGCATCTTGAAAAACAAAAGAAAAAAATAAAATCAGTAGGCTTAGAGTAGATGTATATGTCTGGTAATACGACAAAGTAAAGTTACTGATGCTACATATTTGGTCAAATGTTACACATTTTGCGAATTAACGGTGTAATATTAGGTGGAAACTTTTTATTGCACCCCAGTGTAGGTGTCATATAAGTTTGTAAGGATATTTAATTGAAGGAATGGCCATATAAGTCAAATTTTAAAATTATCTAAATAAATTAAAAACTTGAAGATTTGAGTAACAAAAACTTTTATAAAAGTTAAAAGACGATTAAATAAGCCTATACAGGTTGTTATATTTAAAATAAACCAATTATTACAGCGAGAATGTTCTATTAATTAAACTAAAATTATAAACACCTAATGACGAGATTTTATTAATCAACCAATAAATAGACTAACGGAACAGCCTTTTATTCAAACTTAAGAGTAAATTTGTTGTAATTATTTAAAATGAGATATTCATTTTTCTCTAAACCTTACATTTAAGATACGACCATACTTACTACATCCTATATTTAGGTATAAAGAAACCATTATAAAAGTGAAACTTAATTTTTCAGTAGAATTCGAAAAATGCAATCATGTACAGAGTGTTCCATTTTAAAAACAAAAGCACAACATTAGTATAATCATCTTTGTTTTTGGAGCGCCCTATATATTTATAAAATATTTTTAAAATGAAGTCCTTATAGACTTACATAATACAACTGCAATATAAGTTAACGAATATAATGCAGTTTCTCGTTCCCGTAGTCATGAATCACACTGTACAACAAAAAGTATGTGTTTAGATACTGCACTCAAAATGAAATACACTAAATAGGTACACCAATTGTTGAGTACACAATCCATTTAATCCGAGTAATTGGCCTTATTGAGAGTAAAAGTTAAGTTGTTTGAGATTAGATAACCGAGACAATTTGGTAATTAGTAAAATGTTTATTTTCAATATTTCGCCAATGAGATGTGGCTTTATCAGAATGAAGATAAATTATTGACCATGAAGTAGTCAATAATAATTTACATTAAAGAAACTTATATTCACTGATAACTTTAAAAATATGAAACAAAAAGAATGAATCTTGTGTCAACCGTCTAATAAACTCGTTCATATTTTTAAAATTATTTAAGTTATCAGTAGAACACGTTTCTTAATATAAATTAGTATGACTTTAATTATTATTACTTCATGTAATAATTTATTTTTCCATTCTGATGAAGTCAGATCACTCATTGGCGAGGGAAATCGAAAATAGCACAATTTACAAGTAGTCAAGTAATCCGGTCTAATCAACTAACTGTTTAATCTTAATATTTGAACAACATAATAAGCATAGTTACTCACAAAACTAATGAATTAATTTGTTTTTAAGAATTTGCTATAGAACATAGTTCAAGACTTTAGAACCGTTTTTGTACAACATACTGTATACATTAAACAATTTTTCAAAATATCTTAGCTATTGGACTAATTTTATTTTTCTTTAACTATATTGGTTAACAAATTTAATGTTCGATTTAATTTCTTTTCTATTTTAGCAATTACTAGTATCATGTACAGGAATTTAAAATTATTTTTGTTTTTGTATAAATTTTATCATTGGATCGTAAGTGTTTTCAGATTTTTAAAAACTTTTCAACGCTATTGTTTGAGTGTAAGTGAAGGACGGACATTATTTTAGTTAGGGTTTAGTGAGAGGTAAAAGTAATCGTTTGCAGAATAATAAAAAGTAATTCTACGAGAAACATACTAATACGCAATAAATTAGAATAATGTGTAGCTTAGGTGAAAGATTTGTACACAGCCGCAATCTGACCGCGCGTTTCACATCGTCCGTCGGTTGAGCGAAGCTACATTTTACCGGGGTCGGTACGTTATACTCAGGTGGTTGTGTGCGCTCGTTGTTCGCGGATGTAGGTGCGCGCTGTTTTTGCCTTTCGTATTAATAATAGTGATCGTATAAAGTTGAATGGCCTTTACGGCAAAACTTCTTACATGTGCGTTATGTTAAATTGTTATTCAGCGATTGAAACTCTGTTCACCTTTCGTACAAAACACAATTTCAAACTTTAACCAACAATGAATTTACCAACATTGAGTACACGTTACTTCCTAACTTAATAAAACTACAATCCAGTTAACAACAGCTACGACTACACGACCACTGAACAGTTAACTTTGACAGGTAAGCATGTGCTCGTGTGTTTTTGTCATTTAAATTACGTCGTTTGTTTTTCTAAATTTTAAGTCATCACTCCCCAAAAACTTTTTACCTCCACATCAAACTCACAAACTATTACATACTATCAAATTCGCGCTTGAACGTCGTCCGTAAGCGCTTATATTTTTTCTAAAAAATTTAAGCTTTAAGTTATTCATCTTCTCTTACACACACACACACACACTGTTAGTGTTAAATTAAGATAAGTTTATTGATTTATTTATAGCGGCATAAAATGGATTTAAGTAACTGAACTTTTGAGTTCGCTTCGAAGCACTCGGGTTAAATATAAAGCCCTTTGGCATTCTATTAAAACATCAACGGTGTACGTTACACATTTAAAAGATACCTAGTTCAAAATGCTAAACTCATTAATAATTTATATATTATGCTAATTTCGTTTAATGCTATAAATTTATCATTGTACGCTATCCAGTACTCGTCGTAGGTGTGTGTGTGTATAACAATGGACATATTCTCAAATTAAGCATATGCATCAGTTAACATGGGTTTATGTTCATTTGTACTTTTTTAAAAAATATTTTCAAATACGTAGTGTAATCTCATAATCTTGTATCTAAAGCTTGCTTTTTCTTCTGCATTAAATAAATCCAAATAAAAGTTTTCCTTCGTCAATAAGTAATAAAGAAAATGTATGCCTTTTATAAGTTTAAATTTTCAAAGGCTTAGAATTTTATTTCCTTTAATATTCTTTGAAGAACGTTTTTATTAAGTTTTGAATTCCATTTTAGTTTTCATTTAAGTGTTCAATAATGTGCATATTTAATTACTTCAATTACCTATAAACTTTTGTTATACGTACTCTGAACAGTATAATAGTAATAATTTTTATATTGTATGTTATGCGACGATTTTAACATCGAAAATTTGAATACTACAATTGTAATATCTTAAATTTTTGAAGAAGAGCACACGTTTTTCATATAATTCAAATAATTTACCAGATGATTCAGTTTGGTCTTCGCAGCCTTTGATTTTTTTTTATTTTAAGAAAAAAGTAGATAATACACTAGTACAAGAAAAAAAAAATAAATATTTGCAAATGCGTGTTAAACCACATTGGATGAAATATATAAGTCACAATTATATTGACGTATGTTATATCAAAGTTACGATGATAGTCAACTTTTTTCAAATGTACTCCCCTATCTATGAGGGGTAGACCACTGACTAAAATATGTATACAACTTCCTTTGAATCGTTTGAATCAGTATTTCTTGGGAATTACGTCGGTCCTTCTTCATATTTCCTAAAATTTCTTGTATTTTCTGTTACTCCCATGTATTGTAGTTAATTCCTTGTATTTGTTGGTACTTTCTTCACGGCTTAGTATATGGTAGATTGTTTCCTGTGTGTTTATACCGATTAGACTGAACTAATATAGACGTCGGGAAAGTTGGTATCCCCACTTTGTGCAAATTGATAAAAAACCGATGACAATTTAGCACTAATTTGTACCCAAAAATAAGAATTTGTACCCAAATATATTTGCTGCAATACCGACTAATTTGTACCCACGATGGTTTTCTCCATAATCTCAATAAATTAATTGATAATCAATTTCTTTTATAAGTACAGTGTGCCTACTTAAGTTGGAACAATATAGGAAACTTTTATTATGGTTTTGAAAAAGTTATCCTTGATAAGTTTGGCATGATCCAAAACTTAAAAGGCAACCATCTGATATCAATTTTTTTTAAGCCGTTTGCTCATCAAAAATATTAATTTTGCTCAAGAGTAAAGTAGGTACCATTATTTTTACAACACAGAAGAATGTTATAAAGAAAAAGTTGTATTGAATTAAAGTTATATCCAAATATGAAATTACAACCAGGTTTGGTGATTATTGACGTTTTACATCATAAATATTTGCAGTTATAAATTTCAATATAGAATGTATCCCTCGTATCTATTTAAAAATATGAAAACATTTCCATTTGTTAATGTTTTTGAACAATCTTCAATTTAAATACGTAATGACTGTATAATAATTATGTATTTGTTTTAAATAGGAAAATCGATACAAAGAATATTTAGTAAACAAACATCAGGAACAAATTAAATTTTTCCATCGACATAACCCTAAAAGTATAACTTTACCATCGTATGTCAGTACGTAAAATGTCACTTTTATCTTTTATCGCGTATGTCTAGACAAACAAAATTCGTTCTTATGTTAAATAAAAACGTTTTGTGTACTTTTAGTAAAAGTTTCATTTTGATTTATCGTGCGGTACATTTTATACGTTTATGATGAGCAATAGTTCCGAAAGGGAAATTTGCTAAAAGAGGGAACAGCAGTGGCACTTGATTTGCTAGCTGAGAAATCTAAACTTGAAAAACATAAATATTTGATGAATTGGTACGAGAAACATTAAACTTCAATTTTGTCTGTTTTGTCTATAGAAAAATTTAAGATTTAGGTACCTTGGTAAAGGTGCTTTTTAGCCTCACTTGTTTGCTTACTCGGCCAATAAAGTGCACCTTTACGTCCTGTACTAAGCTTCGACATATCCACCTTGTCTTTGTAAACATTTTTATTATTCTTTCTCAAACTATTTTATTACTTTCCGTATCACTCTGACATTCAGTGTTAAATATTACATGTCAATGCAGATTGCATGAATTTTCATACTAAATGGCTGTTATTTCATATTTTTAATTCAAAACAACTTCTCTTTATAACATTCTTCTATATTGTAAAAGTAATGGTATTGTTGACGCCAAAGCACATGCTGCTGTCTGATTTAATACGCATAGGTACCTACTTAACCTTTAGTTGAATTTATGTCTACAATAGATTCAGTAATACTGATTGACGGCAATAAACAACCTTTTTTATTTCATATATTAAAACTTAAGAAATTTCTTATTTTCGCTAATGCTGAGGGATACATCCCTTGTGGTAATCGTTAAATTTATGTTTAAGACGGATTATTCACTCAGCAGTTTTAGGCTTTAGTTTTCTATGAATTGTTTATTCAGGTTCACGAAATTGTGTTTTAACTTACCTGTGTGAATGAAATTAGCCATAACTCTCAAATATGCTTGAACACATTACGTGTATCGAATTCGTGAATGGAAAATTTGACAAACTTGTACGGCTTATTATTTCAATTTTTTTTATTGAAACGTGTTAAGGGATGATTAAACTATTAAATTAAAGAAAAAATTAGGGCACATGAGATAAGTATATTTCTTGTTAATTTTTTTTTCGAAAACGGTACGTATGTGCCCTAATTTTTTTGTTTAAATTATTATTCAAAAAAAAATTCAACAAAAATATACTCTGTGGGTCTATAGTTTGCGAATGGCAAATTCAAACAAGACGCGCATGAGATAAGTATATTTCTTGTTGAATTTTTTTTTTTGAAAACAGGACGTCACGTGTAATAATTTTTTCGTTTAGATTGAATAAAAAAATTGGGAAAATAAGCCGTACAATTTTGTCGAATTTGCAATCCAAAAATTATAGACGCGCATGAGATAATTATTTTCTTGTTGAATTTTTTTTTCCAAAACAGGACGTATGGGCCATAATTTTTTCGTTTAGATTATTAGTTTAATCATCCCTTAACACGTTTCAATAAAAAAATTGGGAAAATAAGCCGTACAAGTTTATCGAATTTGTAATCCACAAATTATAGACGCGCATGAGATAAGTATATTCCTTGTTAAATTTTTTTTCGTCGAAAACAGGACGTATGTGTCCTAATTTTTGTTTAAATTATTAGTTTAATCATCCCTTAATCACGTTTCAATAAAAAAATAGGAAAATAAGCCGTACAAGTTTGTCGAATTTGCAATCCACAAATTATAGACGCGCTTGAGATAAGTATATTTCTTGTTAATTTTTTTTAGAAAACAGGACGCATGTGCTCTAATTTTTGTTTGAATTATTAGTTTAATTATGCCTTAACACGTTTTAATAAAAAAACTGGGAAAATAAGTTGTACAAGTTTGTCGAATTTGCCATCCACAAATTATAGACCCGCATGAGTTAGAGTATATTTCTTGTTGAACTTTTTTTTCGAAAACAGGACGTATGTGCCCTAATTTTTTTATTTAAATTATTAGTTTAATCTTCCCTTAACATGTTTCAATAAAATATTTGAGAAAATAAGCCGTACAAGTTTGTCGAATTTGCAATCCACAAATTATAGACACGCATGAGATAATTATTTTCTTGTTGAATTTTTTTTTTCGAAAACAGGACGTATGTGCTCTAATTTTTTTTGGTTTAGATTATTAGTTTTTTTTTGGTGCAAATATAAAATATGAAAGGTGATCAGTACCTTACAGTACTCCATGGTCAACAAGAAAAACATGTTGTTCCTGAGAAACGTACGTCAATTTTCTTTAGAGTTTTTTCTTCGTGTGTGTTTTTAGGGGTTTTGGTGCAAATATAAAATATGGAAGGTGATCAGTACCTTACAGTACTCCATGGTCATCAAGAAAAACATGTTGTTCCTGAGAATCACTACTTTGGTTTCCGGACCTGGTCATCAAGACCCTCCCGGATAGTTAGGAAAAAATGTACAACACAATTTCACAAAATACAATCCATTACACTTAATTAATATTATTACATGTGGATACTAGGGTGGGTAAGGGTTGGCATGTTTAGGTTTTAGTGGTTTTCCTAAACCTTGAAGTAAATGCTTTGCCAAGACGAACCAATCCACAATTGCACACGGTTTTGTCACCACACTGTACAGGTTTATACTGATCTTCTGTAGTACCGTTAATAACACTTACATCACAATACAATAATTAAAATGTACCATACGATTAAATAAATTAAATAAATTAGTTAAATCATCCCTTAACACGTTTCAATTAAAAAATTGGTAAAATAAGCCGTACAAGTTTGTCGAATTTGCAATCCACAAACAATAGACGCGCATAAGATAATTATTTTCTTGTTGAATTTTTTTCTAAAACAGGACGTATGTGTCCTAATTTTTTCGTTTAAATTATTAGTTTAATCATCCCTTATCACGTTTCAATAAAAATGTTGGGAAAATAAGCCGTACAAGTTTGTCTAATATGCAATCCACAAATTATAGACGCCCATGAGATAAGTATATTTCTTGTTGAATTTTTTTTTCGAAAACGACGTATGTGCCCTTAATTTTTAAAAAAAAAAACTAATAGTTTAATCTTCCCTTAACATGTTTCAATAAAATAATTGAGAAAATGAGCCGTACAAGTTTGTCTAATTTGCAATCCACAAATTATAGACACGCATGAGTTAGAGTATATTTCAGGTTGAATTTTTTTTTCGAAAACAAGACATATGTGCCTTAATTTTTCCGTTCAAATTATTAGTTTAATTATCCCTTAACACGTTTCAGATAAAAAAAATTAGGAAAATAAGCCGTACAAGTTTGTCGAATTTGCCATCCAAAAATTATAGACCCGCATGAGTTAAGTATATTTCTTGTTGAATTTTTTTTTCGAAAACAGGACGTACGTGCCCTAATTTTTCCGTTCAAATTATTAGTTTAATCATCCCTTAACACGTTTCAATAAAAAAAATAGGAAAATAAGCCGTACAAGTTTGTCGAATTTGACATCCACAAATTATAGACCCGCATGAGTTAAAGTATATTTCTTGTTGAATTTTTTTTTCGAAAACAAGACGTATGTGCCCTAATTTTTTCATTTAAATTATTAGTTTAATCTTCCCTTAACACGTTTCAATAAAAAAATTGGGAAAATAAGCCGTACAAGTTTGTCGAATTTGCCATCCACAAATTATAGACCCGCATGAGTTAGAGTATATTTCTTGTTGAATTTTTTTTTCAAAAACAAGTCGTATGTGCCCTAATTTTTTATTTAAATTAATAGTTTAATTTTCCCTTTACACGTTTCAATAAAAAAATTGAGAAACTAAGCCGTACAAGTTTGTCAAATGTTCCATCCACGAATTCGATACACGTAATATGTTCAAGCATATTTGATGTTTAAAAATATTTGTATCCAAACATCTATGACAGTACAACAATAAATTACATTTGTATATAAATTAACATAATTAGACGAAAATCTGAATACATATGAGAAAAATTTATTTTTAATAAAATTTAAAGTTTTCTAAATCTGGGCTGAGAGTTATGGCTAACTTCATACTGTTTTTAACTTATTGGTCAAAACTTTAACAATTAATTGATGCTAACCAATCAAGCCAAAGCAAAGGTTTTCTTGCATTAAACAAAACGTATTTAAGTTAGTTGTTCGGATAATAGAAACCGCGTTAGATGTACATGTAAAGTAATATAGCAAGTTAATCATCAACATCAATTTTTTTTCAATCACTTTCAAACCTAGTCAACGCGGTCCAGAAGACATTATCAATCAATCAATCAATAATACGAAACAGGTATGTACTTTACTCTTGAGCAAAATTGATATTGACCAACCTCGTATACGGCTTAAAAATTTGATTTCTGATTTTTGTCAAGAATAACTTTTTCAATAAACCACTTAAGTGGATTATGCACACTGTATCATTTTTGTCATGCATTCTAACAGTTTTGCCAAAAATTAATTAAAAAAATCCTAAATAAGAAAAAACAAATTGATAATTTATCTACCAAATTTAGAACTAATTTGTACTCACGATTATTTACTCATCGATTTATGCATAATGTGAATAAATAGATTCTAATCCATTTTACTCAATATCTGATAAATAAAAGTTATTCGACATTTCCGAACAGAAAATTTTAACACCCTTTTTAACTTTACGACTAATTATACGGTATAATAAGCAACAAAAATTCTTCCTGTAGGTCGGTTATCCGTATAAACAGGATATCAAGAAAACCACTGGTCTGATTTTTCTGAAACTTGGCATGAAGTAGGTGTTATTTATCATACCGCACATCTAATTTAAATTTGGACATAGTTTGTTAAGCCAAAAGGGTCGTCAACCTACATGCTGTAAATTTGCGAATTTACAGCAGGCGTTTTGAATTGTTATTTTGCCTACGTTTAGTTGGTTATAATAATCGAAGAATGTTTACACATTTGTCGACAAAGTTTGCTTTAATGCAAATTAATTTTTTGACGTGTTACGATAGCACTAGTCGAAAAACTAGAGGTCGCAAACTTATTTGTCGTAACAGTTATTACCTCATAATACACGGTGTTTCAAGAATATGGCACAATAACAGTATTCAAACCTTTAGTACCGCAGCACTGCTTTATTAGAATTTGACAAAATTAATACTGTTGATGTGTTTTGAAGATAGTATAACCTACAAAAAATTATATGTTTGTATTTGTATGCCCCCAGAACACGTGCTACAAAATATGTATTTTTTCTTCACCATTTATCAGCCTCTACCTCACAAACTAACAAGGTTACAGAAAAATTGTAATTATCGGTCACAATTTGTTCTATCCCCAGAAGGGTTGAAAACAGAAACTTGCCGCCATGTGAACATGTTTTAAATTTGATGGTTGATTTAAAGGTGAAAATACTTCTTTTCAATAAAACATTTTTTTTTAAATGTCATCCAGTTGTCATTTTGAAATTGTCGACTATCATTTTTGCGTCAAAATAGTATTTTCCTCTTACGTTAACATAGCTACTTAAGCTGTCACTGTTCAAAAGATAAAGGGGGGCGACGGAATTTTGGTCCGCACTGTATCTTAAAGAATTGATTATTAAGTAATTATTGAGATTATGGAAAAACCATTGTGGGTATACAAATTAATTCTAATTCGAGTTTATGACCTTAGTTTTCGATTTGTGAATTTGTTAAACGCTCCGTTAAAGGAGTTTTTGTCCAAACTGGTAAAATGTTTACCATAATTAGGTAAAACAAGCGTTTTGCGCAGAACTCCACATCGTCCGATACTAACAAACGTGTAAAAGAGTAACGAAGGTGTGGGTATACCTAAAACATTTTGCGCGAAAAATAAAATAAACAGCGTTGTATGGAAAAAATCAACGTTTGGAAGAAAAGTCCACCGCAAAAGGTGGTAAAATCGAATTATAAATTTTAGTTTAATTTAATTTATTCGTATGATGGTACATTTTATTATTGTATTATAAGTATGGTGCCCCAGAAAATTAGTATAAACCTGTATAGTTGTTTAAATCACCTACTTTGGGACAAAACGATATTAACGCGCTCGTGCTTCCTTGAAGTTTTGGACAAACAGGAAATGGTAAAATTGCGTTTTAGAAAAAATTGTTTAAACAAAAGTTGTAGACAATAAAATTGAGCTTGAGTGCAAGTTAGCACTCCCATGCATTGCAGCAATATCTATTTGGTTACAAATTCTAATTTTTTGGGTACAAATAATGCTAATTAGTGATAAATTTTTATCGGTTTTTTTTTTCAATTTACACAAAGTAGGGGTGCGTGCCACTTTACCGACGTCTAATAAAGAGTTAATTAATACTTAAGTTTAAGCTGTTTCTTTGTTAGTTTCACTTTTAGATTTATGATTTGTATGTTAAATTCTTTTTTAACTAATTTTGATATTTGTCACTCGTTTACTCAATTAATTTTTGGTACGCATTTTAACAGTTTCAGCATAAACTCGCAAATAAAAAAACAAAATCATAATGGCAATAAAACATTATAATTTTTTATCTAATGTACCTACAGCATTAATTGGCATAAATAGACAATAAATTTTCTATAACTTTCATTGAGCACATTTTCGCAGCAGAACTAAAGTTTATTTTATCCTCTGCTTTAAGGTCGGATAATGTCAGACAATGACAATGAGTTCATACAAGTGGTCACATGTAGCAGTATAGTTTTTGACACCAAATTTAAGAAACTTTGTTCTTTCTTTTTTATTAAAATGTGTACTGTATTTTGAATGTTACGTTCCTCAACATGATCAAAATTTACTAGATATTATTCCCACTCTGTATTTTTGTTGTTTTAATGTTAAATGTTAAAAACATTATTGTATGATTATGGTATAATCAAAAATATAAGTTGTTTCATTAAAACTAACCCAAACTTATTTCTAGAGATCCCTGTACAATCTAAAAATGTAGTCTCGAGTAATTTTGCTTTGTTTCTCACATTATTTGTGGTTTGATGCTACAGAATAGTTCGATATTTTTGGTACTTTCTACTACTCCGGTGCTTCCTAAGGATTTTCCTAGTAGTTACGAATACAAATTAAAAATGCAAAGATTAATTGTTTTAAATGATCATAATAGTAAAAAAAGATTGAGAAGTTTACTCTATGAAATTTATAAAAAACCTATATAATTTTACTTTTTTTTGTGGAAAACAAATGCTGTAAAGGTATCCATGAAAAAGTTACAGGGTATTATTTGAAAAAGTTGACTACGTACGTTTGCATGCAACTTTGGTATATGTCAATATAAGTCAGACTTATGTAGCTCATCTAATGTGGTGTAACACGCTATTTACAAATATTATGGTTTATCGTACTTTTTGTTTAAAATAAAAAAAAAACGCAAACACCCAGTATAGTTTTATTTCCCGTTTAGTAATCAATTAGCAAGATATGATAATCACGTGACCTTCAATTACCGACGATTACTGATATCTTCAATTACTTCGTTTTCGACTTCGTTACATGTAGCATACAATATTTTTTATAATTTAAAAAAAATATATTTAAAAAAGGAATCAAACTTATTTCGAATTTTAATCGATTATGACCGATGTTACCATGGTTACCATTTCCAAAACAAATGTCAAAACCGGTCAAAACAATCTGACAAGTGGCGAAAAATTTTTACTTTTTGTAACTAGTTACGAAAAAATGTAACTGACTTGAACTAGTTACGAAAAGTAGACAATTTTAACAGCCACTTTGATTTAGAGAATGTCATTATATATGTCAAAATTTGAAAAATGACATTCTTGTTGTCAGTGCAACTTTTAATTAAATCATTACTTCTCTAAACGCATTTTTCTCGAACAAAAGAAAATTGTAAACACTATGTAGAATAGAACTCAAGAGTGAAAGTATCACAATATGTCAATAAAGTTATCACTTTGTGACAATTAAAAACAAAAACGGAAACAAATTACAACTAATTGCACTAACGTGTACCTAAAAAACTAGAATTTGACCTAAACAATTTGACCGTTATTGAAGTGGAGGCGCTAAATTTAAATTCAAATCGAAATCAAGTTTGTAAGTAGAACTTTATAAAGAACTAAATTGTACCAAAAAAATATTCGATTTTAAATAAAAAAATAAGAACAAAATAATGTAGTACGAAATTTGAAATCTGAAAATTTTGTTTACAACCAATTAACTTATCTGATTATTTTTACGTGATTTAACAATTTCGATGCATAATCATTAAAGAATCGAAATCGGAAGCAATCTTTCAAATTTTGAACTAATTTGTACTCAATAACATTTTTCCACAACGCCAATCATTTGTTTATAGTTAATTTCCAGTTTCGGCAAAACGGTAGAACTACATTATAAACACAATAAATTTCAATATGTCAATATTTTGTTTATAATTTATGGTTTAGCTGATTACTCCTCTCTTTAACATTTAGGCAAAGAAATGGGTTTAAAGGTTACAAAATCAAAAACAATGTCGACAATCTTATTTATCAAATTTAGAACTATTGGTACCCCGATCACTCCACGTATTTCTTTTCTGCCAAAACTGTTGACACAATTTTGTTCTCATTTTTTTATTTAAACAGTAATGTGTAAATATCAAAATAGTTTTTTGTTAGTTATCAGCTTAAGTTTTCAGTTGTGCAGTTAAAATTTTTATTTCGACTTCACTTTCAAAAGCGGTATCGCGGCGAAACGTGTTCCGATCTAATTTTTGAGGGCAAATTTGTACTTTCGTAAATTAATTTAACTTCTTGCCGCTTTTTTTTTTTTTTTGAATTTAACACAAAGTGGGAATTGAACTTTATTGGCATTTTATTAAATAAACAAATTCTTTAGTACCATTTTCTATTTTTGACAAAGGAAATTAAGGTCATCACACGAAAGCGAAACAGCTATTTCTTATCCGCACAATCAAATTGTTTACTACAAATTGGTATTCAAATAATTATTTAATCCGATACATTACTATGGGATATTAAAATTTTAGTTCGAAATCTTAAAATTTGTGTATTTAGATAAATTTGAATTACAAACTAAATACCAACATTAACTGTAACGGCAGTGAATGTTTATGTGCATTATCGTACTGTCAAAAGCGATAACAATGCTTTAAAAAACATTCGTGTCGATAACAATCAAGCTGACTTGGTACATACACGCAACGATGCGCATTTCGCTCATATTATGAGCTCATCAGAGTGTATACTTAGGTTACAGTATACAACATTTCCATAGGATTTAAAAATTGTATCTTTTTTTAAATAAAATCAAATTAAATTAAAATTACGATCTGAAAACTAAATATAACAAATTTATTTTATAAATCTGGAAGTATTGATCAATTTCCGCAACATTTACTATGTTTAAAACACGTTATGTACGCGTTCTCTTGATATGCGGCTCTATTTTACTCATGATTGTCTTGACATGCGGAACGAATTTTAATAACTTATACTGGGAATTTTTTATGTCAAATGTAGATATTGAGTCGTCACAAGTCAAAGAATATATATAACATTACGCGCGAGATATGTACCGCATATGAAGGGGAAAATCATGTTCACTTGCTGTACATATCGTCAAAGATATGTACGGTTATCGGTTGATTGATGAGTAATTCGACGGTAGACTTGTCAGTACTTGTTTTACTACAATAACGAATGGTTGTTAACATGTCTGCGCGCAGTAGAAAAATTTTAGAATTAGCTGTGCAACGTTTAAGTGACGAATTGAATACACCTTCTACTTCTGCACCTTCGTATCTTGATGCAGAAGTAGAATGTGATGAAAAAGCAGGAAATTCGGGAATGAGCAGTCCTACCACTGCTTTACAAATAAGGCGTAATAGAAACCTCATCAACTATAAAGTAACAAGCGATTCGGAGAACTCTGATCCGTTTGACAGCGATGACTCTGTGAGAGATAAGACTTATCAAAATTCCTCGACTGAAGATTCTGAGAGTGATGAATTGAATCCTGATATTCCTAGTGGCATTCAAACTGAGAATAATAGTGACAGTGACAAAGATATGGATGTAGCTGGTGTCTGTGAAATGCCTATTTGTAACAAAATTGGAATGTCATTGCCAATTCTGAAAATACCGAAATATTTGATTTATATAAAGAGCAGAACTCACTTAATCTAATTTAAATAGTACAGAGGTAAAGCGACCCGGATATTTTAAACACTTTGTAAATGATGAATTGCTTCACTTACTTGTAACTGAAACAAACATTTATGCAAGTCAACAGCTCAACAAACGGCTTTCAAATAAGTCAAGGATTAAGTCATGGACAGATACCAATAAGATTGAAATCTGCAAATTTTTAGGTGTGACTTTGGCAATGGGTTTGGTAATAGTGCCTACTATAAACTTTTATTGGTCGAAGGATTTCTATATAACAACAAATTTATTTTGTCTGTTATGACAAGCGCTACTAGTTTCTATTTTGCTGAAAAACTATCAGACCATTTTCTACCCTGGTAGAGTATTGGTTATCGATGAATCCATGATTCCCTTCCGAGGAAGGCTCCGATTTCGACAATATATACCTAACAAATCTCATAAATATGGGGTTAAACTTTATAAACTTTGCACATCAAATGGTTACACATACAATGTGAAGGTGTATGCAGGAAAAGGAGATACAATTCCTGGACTCTCTCCTCATAGTTATGAGTTTACTTGAGCATATACATGAACGAAAAGGACGAATACTGTTCGCCGATAACTTTTATTCCAGCATACCTTTATGCAAACAGTTGTATGCAGAGAAACTTCTGTACTGCGGTACACTTCGAGCAAATCGGAAGGGAATACCGGAAAGATTTCTCTAGGAAAATGAAAAGGAGAAGTTCTAGGAATGGAACAACAAGATAATGTAAAAATCATCGATGGGTAGATAAAAGACCTGTTCTGATGATATCAACTCACCCAATGCATAAGCAAATACTCTAGTTTCTATAAGTATTTATTTTTTCATTTTCTAACGCATTCTTTGTAATTTGCCCTTTTCTTCAGGAAAGCATAGTGGGTCAGGCGAAGTCATGAAACCACAAGCAGTGATAGACTACAATAAAGCTAAAAAAGGCGTAGATTTTAGCGACCAAATGTCTGCGTATCACACTGTTATAAAGAAGAGCTTCAAGTGGTATAGGTAATTTTATCTAATGTTATATACTCTTTCTAATCGAGTAACTGCTTTCCTCTTTTAGAAAAGTGTCATTTTGAGCTATTACTTGGAACTACGGTGGTCACTCCGTGGATTGGGCACAATATGATTAATAATACTAAATTAGGTATAACGGAATTTCAGCAGGGCAGTTGGCAAATGATTTGATAGAATATAGAATCTGCTGCTTCCACTTATTTACGAAAAAGGACCCACAAATTCTATCAGACCAGAGGGACCTGGGTTAAAAAACAGAAAATCATGCAAGGGTTGTTACAATAAGCTGCGAACAGCACTTTCTAGTCGCGAAGCTGACAAAAATGTACGTCGTATCATCACATATTGTGAAGACTTGTCCAAGGAAACCAGTGTACTAACTTCCTTTGTTTTAAACAAATATCACAAATAAGGGAAACATTTTTATAAATAAAAACATAATCAACTCCAAAATTGTGAGTCAATTATTTTCCCGTTTATACGCGGTTCTACACTTCGAGAGTATGTACGACTAGAATACGGTAGTGTTTGGTGCTGTAGTAATAGATTTCTACTTTGAAAATATTCATAATACAACATGGTTCATCGCTAGATGGTCATCTATTCAAAATTGATTACATATCTTTAGTTGTATGTACCACACTATAAGTTGGTCGTCTTACATACCCTTGGCGATATGTATCGCACTTTTTAAACATACAACCAATTTTACCTCCGCAGCCAACGTGTTAAAACTCTCAAATTAAAATTTTCTTCCACGCAAACCAATATAAACAAAGTTTTTTGGTTTTGGGTCTTATAACTTTGGAACAATACAGAACAAACATAAAAACAATCTGGAACAACTAACAATTAATCCAATTTTAAAAATGGGGGGCTAACTTTATCCACGTGGGAAGTTTTTCTTAGTCTTTCTTTTTATCTTGAATACCAAGTCCATTGTGAAGATTTCGTCTTATTTTCTGAAAGTACAACGTACTTCAACAATATAATTTGTCGGCCAGCGTCTTACTTTATTTTCTTAAAGAGGGCGCGCTTGGGCAGTATTTATGTATTTAAAAGTCGTAAACGAACTGTTTAGAAAATTAGGTAATATGTTTTGCACTATACAAGAAAAATTGCAGATGAACCACAACTCCGATAATTTGGTCAGGGTTTCAATCAATCGTGTAATACTAATTTACTTAAAAATCGTACAAGCGTGTTCAACTGGAAAAAAAGAAAATTTGCACTGTTTGGCTGACACATTTATTGAGCACATAGTGAAAAAATTAGGAGTAATTTTGTTAGCGTTGCACTGGTCACCTTGATTTAATATTTCAATATATGGGTAAATAACCAATATGAATAAATTGGAATTCAATTCATTAACTGTCTCCAGCAGAATAGATATACCCTGAAAATCTTTTTTTAAAACAAAAATCATTCTAAAATAAATTACGAGATAGAATTTGGTATATGTTATTAAAAATTTATCCAGTGAAATAAAGCTAAAATAAAGTCTTCTCTGTTTCGTAATCATTTTGTTTTTAATTTTTTAAAATTTAGTTTTTTTCGATAGATAAATTAATTAGCGATAGTAGTGCTTAATTAAATAAAGGGAAAAATGACAGACTACGTTTTATTAATTTTAACTTTTATTAAGAAATGCATCTTGTGTTCAAATAGTGTTTGAAAGAATTATGTGTTATGTTTTACGTGTCTCTCAATTCGAAGTAGAGAAAAACCGATTCGAATCAAATCCAAAAGAAACCCTTAGTGTATATATGTATAAAGATAAATTATATGGGTAACATTTTAAACAGGTTCTACTGTGCCTGCAATAGACTTAGAAGAATTGAAAAAGTTGAAGTATAGTTATATCGACCGAAAATGTTTTATGCCTGAAAGGTACTTCAACTTATTTATTTATTAATTGTAAAATGTAAATAGGTGTCGATTATTTTTTAACTGCATACATAAAGTCCGTCTGTAGTTTTCAAACTAGAATTTACATTTCCGCACTTTTTGAAGAAAAAAACACACAAACATCGTTTTCAGTTTCGTTTCCGTATTGTAGACGATACGAAAGAGAACTTCTGTTTTAGGTATTACATATAAATCTTTATAATTAATCAAGGAGGCCGAGCGCACCTAACCTAATATTACAACTGTCACATCAAACGTTTATGGTTTACCAACGTAATCGAAAAAAAAATTGTGTGAAAAAATGTGTCATAACTTTTTTTTGTCATACTTACTTATCTTATAACACTTCTTGTTCAATCTATTGTAAAAGTTTAGGTTTTGTTGCTTTCTGGATTTGAATTGAAAATTAAAACTTTATCTCAAAAATATATTTTCGAATCGTCTGAAATTATCTAGTTATCTGAAATATTAACAATAATATATTTACTAGATTTTGTGAGGTTTGGATTGCCCTGATCGCTATTTGCATTTGCTTAAAAATTGATAAGCTCTTATTGGGCACTAAAATAACTTATTTTTAGTATTCATATGCATATTAAACACTCGACATATGTTATACAGAGTTTGCATAAAAACACCCCTGTTTATGACGAACGAAAAATTGCAATATCGTGTACATTTGCTTTTTTGCGGGAGAGGGTTTCTTTCTACACCTTTTAAACAACATCGGCGGTTGTTAAAAAGAGAAAACCCCCAAGAAAATGTGCGTACGACAATTCGTATAGAAATCCAAGAGAATTCCACTTGTTCTTCATATGTTGTTAAATTGCTTTTATTAAATCCCCAAAGTTTTTCGATTCGCCACAATCAGCGTGCGTAAATGCCATAAACAATTTTAAATTATTTCCAGAACTTAACCAACTTTTACTGGAAAATAATAGGATTATCCTTACAAAAACGTAGGTTCAAGAATATGCGTTGTTGGTAAAGGAGGTATGTGGTTGCTACGAACACGTCATTATTTAATTAGTTTAATTTATTACAAGCGGGAAAAATTTATATGCATGGGCCTGCTGTGGTAAAAAATATAATTTATTATCAAACCGTCACACAAAGGATTTGATATTGAGTTTAAACATTGAGCGAATTTAAAAATGCGTGGCCACTTCTTGATAATAATAATTGTGCCAATTATTTTACGTGGTTAAATTAGAACACTAATTTCTTGTCGGCGCTTTATGTACTTGTTATAATCAACGCAGTAATTAATTCCACGAATCAGCATCATCATAGTTGATTACTGTTTAATTTTAGACCCGAACAGTGGTGACTTTGTTGTGGATTCAGTTTGAATGTTTAAATTACTTCTGATGGATGATTTATCAGAAAAATACTAGAGTTTTTAGTTATAGGATTAAGTGTTTAATGTAACATACTCAATAAACAAAAAATACCCATTCTGTCGATTGTTTTTCGAAATGGTTTAAGTGACTGTTTAATTTAATCCGGCTAGATTTCATTAAAAGTACTTGAATAATGTTGTGTTAAACCCTCCTGCAATATTAGGTATCGAAGCTATTGGATTTCGAACAAAGCTATATGTGCTTTAATATAATGAAAGTATGTATGTACTTTCAGAAATTGAATTTTTAATTTTAATTTGCAGAATAGTATTAATTGTTTCCAAAAAACACTATGAGGGTTTTCTAATATTTTGTTTGATAGTCACAAACTTGCAAAAACCAACAAAAAACATTGAATGTAAACAATTTTTCGAATAAACAAGGTAAAACTTAATATTGTGTTCCAGTACCTATCACCTAAAAGGAGACTGGTTTTTAAGATTTCCATTGATTATGTATTTAAATAATTTCCTTTGAGGGGATCTTTTTTTAATTTACTTTGCAGTATTTATTTCCAAACACAACCGGACAGATGTTCCACGCTAACTTCTGAGTTGAAGTATCTTGAAATACAAAAAAGCATTTCATTTGTTATTAATTTTTTTCTATCGGGTGATTCATTAGAGGTACTTTTATGATGGGAATTTAATTGTAGATCGCGCATGCGTCGTGGGTCAACTGGAAGTAGCATTCTTCCTCAGACATTTCTTAATGGAAAGACTTAGTCCGACACAGCCTCTACAGTCTGTGGAAAACCGGTCCATATTTCTTCAAAACAGAGGCCTTCCGGAATGCTACTGTGTTTGATCGTTATCGCGTCATGATAACAATGCCTAAAATTGAAGCCCGTGATCTTGACGAAATTTGGTTAATACAGTCCGTGAAACCATGGCTTTCATTTGAAACTGCGAGAACTGATTCATTGAACAGATCATTAGACGCTTTTGGACGCCAGTGAATTGGTCGATTAAACCATGTGACATTACACCTCCAAAGATAATTTCCTTTGGACATTATGTAAACTCTAAACTAAGAAAAATGCCAACAATTAACTGTAACGGCCAGGTGTCTGTAAAGTGCAAAGCGCTATCTAACGACATTTTTAATGCAATTCAAACACATGTTGCCGACAAAGCCAAGTTTAACTTGTATAGTAGTTTCAGGATCTCCTGGCGGTTGACCTTCATAAAGATGCGCGGCGGAATTTTTAAACAATTTGAAAAGTAGGCACGAACGAATATATCGGGAAGCGTCGGTAGCTAAAGTGCCATCCTAAATATGTTGACTACATAATAATACACGTTTAATTATTTAAAGCATTTTAAGTTAATATTATAATTATTGAAAGTAAAATTAATAATTGACACTTAGGTATGTATTGATTATCGACTGAACACTTTTATTTTAAAAATTCTTTTTAGTTACAAACTCTGTTGTAAACATAACCTAGCCTGTACATCAGCTGTTTTGAATAAGGAGAACAAAATTAATTATATTTACTCAGTGGTTATAATTTCATTACTACAAATTACACCAACTCCAACGGATAGATAGAAAATGAAGAAGTGATAATGTATCTTTAATCTGGGCTATTATCAGATCGGTAAATTTGAATACCTTCTTGATCGTAAATCTAACTCGTCTTTTTAAGAATAGATGAAAGAAATCAAACACACGGATTAAAGACCACTGCAGTTCCATCCCAAAATTTGCCAGTGAAAAGTTTTACAAAATTCTCAACCACTTTAGTAATTCTGCATCGTTATCTATGAACACTAACACATACAATATTAGGAGATGACAAATTTATGACGTGAACTTATTACTAGTTTATAAATGATTGCCATTACGTTGTGCAGTTAATAAGAGGTGTTGAATCTGTGTTTGGTTTTTTATGTGGATTTTTAATGGACTTGTATATGTACAGAGTTCGATGTAACTTGTGTTGTTATTGTTACTTTTATGGTTATACATTACATTATAATTTAGTCACTGTACTGTGATGTGACTGTTATGGTGCTTCAAAAGAGCAGAATAATCCTTACAACGTATTAACTACTACTTTCTTCTGTACAAATAACATGAATCATTTTATTATATTTAGAGTGAAACTTTAAAATTAAATTTTGTATAAAATCTTTATCATATTGAACTTTAACATTAAGGAGGGGGCAGTCTGATTACTGAATGATTATGTTCAGCCATTAGTTTGTCGATTAAATAATTTTTCTGAAGTGGTTGATTAATTTTAATTTTGTCAAAGAGTTCTGGTTTTGTTTCACAGTTTTGAAATATAATCCCACGATCACTTAACCAGTTTTGCAAATCTGCTTTCTTCCAGGCACATGTTGGATTAGGGTCGGTAAGTGTTGTGGTAGGACGCATTGTCGATTACTAACACAGAGTTAGGTTCAATATTTGGAATTAGTTTTTCAGTTAACCATTTAATATAGTTTTTAGAGTTCATGTCATCATGATAATCACCTGACTTCGATCCTGATTTAAACATTAGCAATGCGTTAGGTACGAATCCTCTTTTCCCCCACAGTGTAACATTATCAGGCGCTGTCCTTTTGAAACAGGAGCTTTGCTCCCTTGCCACTGTCATCGTACCATCCATGTGAACTTGAATGCGAACTGTGCAGATAAGATTCATCACTATAAACAATGTTTCTGTCTTCTTCACAGAACTTTTTCATTTTTCTTAGGAACGTGGTGCGTTTCGATCTTATTGCGGAAGTTTCCACCAAGACCTTCCTGTTGTCTATGGTCTTCTGCCATTTAAATCCCATCTTCTTTATAATACAACGAAACATACTTAATTTTCCTGTTACATGGACACCTTCTTCTTGAACAGCTGCAAACACCTTTTCCATTGTTGGCTTTTGCTTTTGAATGTACACAAAATTGTGAATTATTCGTCTCACAACTTCTTCATCACACTTGTCGATGGTAGATTTAGGTGCTGGCTTGTTAATCGTTTTCCGAGGTGACTCAAACTTGCTACCTTCAGGTTTCGATGTACCTTCCTTAGCGATGCGTTGAATTGTTCTGGTGGAAATGCCTGTTGCTTCTGCTACTCTTTCAAACACACGATCCACAGGAATAATGAAATCTTTCGATTCCTTTTCACGCTTCATAAATTGAAATATTTTGTAAATGATTTCACGAGCTTGACTGAATAACAACTCCACTCATGTTTATTTTTAAACAATCTAATGTGGACACGACGAAATAATAAAATGTGTCTTGAAAAAGACAATTTTATATATATATGTATATATAACAGAAGGAAAAGCTCAAAATTAGAATAATCACAACGGAAAGCAAAAAAGCAAATGGCTACTGTGATGACTACATTTGTGAGTTGAATAGTAGCGTTTTTTCCGAATGTGCAGCACGAATTTAAGTTTTCTGCGCATGGAGGGGCAACCGCCAGGAGATTCTGAAACTACTATACAGAAGCACACACGCAACGAAAGAACACCTGATGCAGCACACACACAAGACACACATTTACTTATGTAAACTCTAAAGTCTAAAGTATACCATGAATAAGCCGGCTTACGATTGAGGGATTGGAGGTCAACATACTCGAGTCGTTGGCCAAATACCATCTGGAAATACTCAAACGCGTCATTGAAAATCGAAACTTCAGAATGGACCATGTTAACCGTAGTTACGGCCAACATTTAGAAAGCAATTATCTTTAAAGAAAGAATTGTAAAGAATGGTTCTTTTGTATGATAATAAAGATTATAAAATAAATTTTTTTTTTAATTTAAAAAATACTTCTAAATGAATCACCCATTATAATTACCGCATTATAGTTTTTGTAGAATTTTTTGATTCATTAACTAATTATATTAACATTAAGTAAATTGATAACTTGGAAGTTAAACACGCGTTTCTTTCACAATTGTGTTTTTTAAATGTTTTCCTCTTCAAATTAATTGATTATATTTGTATCTTGGATGTTATAAATTTTTAGTCAGACTACTTTGCTGTTTTTTTCTTTTGTTGGTAGTTGAATGCATCTATGTTCGCAAAGGTCGGCGGTGGACTTTTCATTACATTTCTCTTGGTTGAAAATAGAATTGGTATATAGAACGTCATTCATTCAAAATAGATACCTCGTAAAACTTTAACAACGTAAAAGTATTGGTTGATTATGTAAATACCAAAAGAAAATTGAATAGATGGGGTACTGCTTGTAAATTCATGAATTCAACATCATTAAAAACGTCCATAAAGCTCTTTCTAGTCTTAAATGCGTTTTGATTCACTTAATCGTATAGAACATTTATGATTTGTTTGGATACATTTACACGAATAACTTAAGTGTAAAGTTTTAATTAGTTTGGCGTGTGATGAATTCTATAAAGAATGCATGAAAATTGCAATTAAAATGTTAATTTTCAGTCAAAAAGCTATAGTTGGAATGACAGTGATTTATCTTTAAGAGTATTGTCGGATAATTTTTAATTGTCAAGTTTGTTACTTTCGAGTTTCGTAATTATTTAAAAGTGTTAACTTTTTAATTGCATTTACGAATTCTTTTAATTTCGAAGAATTCTATTTATTCGCTATGCCTACTTTAAAGCCGCTACGTAACATTAATTATTCATATTTAATAATAATAATTAATTAAAAGTGGTCTTATGTACTGAGCACACTTCTTATGAACTTTACTTCAAAGTAATTTCAAATTAATTAACTTGTAATGTTTTAATTAAAGAAAAATTTAAATTTGAAAGCAATCGGTACCGTGCATACTTTTCCAATTAAAATACAACGTTGTTATGTTGCCAAAATTATCATCATACGCGTTAATCTTTGGCATTAAGAAGAGAGAAAACTTAACTCGTATTACTTTATGTTAAGTGGGATACTAAAAAAATTTATTGCCGATGACGTGACGTCATACACTGTACATCTTTTTAGTAATTATCGTACCTTCTACCGTACATAAATTTCGTACACTGTAAAAAAATGTACACCTTTTAAAATATAGTCATAGTCTCATAAATTAATTGGTGTTATTTTCGTATAGTACATATTGTGTTAAATTTCGACACAATTTGAATCCATTCTTGTATACAATCTCACTCTTCAGCGAAAGTTTTCGAATTGAGTTATAACTGAGTGGTTTTTGTATTTGCAAAAATGAATCAGACGACAATAAATTGTTACCAATAAATTTTGAGAGGATTATCTACCTAGTTTTTTCTCATTTATTTACCTAATGAGATAAAGAGATTGTTGGAGAAAATTAACTTCATCTAATGGTTACTTTTAATTTGTTTTGCCGTTGGGAATGTGCAATAATTGGGTTGATTCTTTCACCAATTGTTATTTGTTGGATTAATAACGTAATTGGAAACCGTCTGCAAGTGTTCTGCTGTACTGATTGTGTTATTGCAGTAGCTACTTCAGGGTAAAATCTCTTTAAATATGTGTAACACTATCTTGCTTTGCATTAACATAGTTAGATTCTACAATAGTAATATTAACATATTTGACAGTGACATTCCAAATATATATAACTAACGAACGTTAAATAAAAGCAATAGCTTTGCTCAATTACGCTAAGCAAAGCGACTACGAAATAGTTATTAACATTAGAGTGTGGAAAGTAGGATTTTACGGCGCGACTCATTATCTGCAGCGCCGTATATTCACTTTACACACTAAATTTGTATAATATTTTTTTGCCGACGATCATCATCAAAAAGTAAAAAGAACAAAATTATTTCTACTGATTTTAAGTAGGCCTGGCTGTTTAACCATTTTGACATACACCTTCTAATATGTGTCAGTTTATTTGTTGGCGTATAGATGACGCCATCAATATCATCATCTATAAAAAATTAAATGGGCCCTTATTCTGTACATTATAGTGTCAAGTATGGTGTAAAATAAATTTTTTAAAATTAATTTATCTTAGTTTATTTTTCAAACGTTCCCAAATATTAGATAAATGAGCCACTATACTTTACCGCATAGCAGCCGTACTTTACTGCGTTATGTGTGAAAATCAAATATGAAGAACTGATAAATGTGTTTTACAGTTCAGGAGGCCAAAAATGATTTAAATTTTTTACTAAAAAAATGATAGCTTTGATATGTAGGCCCTTAGACATTACCACAAAATCGGACGTTTCTTTGTTTCTGTAATTTTTGAATCAGTCGATAAATTATTCCAAAAATTTTGTAATTACAATGCAAAGGTTTCAGTTTAATATATAGAACTATTACCAAACAAGTGTCCTCTGTCGCAAAAACACAGTATCCAGAGATCTAAAACATAGAAAATTGTGAAAACGTCAGAAAATCGTATTTTAAAAAAATAAGTCTTCTGTTCTGTTCTTTTTAATTTAATCACAAACCTGAAATAATCAAACAAAACACTTTAATATATGTAATAATATTTAAAATTGTGAATACTGGAAATAATTCTAAATCAGGTTCTTTAGTATAACAAAAAAGCTAAAATAATCAAATAAAATAAATAATCAATTTGTAACGCGTGTCCAAACAACAAAGATCGCTGGTCATATTTTTGGAACCCTCCATATTATCAGAAATCAGATAATAAAGAGATAAAGCCAGCAGATATTTTCAGAAGAATTTTGAGGATTTGACTGCTGTTGAACTCTCGGATGAACTGTTCTAAATCAAATTCATATTATTATTTAAAATAATTAAGAAAATTAATAAATGTAAAGTATGTTTTCAAGTTTTATTTAAACCGGAAACATAATTCTTTTTCTCATTAAATGCATTTTGATGTATGGACTGATATGTCATCAGTGCGATAGGTGACATTTTTCTTACGGATTACCCACTCTGGAAAACCACCAATTATCTCAATGGGTCTAAACAACACGTTCTCCAGTTGCATCATTAGCAAAACCGAAACATTTACCATTCATCTCCAGAAGGTATTCCAGGTACTACCAACTGATAATCAACACTACTTATACGACGTACAAAGTCTTCCCAATTCAGTAGAATATTCGTCAAGTGGTTCGTATTCAGAAGCTTGGAAACAATTTTTACGGTCCAGTTTCCTATAGACAAATTAGTCTGATACTATTTTTCTGTAAAGTCTTTGTGACGACAAAAATGTCATACCCGATCACCAATTTGGCTTTCCGAGTGCACATTCCACAATCGATCGAGCGTAGAACATACAATGAGGTCTTTGGATTTGACCTATGTGAAGTTAGTAACCGAACTTTAGTTTTCGATAGTTCTGTTTAGAGGTCTGGCTTTCTTTTAAAGAGTATAACAGTTCTTGTATACTTATAGAAAGACTTTAGTACCAAAAATGAGTGCTAACTTTACACCTTAGTTTAAGATTGAATAGTTCTGAGTAGCTCATACGATCTCTCTTGACTAGTACTAGAGTTCCTGATACATAAAAATAATTTTGACTTTTTCCAAAAATATAAAAAATATTAAATTTTCAAAAAAATTAACAAGCTCAAATAGTTCTGAATGGTCCCAATGATGACTTGAGTTCTATAGTTCTTAATACGTAAAAAATAAAATTATAAGATTGTGTAAAAAAATAATTACTAACCGTTCAATCGAAACCGACATTTGACGTTAAACAACTTTTTTATTATTAAACCGGTCGATTTTTATCATTATAACTTCTATCAGAACTCTTACAATACTCTTCAAAACTATCATCAGAACTCATGAGAACTATAAAAAAGTTGAGTGTAAAATTTGGTTCCGGGAACTTTAAAGTTCAATAAGATCTAAAAGGTATACTGGATGGCTTTCGATCATTATAATTTGTTTTAGAACTCTCAGAGTGCTCTCCTAAACAGTTACAAGAACTCTTCGGGACTTTCAAAAACGATTTCACTCGGGAGTTAAAATCTTATTTCTGAGAAATTCAATGTTGAATAACAGTATGCTGGATCGTTTTCCAACGTTATAATTTGTTTTAGAAAAATATTATAAAACTAAACATACATTTCCTAACTCCCGTTCAATATCAAAAAACAAATTCTGGACATCGGAAAATTCTGAAAAATTGGCATATGTTCTACCTGTAGAAGGAACTTCCCATACTGCGTCTTTGTTAATGGCATTCTTGTTCCTGCACTTTCAGTTTCTATAGAAATATCCGTTCATGCACATGTTACATTTGATTATAAATTTGCTAACAAGCCCAGTTTTTATTTCTCGTAAATACTTTAAATGGTTGGGTGGTTTTCATGGAGACATACAAGCTTATTGTAAAATAATCAAAATCCTCGTAGCCTACTCTACAAAAATAAATTGTTTTTTTTAGAATAAATCAAAAACTGATTATTTCAAGTACCTATAGGACCTGTTAGATCCGAATTCTCTAGTGAATGGTTCTTATTAGGACAATACTGATGATAGTTTTGAAGAGTATTGTACGAGTTCTGATGGAAATTATAATGGTCAAAAGCTAATCGTCTAATAATAAAAATGTTGTTTAACGTTAAATGTCGGTTACGGTTGAATTTTTACACAATCTTATGGTATTATTTTTTACGTATTAGAAACTCTAGAACTCATCGAAATGCATAATTCAGAACTATTTGAGCTTGATGTTAAATTTTTTGAAATTTAAATGTTTTTATAATATTTTCGAGAGAGTCAAAAATTTATTTTTGTGTAATTGCAGTCTACTTCTATTCCATTTTGTGGTTTTAGAAATTTAGAAATTGATTTTATTTCGCACTCTAAAATAAGAGGTATTTAGTAGGTATTTATGGAGACGACTATGTCGACTAAGACGAATCTTTTCTATTAGCTTTTTTGGTTTTGCAAACTCTTTGTTTTTACTTTTTCCGATGAATTTGAGTTAGTACGTTATAATAAAAAAAAATTGTCTGAGGCTAATCGGTTGCGCGTTTATATATTTCTTGATATTGGTCAAGAAAAATACTGCAGTACCATGGTCCGATTTTTACGAAACTTGGCATATAGGTAATATTTATATTCATTTTACACATCTTTCTTCAAATAAAAGTTTTTTGAAATTTAATTACACAGAAGAATATTAATTATACACAAAAATTATGAAAGGAACTTGTTGGCATTTCTATAACGTTTATTTGATTTATTTTTTCTAAAACGCAATTTTCTTTTTCATCTTTTTCAAGCATTTCTAGTTTTAGTCTGGTTCGAGAAAAAAGATACTTAAGAGCATTCTGTATCCCCCTGTGCTAAAATCTTTAAGTATACTACACACGTTTGAAAAACTAGTTTCAGGCTACTGAGGATGTTTGCCGAAGCACCAAACGGAACGTCCGAAAAAAGAGGTCTTGGTCAATTTTCTTTTTTGAATTTATACGAAGATAATACTTTCTGAGATATGCTTTTGACTTTGAGATATACTTGTAACGCACATAGATGGTAGTTTTTAACGAATTAAAAATTATAAACTCAAAATGTCTATTCTTGGTTTTATCATTACATTCTTATATTAAAGTAAAAAGTTATAACAAATAAAAAAGACCTACAAAACATAATGAAAAATGTATCAAATTTTTTCGGAAATGCATTTTGTGGGTTAATTATTATAAACTGATTTATTGTAGTATATATACAGACTCCTTCATTATTATTCGTCAATTATAAACAATCTATTTTCATGTTTAAAAAAAGTCGAGGTCGAAATGTAGTTGACAATATAATTACTAGGTGGTATGTTATAGTAAAAATATAAAAAATTGAAAAATATGAAAATAAAAATTATTAATCGACACACGAACAATGTAACGTGTTAGCTCATGCTGAAAGTTTATTGAAGCACCACGAAAATTCATCTACGTGGTGTTTGTCGTGTATGTAGTTTTTGAGCCATTAACGATGCACTAATTAGAAAGAACTGTACATTGTTGAATATTCATGTTGAACATCGTCCAGAACCAGTTAACATAACCAGTAATCTTACTACGAGGTGTCTTATTTGCTTTAGTCTTTATTAAAGAATTAATTAAGAACACGTTGAGAAATAAATTGGATAACCCGAATTATTTAAAGTATGTTAATAGAGTGTATTTTATGGCTTTAAAGCGACGTCTCGTCACATTAACTGTATAACGCAAAAGGAACCATTAATAATTCGATTTAATTTGTTTTCAGATTTGTGATTAACTTCTGCTATTATGGATTGTATTTGCTCTACAACTCGGACAATCCATTGCAAAATTATTATGTTGGATGAACATGTACTTATTCATGAAATTCAGGTAAGGAAGTTTATCCGTAAGCAACTGTAAAAATTAAATTGCTTGTTAGTGTGCTTAATTAAGAATTTAACTTTATTCTTAAGTTAAAAAGGCTAATATTTATAATGATCGCGTTTCCTGGCATGTTACAGTTATCGATAGAGTCAATTTTGATGTCACGTTCACATAGAGCATTAGTAATAATTACGGTACACTGATGTAATTATAGTCTAACGATTTGCATTACTTTAAATTACAAATTCAATTACGTTTTTACAGTTGAACAATTAAAGATGAATCTATCTTGGACCGCTTAATAACTTTGAAAGTTGCGCTTCTCGAGTTTTGAAGTTTGACTCAAACGCGAAAACTTCTTTCTGCAAATACGAAAATGAACTTGGTTTCGATGTAAATGCTGCCTGCCAACTTTATATCTGTGTTTGTTTTAATACAAAACTTAAATTTAATGATTCAGCGCCTTATGAATGTTAAAAATTCAACTCGAACAAACAATCACTTGAGAATAACGGTCAGGCATTAAATAGTCACAAAGGCGCTATTATTTTCTATTCAACAAGATCAAAGGTCATATATTGTTGTGTTTCTATAAAACGTATTCGATAAACTTATTAATAATATTTTATTCTTCACGAGAAGACCAAATTTCCAGTTATTCTTTGATAACCAATTATGCTCTTTTGGACGGATACGGTTGATGGACTTTGTCGTTAATGTCTTTTTTGTTGTAATAAATGTGAACACTTTTTCATTCTCATTAACTCTTCCTTTCTCACAGTTTCCGTCAACATCCTTACGGCATCATTTAATTTTAATTTTTAGAAAAAATAATATTGATTTGGCGCTTTAATGAATGTTCCGCTAACAACATCCTGTCTTGGACAGCACGTAGTCCCTTGTTATAAACACCTCTTTTTAAAAATCTGTTCAACATACCTATAATTAAAGATCGGATATTGACCACTCCCAAAGTGTCTTAAAGTTTAATTAATTCTGCTACTTTAGGGTTTTTCGGTTCCGAATAACTCATTCTAGACATAGAATCAACTGATTACCTGTACGAACGTGCGAAATAATGGTACTATAATCAGTAACTTAGTCATTTTTGCCTTTTTCGACATACTAATAGCAGAGTTGAAAATACACAGTAGGGGCAAAAAGTTTGTGACCCCCAATTATTTTACAGCTCAATTTGGTATGTTATGTTAACATATATAGGAGTGAAAGTCATATTTTGACTTAAAAATAACAACCACAAGCTTCAAAATGGTAGTTGTGCGACCTTTGTTTTTAAATTTAACCGCCAAATTTATAAATTCCTGGAATTCACAACCAATTTTGTTTGGAATCCCATCGAATTGATTTTGAGATTTTAAAAGTGATGCAAAATGTGAGAGTTAATTGTTAATGGAGCACTGTGTTAAAATCATGGGGATTTGGGCTATAACGTCATTAATGAGAGGAGGCAATTCTCTTTTCCAATAATTTGAGGTACTCGAATTCAACTCTTAAATGTATTACTACACAAGGCTTGAAAACGAAATCGTTGTCATGTAAACAACACTACTTCAAATGTTGGTTTTAAGAAGGAAAGTACCGTTAATATGAGGTGTCATAAGTTGTTCATAAGAAAAAAATTAAATGTCGCCCGTCATTTTAAAACTATCAGCTGTAATTTTTATATATAAAAATAGTAGTTTCATTCTTATATAAACACTGCCGTGTCATTGTTCAGAAGTTAAAGGGGACGACATAATTTTAGTTATAAACTGTGGGACTGATGGTAAAAAAATTCCACTACATGATCCCAATCCTTCCTAGTGGACCCTTCTTATCCAAACCCACCCATTCTTCTCCGTAATTCAATACTGATTCTAATTATATAGAGAAATATAAAATATGTAAATATTTTTTTTACTACACGAGCTTAACTCCCTCTCGTCGACACTCCCTCACCGAACCCCCATTCTCCCCCGCAATTCAATCCTGATTCCAATATATATTTAGTTTTGGCCTAGGACCTACGGGGGGTCGAGTCTATAAATGACCTAACAACAAACAAACACAAATTTGAAATTTTAGTATATAGGATAATTGAAATGTGCAACCATTAGTCCAACTATCTGAAGATCTAACAAACAAAATCGGATCAATCCATCTACTGCTGACGATAGTATATAATGGGTGTTTTTTTTAGAGGTATTGAACTTTAAATTGCAATAAAACAATGATGGATTATTTGATTGACATGAATTTTTTTTTATTCGAAAGATAATCTTATGGCATTACATTTTAAATATGATTTCTGGCATATGACCGCCACGGCTGACTCGGATGTAGTCCAATCTGGACGTCCAATTTTCGATGACTTTTTCCAACATTTGTGGCCGTATATCGGCAATAACACGGCGAATGTTGTCTTCCAAATGGTCAAGCGTTTGTGGTTTATCCGCATAGACCAATGACTTTACATAGCCCCACAGAAAGTAGTCTAGCGGTGTTAAATCACAAGATCTTGGAGGCCAATTCACAGGTCCAAAACGTGAAATTAGGCGGTCACCAAACGTGTCTTTCAATAAATCGATTGTGGCACGAGCTGTGTGACATGTTGCGCCGTCTTGTTGGAACCACAGCTCCTGGACATCATGGCTGTTCAATTCAGGAATGAAAAAGTTAGTAATCATGGCTCTATACCGATCACCATTGACTGTAACGTTCTGGCCATCATCATTTTTGAAGAAGTACGGACCAATGATTCCACCAGCTCATAAAGCGCACCAAACAGTCAGTTTTTCTGGATGTAACGGTGTTTCGATATACACTTGAGGATTAGCTTCACTCCAAATGCGGCAATCTCGTTTTGGGCCCATTCGACGAATCTACGCCTTGCTTGATGATCGTTTGGCTTCAATTCTTGCACGAGTTGGATTTTGTAAGCACGCAAACCAAGATCCTTCCGCAAAATCTTCCATAAAGTGGATGGACACAGATCCAATTCCTGTGCTCGATGGCGGATGGACTCATTCGGGTCTTCCTCAATGCTACGCTCTACAGTAGCAATAGCTTCTTCTGTACGCACCGTACGGCGTCTCTGGGGATGCGAGTTATCAATAAGAGTAAACGTGGTGCGAAAACGTTCCATGGTTAATCGAATTAACTGCTCTGATGGACGATTTTGTCGACGATAAAATGGACGTAGTGCGCGATACGTATTCCGCACAGAACCATTATTTTCGAAATAAAATTGCACTATTTGCAAGCGTTGTTCAGGCGTGAGTCTATTCATGATGAATTGCCAAACCAAACTGAGAATAAATCACTTGACAGCTGTTAAATCGGTCGCCATCTTGAACAGTAATGCCAACTTAAAGTTCTATACCTCTAAAAAAAACACCCGTTACAAACTTACATTTAACACATAAATGTATAATTCGTAAATTAATTAAATATAAAATCAAAGAAATCTGAAACACTCTGCACCATTGCATCCTTCGTTAGCCATTTAGTTCCATTTTGAATGGTACTTAATATAATTCACTTGTTCTTTTGACGTAGTCTTCCTAACACATGTATAGAGATCCTCTAGTTCGATCCTCCAACCACGGCTTCTTATTGTAAATGTGGTTATTCTGTCGTCCAAATTTTCGTATCCTACTAGTCGCATTCTTCGTTGAAACTTTGCCGTTTGCCCATTTTTACTATCTGTATGGTTCAAACCGTCGGTCACGATCACGGCACAATTTTTAGCAGAATGAAATCCTGATTTTTTAAAATGGTCTGAAGTTGGCTTATAAGGTCTACTCTCGGAGGTGACCGCTGATTCAGAATTGGTTTCCAAAGTTTAGAAAACAGTCGTTTCTGTAAACTTTTGGTTGAGCCTCGCGTCGCAAATAGGATTTGATAGGAGTATTTCCTTTGCAGGAATTTGTTGATATTCGCGTTTTCAAAAATATAAATTCTACATCGGTTAGTGAAACAATTGTCTATGTGCCTTAATTGTGGTGATAACTTCATTTAAATTTAAATAATAATTATATTAAAGCCAAAATTTAATCTTTTAAATGTTGTTGTCCTAGGCAAGCATATGATTCGGTAAAACTATGGATGAACTCCAACATGTCGACGTTGTATGGGGTGCAAACATTTTTACAGCTGTGCAGTATCATGTTCGCAGTTCATATTTATTTATGAAGTTCGTGATAGTACTACAGATATAATACTCAATTAAATAACAAACGACAGAGATATTAAAACTAGTTTAACATGGGTTAATAAAGTTAGTGAGTTTTACGAACAAGCAACAGCTTGTCAAATGACGACTGTGCAAGAGAAATCATTTTGTTTACTCGAGTACGATCGCAGTTCCTAGGTAATTGATATTCAACGGACACAAAGTAAAAAAGTAAAAACGTTTCCCTAACCGTTGGATTGGAAGAGCAGGCCCAATAGTTTGGCCAGCGCGAAGTCCAGATTTAACTCTTCTGGATTACTTTATATGGGGTCGTATGAAAGATATAGTATACGCAACCCCAGTCAATACAAGGCTTGACCTTAGACAAAGGATAGTCGACACTGCCGCATCCATACGGAATACATTGACCACCAGAGTGGCAAAACAGAAATAAGAAGACGCTGCCGTGCGTGTATACGTAATAGGGGCTTTCATTTTGAACAAGATTTATAAAAATTAAGTACTAATGTACTTATTGTTAATTTAATTTACAGCTGACTTCTATGTATAAGGTCTAATGGTGGACAGCAGTTAAATAAATTCTGTCGACTGCTTCATTTTTACTATTTTTTTTGGAACTGTTAAGGGTTTTAACAAAATTTGTACGCAAGAAGCGTTGAGCATTATTTGAAAAAACCTCAAAGAATTATTACATCTGATTTTGAAAAATTATTTTGTACAAGTTTTTTTTTGAAATTATCACATGATAGAAATGCTAAGGGATATTTTTTATTCCATACGGAAGACCATAGTGCTGGGCAAGTATTCCATCAAAAAAGTTCCATAAAGTTGGCGTAAATTTTTGAAAATTACATTTTAACATATTAACATCAACTTTTTAAGAAAACTTGAAAATCGAAATATCTCAAAATCCATTGAGTTTTGTATAATACATATTAGGGTTAACTTTACTCCTTACCTCTTGTTCTATCAGATCTCCAATGCAATGTATCCAATTACCAGTGACCCTGTATATGATATATTTTTCACTTTTTGGAGATACATTCTTCAGCAAAAATAATATCCTGTATCTTAGAAACTGCTCGTGCAATTTTAGTCTAACGTACGAGTAGTGTTAGTGTTCTATTTATTAATACCGGAGATTTTAGGCATCATTCGAATAACACTTACGGAAGCGAAAAAATTCTGTTAACACGATATCTCACAAAGTCGATATATGGACGTTTTTTATTTTACACAATTTACTAGTTTTTTATTTTAAAATATTTTCAAAACTGTTCTTTTTACACATTTTCTCTTCAAGTAAGAGTTATTGAATTTAATTATACACAACGTTAGTTTAATTATTTTTTGTCCGATAAATAATGATCGAAATACGATAATTAATCACGTGACAATTTTTTCAATGTCTCCAAGAATTCTAAATTACATTATGTAATTCTCTTATTCAAATGTTTTTTAGGATCTTCATAGTGGAGATTGAAAACGTAAACACTGCCTTTTAATGCAGGATTGCCTTCCTGCATTAAAAGGGCAGTGTTTTGTTTTTCAACTTCCACCGTGAAGATCCCTAAAAAGAACATTATAAATAGTAATTCTTTTACTTAAACTCTTTTTCAACAACAACCTGTATTTTCGCTTTGTTATATTTACTAGGACTAGGTATCATTTAAAAGTAATTGATTTAACAATGGTCGAATAGAATTAATGTTTTGTATTAATATGTCACCCCCGGCATTCAACAGATTCATTATGGTTCCACAGGTATACTTGCAAAATTTGTTATATTTTAATTCTTGAATTCGAAGTAGTCAAAATAATGGCATTACATACATATTGGACTTTCTCTTCGGTAGTAAGAATTATATGTAGGCTCCCAGACTTTGGCACGGTTGGCTTTTGTTGCGGTAAGTCTTACCACCCGTGTTATTTAAGGCAAAATACATTTTTCGTTTTAATTATAGCAAATAAAAAAAAATATTTTTGTTAGAAATTACTTAAAACGCTAGACGATTGTATATTAATTAACTTTTGTACTAGACCCTATATGAATAGATTGTAATTAAAATTAATGAGACACATTATACGTTCTTCTTGTCTAACTTCCACCTAATCAATTGATCGGTAAGATAAATCTCTTGCTTTCATCAATTCGACTAAAAATCGGTTTCCTCTTTTATAGGTTGTTTCATTTCTGTCTAACTCCCAAAAATAATTAAATTAAAAATAATGTAACTGCACCACTAAACTAGACTGACAATTAATTTATAAAGTTTTAAAAAAGTAATTGTGGAAGCTTTTGAGTAAACAATATGTGTACCAATTTAAAACTCGAAAAACGTTCATTTAGGGTTGATAAAACACCAAAATTTCTATATCAAATAAACAAAATTACCGAACTGTCCAAGTATCTTCAAGTTCAAGATATGAATTGTCTAAACTGCCTACATAAAAAATTAGCAAATTTATTTTCCAAATTCTGGCTGTGTTTTTGAAGCGGTTTTAAACATTCAAATGTATGATAATGAACACAGAATTTACAAATTTTAAGAATTTCTTATTTTTATTTTGATTGTCGTAAAGTCGGTGAATATTAGTACTTTACCTTCAGTTTTAGTATTGACAGGAAAATACCGCTCATAATTTTTTTACATCTTATTTTTTCCATCAAAAATAAATTGCAGCACATGAAGTTTTTGCAAGCAAGTTTATATTATATTTTAGCCCACTCAAATTAGCATTCAACTTCGGAAAAATTCTTATACAGTGCTTTTCATAGGATTTTACATGTTAATATTTCAATCCCATGTTAACACTTTTTTGCGACACCTGGTATAAACCATTTATGTTAATTATAATTAAGTGGTAAAATGTCTATTAGAAAATATCTTATACTCATTTGTAAGTTTTAATTTAATAAAGAAAAACAAAAACATCGTCTCGGGGAGAATTCGAACCGACGAGTCTAAGGGACTTTTGTACCATAGTAACCAAGTCAAATTACGAATGTCCCTTAGACTCGTCGGTTCGAATCTTCCCCGAGACGATAATTTTTGTTTTTTTTTTTTATTAAATTAAAACTTATAAATGAGTATAAGAATATTTTCTAATAGACATTTTACCTCTTAATCTATAATTAACCGGTGAAAAGCTGCTTTAAGCTACCCACCATTTTGTTTGCTAATTTATAAAATTCTGAATCCTCTATTCGAACCACAATCGCTAATACATTTCTGCGATCTGTAAGACCACGATCCACATCAGGGACTTGAATTCTTACGGTATCGCCAATTTGCGTTGGAGGAAACTTTCACTTTAACGTTCGCAACATTTTGGTGGCTTGAAGTAAAATATTATCTTTGAGGCTAATCTATTTAAAGAAATTAGTTCGTGTTGTTAAGTTAGCGCTTGACATGGAGACGTGTTAAGTTGTGGACCCGTCACTTCTCGAGGGTTTTGGACCAGACAGCGCCTGAAATGAAGAAATGCTAGGTTGTTGATCACCATGAATAGTATTTTGATGATTTAGGTTGCTTTCATCTGAAACAAGGTCATCAATATGGTCACTACTCAAATTGTCTTGAAAAGTATTAACATAGGCTTCTAGCTGTTCTTCGGTTTCAATGTTATTTGCCGGCGAGGGAAAATATGACGTAGCTTGCTATGCCCCTTTTAGTTTAACGCCAAACAGGGCTTCATATGGAATTTAACGTGATATGTAGTGTTTTTGGCGAATTGGACAAACGGCAAACCTTCTGACCATTTATCTGAGTCATTATCTTGCATCCACGCTGTTAACATATTCTGTATGTCTTGATTGACTCTTTTGACTGAGCCTTGTGTTGACTGTGACGAGGCTTCCCGTGCACTATTTGAACATCCTTCCACATAGCGCATTGTTCACATATGATTTGATTACTAAACCCTCTACCATTATCCAGAATGCAATATAGCAGGAGCACGAAATGTTACAAAAAATATGAAGAAGGTGATATGCTACTTCTTCTGCTCTTTTGCTTTTTAAAGGTCGTAACTGCACAAACTTAGTTAGATAATGATGATATACTATTAAAAACTAGTAATCGCCATCCTTGTGTGATTGTATGTCTATCAAGTCAACTTAGCATTCAATGTTTAACTGGGAACTGACCAATGCTTTCACAACAATACCTTTCTTTTAACCGTTTACTTTTATTAAGGCATGTAACTTTTCAAAAACTGATCACGACTCACAGCAATAGTCATCGAATACAAATTGAAATTTCTAATAAAACAATTCAAATAGCAATCTTACAAGCACGCCTTCAAATCTGATTAAAGACTGACGAAACCAAATCCAAGCCGCTCAAAAAACCAATTAGCTTCCGACATTCACCGAAGTTCGTTTGAGTTGTCGACATATACCGGTGAGAGTTCAAATTCATAATAAAAATAATAATTGTTCGGTTTTTTACCAAGGCATTTGGTGTTTGTCGGCATTCACAGATGATTGCTGACATTCACTAATTTCGGACTTTCACGGTAACATATACATTGTGTTAAAGAGGAGGAAAATCAGTTTTTTTAATATCTCGCAATAGAATAGCGATCAGTTAATTTGTAGCTTAAACAGTTTGGAAATAGATGGGTGCATCGATTTTTGTCTAAATTTTAACATTATCTGGCAATCGAGAGTAATACCATTGTGGTAATACCCTTTGTTTAAAAAATTTGGCGGTTTCCACTTCGCCCATTAGGTGAGTGATTTTGCTTTAAACGCAATGTCCCTCAGAGCGTTGACTCATCTCAGTACTGACTTTATACAAAATATATGTTAAATCAATCGTTTTTAAACCTGATAATAGATAATCTAACAACGGGTTTTAAGGGGTTTATCGTTAGAAAAATTCAAATTTATTCACTCGATTGCTTAAAAGCATTTGTCAACGGTTAATTGCTGTATACGTTGCTGTATACGGATGGGTATCATTGTATTAAAAATCTGATCGTCTAGTAAACTTCTTGTGGCGGGAAGAAATTTAGCGAAAATATTTTTTCCAAATATCTGTTAAGTACGAGGATATATTGAAAAATTCTTAGCCTACTATAGAACCAAACAAAATTTCAATGTCAAAATATTTTATTACTCAACATATTCTCCTCTTAATTGGATACATTTATTACAGCGAACCTGCACCGTCTCTAGACCTTTCAAAAAAAATGTTTCTTCTTGCTCTGCAAACCAGACCTCCACAGCTTCTATTACCTCCTTGTTGGAAGAAAATGTACGACCTTTTAAACTTTTTTTCAGTTGAGGAAAGAGGTGATAGTCGGACGGAGCCAAATCGGGTGAATAAGGGGGTGTTCTAGTAATTCAAACCCTAAATCACGAATTTTTGCATGGCAACATGAGATTTGTGTGCAGGGGCGTTGTCCTGCAAAAACAAAACACTTTTGGATAGCTTTTCGCGTCTTTTCTCTTTAATATTTTCCCGTAGAGTGGTCAGTAATGTCGAATAGTAATCTCCAGTTATTGTTCTACCCTTATCCAAAAATCAATCATGATTACTCCATGGCAATCCCAAAAACTGAAGCAAGAACTTTTCCAGCAGATTTTTGGACACGAAACTCTTAGGTCTTGGAGAACCAGAGTGTCGCCATTCCATCGATTGTTGCTTTGTTTCTGGATCGTAGAAATGTACCCAAGTCTCATCCATAGTAACAATTCGGTTTAAGAAGTCTACATCGTTTTCAAATCGAGCACAGATCGAACGCGATGCTTCTACCCTTGCACGCTTTTGGTCAACATTCAAACATTTGGGGATCCATTTTGCAGCAATTTTCTCATGTCCAAATTGACGTGAACCATATGATGAACGCGTTCGTATGAAATATTCAGTGCTTCAGATATCCGTTTTAGCCCAATTCGACGGTCTGATAAAATCATGTCATGAACTGCATCGATATTTTCGGGGACTGACACAGAAACTGGCCTTCCCGATCGGTCATCATCTTCAATGGAAAATTTACCTCTTTTGAAGCTTGCATTCCAATTTTGACGGTCGCATACGAAGGACATTGATCACCAAGGGTATTAAGCATATCTTCGTAAATTTGCTTACCTCTTAACCCTTTTAAATACAGGATACTTGATGATGGCTCGATACTCCAATTTTTCGATTTTCACAATTTCGGTGGACATCTTTTTCATTTAATTTATTGCGTGACTCTGGTTTACTTTTTTGACGTCAAACTTTACACTGACACTTCTAATAAGTTATTGTTCGTTGCTATGGTAACGCCATATTTTGTTTATGCAAGGAACTGGTCTAGGCTAACTAGATATCAATACATCCTCGTATGTGATCTTAAAACGAAATAATTTTATGCTGATTTTATGCCTTTCAAAGCTTCTAAGATTTGCAACAAAAGCGTTCTGAAAATCTTAAGTTAAACAGTAAACATATTACGCTCGATTACCAAATAATGTTAAAATTTATGGAAAAACCAACGTACCCATCTATTTCCAAATTGTGGCGAGATGTATACAAAAACTGATTTTCCTCGTCTTTGACACCACATAAAAATGTAGCAGGGGTCAGATCGTTAGCGATTTTGACACAATGTATATAATGGCAATATCTAGTCGTAGGCACAAATTCAGCTCTATCGGAATTTTTCCGAGCTCAAACTTTTGTATAATTTGACTGAGCTATTTGGACGATATTCATGCCGTATAATTTTCAAAACACACTGAATTTGTACCAATCATATTGCAGTTAATTTTCTTTCAATAATTTCATTGTTTTTTGTTGTTATATACAGGGTAATCTGTGTACAACGTGCATTAAAAGGTTTTAACTTGCAGATAAATCAAAAACTTCTGTACGCCGCCATAATTGAACATTTTCGTTCTACCTAAAATATTTTCAGATTTCCAACCTCCAGCTATACAGGGTGTGCCAAAAGTTGCTATCGACTTTCTTCTTTTAAATACAAACCTATAATATAACCTAAATTATGTTATCTTATTCTTAACCGTTTTTGACATTGCTAATTTTTTTTCAAAAAATGGTCTTTGTGGTAGTTAACGATAAAAATTTTATCGCGCAAATCAGTTGGGATTATAAATTTAAATTTATGGAGCAGTTAGCTGAAAGTCCAGGCTACTCCTTATGTCGTACTGGTAATTTCATTTTGTACCATATGGGCACAGGCAATTTCAAATGGCACCTTCTGCTTTTGCATTATTCGAGAGAAAATTCTTCCTCTCGAATGACTTAAGAAAAAGCAGAAGGTGCCATTTGAAATTGCCTGTGCTCATATGTACAAGATGAAATGACCAGTACGCACGTTTAATGCACGTTCGATTTGTGATATTTGAAAATTGCCTGTGCCCATATGGTACAAAATGGAACCTTCGTTAACTAAAAACACATTAAAAAAAATGAGATACATCAAAAACGGTCAAGGATAAGATAACACAATTTAGGTTATATAAACTCAAATTATATGGCCAATCGATCCATGTAAAAGGAATTATAGGTTTGTATTTAAAATAAGAAAGTTGATAGCGCACCCTGTATAGCTGAAGGTCTGAAAATATTTTAAGTAGAATGATTGATTATGGCTCTATACCAAATTTCAATTTTCTGATGTTTTTGTAAGTTTAAAAAACTTTTAATGCACGCTCTATGCAGATCACCCTGTATAGTATATTAACTTTTAGTGACAAATTTGAGCTTTTAAATATTTTTTTTATAATACAACAATTTTTAACACTCCAGACTCAACACTTAACTCGTTTGATTTAAAACATCGCATAGAATATCGTTTCAGTATTTCAGTTCGAGCAAGATTTGAACAAGCACGAATAATTAATAAGAACACAAGTTGAAATTGCGAATGTTTACTTTTTAATTTAAAAGTTGTTTTCTGCTCAGTCTAAATTAAATATTAGAAAGTTTTCTGTAAGCGGAGTTAATAAAAAAATACGTGCACCTATTCACATGAGTTAATTACACTGTGTAATTCTTGGTTGGAGAATGGAGAAAAGGGAAAAATCGCTAATTACTTTTCGTAAGCAACCAAAAGTTTTTGCAGATTGCAAGCTTGCATAATGTAAAACAAATATTTAACGGGTGCTGTTTTAGCTTTCATTACTCGTCTTCGTCATAATTCGTCATCGTGAGCTTGACAATCAATGGTTGTTTTTAATAAATATAATTGGATTGTGTGTAAAAAGAGGCTTGTAATACATTTTCATATATAATATCACGAAAACAATATTACCTAATCCTGAATTTGTAAGGCTGGCAATGTAAAATGTACCTATAGTTACAAAGTAAAGGAACATATACGCCAAATCAGATGTTATTTTGCTTTGCATCTTCGGTTTGTTTGGTTTTTTAAGATTTAGTACTAGTTCAGATTTAGCCGCCACCTTCAGTAAACTGTTTTGAAAATAATTTACACTAAGTAAGTGTGCTATTTTTTTTATTTTTTAGCAACACTCACAAAGACAAATGAAAAATATTTTTATTTTTCAATAAAATTGTTATGTAATTTTTGTACATTATCATTTAAGTAGGAAAGGGTAAAAATGACGTCCTAAATCAAATTTTTATATCGTAAGTTGGCTATCCCAGTATTTTCTTAATCATTAAATATCGCAGGGAATTTGATTATAACTTTATTATCACACTGTACAATTGCTAAATGATGCCTCTGAAAATAGTTTATCTTTGAAATGAGCGTTGTTCCTTCCGTACGCCACTTCGTTGAAAATCTACTCATGTAGTCATGATGTGATTTCCTACTTTCATCGTTCCAATTAGTTTTTGTTTATTGGAAACTAGATTTGAACAATGTATGTGATGGCTTCTTTTACTCATTTCCCATTGTCTTGGTATCACTATTTTTTTTTAAATAAATAATTAACTCTTTATAATAGTAGTTTTCCCAAATTCCAACATGCTTTAGATTTAAAAAGTAATTAAATGAATAATGCACCGCTGATTTTATACACATTTAGCAGCAGGTACCGGAATCATCAGATGCTTCATACCTACTATACTAAAGATATATTTAATATTTATAATTTCCTTGAATTAAGGAACTATTAACGCTGTAAAAACTCATTTATTATCTCTACTGAAGTCTTATTCAATGTGGAATTATAAAAAATATCTGTGAGCTTATTTAAACACCACAGTAACATTTAACAAAGACCGTTAAATCTTACAGAAGATGAGCAATAATTCCGAAGTGCACTAAGAACGATTACATGCCACAATTCGAAGGATTCTTTTAGAAGCAGTTTTGGCGTCTAAGAGCGAAACATAATCTTTAAAATTTCAAGCATGTTCTGTTGATAAGAAGTATCTCGAAATATCGGGTAATCTCTTGTAAAGACTAAAATGTATTAAACTTGTTCATTTCTACCAAAGTTTTTTCTATGTAAATTTCAAATGAAGTTTAAAATATTCGTTGTTTTAGAAAAAAAAACTTTCTCGAATTTTTATACTATAATAGTAGAGGTTGCCTTTTCATTAAAAAATCGGAAAACGTGAAATAACACTCTCGAGATCAGATATCGTTTGTGATCTGATCAAATATCGGGGGTTCTGTCAAGTTACCCTCTGGAAAAATTTAAGCAAATTTCAAAGGTAAGGATGGGAAAAAAAGTACCTACTTCGTTAATTTTTATTAAAGTTTTACAAAGAGTTTATGAAGTTCCTGAAGTTATATTGTAACAATAAAAAAAATGTATATATGTTAATTGTATCATCGATTATACCATTTACACAAGTTAAGTGCTAATGAGACTTACTTTTTTGAAATTTATAATTAAAAGAAAGGTTGAGATTCTTTTTTTGGTAAATTTCTTTACACTTTTTATCGAATTCACTTTGTAATTTGTGTTTTAAATTTAATTAAATTATTTTTTGTTTTTACAAGTGTATCTTTTCCTTCGGCATTTGCAAGGTGTGTGCGTGTATAAAAATTCTTTGAGAATTTAGAATTTATTTAAAATTCCTCAAATAAAATTGTTACCTGATTATTCAACATAAATATTTTACAATACTTAATATAACATTTGTGTCTTGACGCGCGTGGATGCCAATCCTTTGTCTTTTCGAGATTCCCAACCTGTGCGTGCTCAGGCTGGTAATGTTTTCACCTTATATGTTGTGTGATGATGATGATAATAACGTATTGTTCATTTTAACGTTTTCTCGACGCGATTACTAATTGCTACAGATTCGTTTTTGTAGTTCGGCTTCTAGTGGGTGGCAACCCGTGGCTTCAAAAATGAGGGTATCCATTATGTTTTGTAGCATTTTCTAACGGTGCAATATTACAGGTAAAGAAATAATTACAGAGGCCCGTAACTTTCATTTTTTAATATAAATTCTGAACATTCCAGAGCGGTTACTGCTTATACATTTTTCCTAGCATCTATATATGAAACTTATTTCTCAGAAATATATTAAAAATGTCCAGATTAAGCACATTAAATTATATGAGAACTTCTTGCCACAAAATTAAGAATTAAGTATTTTTGAAAAACAGTACAGACTATGGAGAACATACTTCGTTCGGGATTGTTGGACGTTTGTTTGTATATAAAATTTAAGTTGTTATAATGAATATGATATGATTACAAATTATTGAGTAACAGTGTATCACAATAATAGAATTCCTCAAATAATTCATTTCTCTAAATTAATTAAATTGAATAATCAAGTGGTTGATATATTTGGAATCATTTTAAAAAATTCGAAGAAAATTCAATCAAATTAATTATTACCCTTTTGATTAATCTTGACATTTAGCAAATTTATATGTTAAACAAAGTGTAATCGTTACGAACTTATTTCGTAGAATATTTAATTCTAACTGAGAATTTCGGATGAAACTAGAATTGTTACGGTTAATAACAATTTTTGTTATACGTTTAATTATTATATTTTAATATAGCTATCGAAGAAAATGATTACTCATTTATCTAAAAAATCGGAAAAAAATTAAGAATGTCACAAAAAAGTCTCAGTTGATAATTGAAATACCTCGTCCTTAGTTTTTAAAGCAAAATTGGCGACAACTCTTTTAATTTGGCGTGTCTAGAATGAAAACTCTAAAAAAATCGATACATTATCATGAAAAAAAAATTCGATATTTGATATTTGCCACTATTACCAACGATTACTTTTTTTAGTGGTACCAACAATTTTTTACTTTTTGATCGCTCTGTATAGATTAAAATGAAATTCCGAAATAACATCTCTAAAGATTATTTTTATAATCTAAGAGCATAAAACGATATTTAAAAATTCTCACTACATTTTCAATATCGTATTTAATATACAGGGTGTTTCTAAAAGGTATGTCATAAATGTAACAGCGTAATCCTGGGACAAAAAAAAAAGTGATTTGACAAAATTTACCTATATACAAAAACGTACTCCTGCAGAGCTACAGTTATTTAAAGTTTCATTTTGATTTTCCTATATTTGGAATATTTAAGCCAAATCTAGAGATAATCGAATAAAATTTAGCATGAGAGTTTCTCTGTAGGATGCAAATAAGCAGTAAAATTTGTACTTACCTAACTTATTATTCAAGGGTACTTAACCTAAAAGAGCATTCCATTTTTGGCCAGAATTTTTTTACTGGTATAAGTAGTCGAAATCTAACTTTATCACGTTGAAGTATGTTAAAAGCAAAAAAAAAAGATTCTCTTGTTAAAGGTGTGAAAAGTTAACCATTTTCGATAAAAATCCATTTGAAATTTTCTTCTGTTTTCTTTAACATTTACATGTTTAATTTAGTTGGCTTAGAAAACAGTAACTATGGAAAATAAATCTTACTTGTTAGTGAACAAAAGACTTACGGCTTGTTGTCAAATTGTTCAAACAAGGTTTTGAAAGCACTTCGTTTTAGCTACTACTTAATTTGTTGAATATCGTAGATTTAGATCATATCAATAATGAATGACAACTATACGTTTGGTGAAATGGCAGATATGCATTTAGTGTTCGGAGAATGTCGTTCCAATGCAGCTGCAGCTAGAAGAAGATATGCGGAGCAATACCTAACAGAAGACTTCCAGATCGGCGTACATTTATTGCTGTTGACAGACGTTTACGAGAACATGGTACATTGAAACCTAAGACCTCTGATTATGGAAGAAATAGGTATGTAAGGAATGTGGATCTCGAAGAAGATATTTTAAATATTGTCGAAGACAATCCACGCATTAGCACTAGAAAGGTAGCCTCTCAGTTACAAGCATCACATAGTGTAGTATGGCGAACTATTCGAGAGCAGTTACTATATCCATTCCATGTACAAATTGTTCAAGCTTTGCAACCAGCTGATCTGAATTTGAGAGCAGCTTATGGTGAATGGTTGTTGCGACAAAATCGAAGGGACAATAATTTTTTCACAAAAATACTTTTTACGGATGAAGCAATATTTACCCGTGATGGTGTGATGAATCATCATAACGAACATTTTGGGCGGAAGATAATCCGAATGTAATAAAAGAAATGCGACATCAGCATAAGTTTTCAGTAAACGTATGGGCAGGAATATTGTGCGAAAATTTAATTGGACCATTTTTTCTACCGAATCGTTTAAACGGCGAAAATTATTTAAATTTTCTTCAACAACAGCTTCCGGATTTATTAGAAGATGTTAACCTTAATACTCGGTCCCACATGTGGTTTATGCAAGATGGAGCTCCACCACATTTTAGCCGTGCAGTTAGGGAATGGCTTAGTGAAAACTTTCCAAGGCGCTGGATAGGACGAGGTGCTGATGCTCCGGTGGTGTGGCCTCCACGCTCGCCCGACTTTAATCCATTAGACTATTGTTTTTGGGGTTTCATGAAAGACGCTGTTTACAGTAATTCAATTACCAGTGAACTTCTGCTGAGGAGACGAATTCTTGAAGCAGCTAACGATTTTCGAAATCTTCCTCATATCTTTGAAAGCATTCGCTTTTCTTTAATGAAACGTGCTAGAAAATGCGTTGAAGTGGGTGGAGGACATTTTGAACATGTTTTATAATTTTTATTATTCGTTTCTCTTTTATTGTTGTTTTTTTATTTTGTAAATTTTATTTAAATCTAACTTAATAAATTCTTTAGGTTAATAGTTATTTTCTAAGCCAACTAAATTAAAAATGTAAACTTAAAAAAAACAGAAAAAACTTCAAATCGATTTTTATCGAAAATTGTTAACTTTTCACACCTTTAACAAGAGAATCTTTTTTTTGCTTTTAACATACTTCAACGTGATAAAGTTAGATTTCGACTACTTATACCAGTAAAAAAATTCTGGCCAAAATGGAATGCTCTTTTAGGTTAAGTACCCTTGAATAATAAGTTAGGTAAGTACAAATTTTACTGCTTATTTGCATCCTACAGAGAAACTCTCATGCTAAATTTTATTCGATTATCTCTAGATTTGGCTTAAATATTCCAAATATAGGAAAATCAAAATGAAACTTTAAATAACTGTAGCTCTGCAGGAGTACGTTTTTGTATATAGGTAAATTTTGTCAAATCACTTTTTTTTTGTCCCAGGATTACGCTGTTACATTTATGACATACCTTTTAGAAACACCCTGTATATCATCAAATCTCTTTTTACCTAAAGAATGTAAGGGCTACAATGAAACTAAATTACAATTCATATTTACAATAAAATTCTTAAGATAAGGTTAACTGTTTATAAATAATTTCCATTCTTTTTCTGTTCTGTGCGAGTTTCTTTGCTTCAGTCCAGCTTTTCCCTTTTCTTTAAAATTTTTTCCTATAACATTGTCCCAGGTTTCTTTTGGTCTTCCTACTTTTGTTTCCATGGTGTGTTAGTTTCCCATATTCTTTTCATGTGCTATATCAATTAATCTTTGTAGGTGTCTCCATCACTCTAATTGATTTTGTTCTATGTAATTTTCTGTTGCTTCTATGTTAAGATCCGCTCTGATTTGTTCATTATTCCTCATTCTATCTAGTTTCGTCACCCCTCTGAATCTTTGCAAATATTTAATTTCTGTTGATGTTATCTTGCTTTTTGTTTAACCTTTAAGACCCAAACTCGCATCTATATATATCAGAATAGGTTTAAAAAATCAATTTATAAATTTTTATTTTTTATTTATGAGACACTTTGACAGTGCATAGTATGCCCTATTTGCTTTAATTATTCTGTTATTTAATTCTATATTCTATCTTCCCGTTTGTTCTAGATTAATTTGTTCTGTTTCTTCTCACATAACCATTACTTTACTCTTACATTTATTTAATTTCATCCTTTTTCCTGTAAAACTGTGTTCCATACGAAGATATATTGAAAAATTCTTAGCCTACTATAGAACCAAACAAAATTTCAATGTCAAAATATTTTATTACTCAACATATTCTCCTCTTAATTGGATACATTTATTACAGCAAACCTGCAACGTCTCTAGACCTTTAAAAAAATGTTTCTTCTTGCTCTGCAAACCAGACCTCCACAGCTTCTATTACCTCCTTGTTGGAAGAAAATGTACGACCTTTTAAACTTTTTTCAGTTGAGGAAAGAGGTGATAGTCGGACGGAGCTAAATCAGGTGAATAAGGGGGTGTTCTAGTAATTCAAACCCTAAATCACGAATTTTTGGGGAACATGAGATTTGTGTGCAGGGGCGTTGTCCTGCAAAAACAAAACACCTTTGGATAGCTTTCCGCGTCTTTTCTCTTTAATATTTTCCCGTAGAGTGGTCAGTAATGTCGAATAGTAATCTCCAGTTATTGTTCTACCCTTATCCAAAAATCAATCATGATTACTCCATGGCAATCCCAAAAACTGAAGCAAGAACTTTTCAGCAGATTTTGGACACGAAACTCTTAGGTCTTGGAGAACCAGAGTGTCGCCATTCCATCGATTGTTGCTTTGTTTCTGGATCGTAGAAATGTACCCAAGTCTCATCCATAGTAACAATTCGGTTTAAGAAGTCTACATCGTTTTCAAATCGAGCACAGATCGAACGCGATGCTTCTACCCTTGCACGCTTTTGGTCAATATTCAAACATTTGGGGATCCATTTTGCAGCAATTTTTCTCATGTCCAAATTGACGTGAACCATATGATGATATCCGTTTTGGCCCAATTCAAAATCATGTCATGAACTGCATCGATATTTTCGGGGACTGACACAGAAACTGGCCTTCCTGATCGGTCATCATCTTCAATGGAAAATTTACCTCTTTTGAAGCTTGCATTCCAATTTTTGACGGTCGCATACGAAGGACATTGATCACCAAGGGTATTAAGCATATCTTCGTAAATCTGCTTACCTCTTAACCCTTTTAAATACAGGTACTTGATGATGGCTCGATACTCCAATTTTTCGATTTTCACAATTTCGGTGGACATCTTTTTCATTTAATTTATTGCGTGACTCTGGTTTACTTTTTGACGTCAAACTTTACACTGACACTTCTAATAAGTTATTGTTCGTTGCTATGGTAACGCAATATTTTGTTTATGCAAGGAACTGGTCTAGACTAACTAGATATCAATACATCCTCGTATATTTATGTTGTTCTGTAAGTCTTTTCACTTCCAGCCATAATTGCGATATCGTCTGCAAAAGCGCATTCAGAAATATTAAACTGTTTCAATTTTCTATACCCTAAAAACATTGGTCGGACTATTCCTTGGGTCTTTTAAATAAAGTCACATTATGAACAGTAAGGGACTCAGTATTACGCCTTCTTCCGCAATAAATTCTTCCGATGTCATGTTATTACCTATTACGCAATTTCTCGTTGTTTTGTACAGACATTTGATTATTCTGATTAATTTTGTTTAGTGTTTACCAATTGTCTTTCCTAGCGTTTTACCTGTCTTTAGTTTTTTTATTACATCCAATAGTTCTTTTTTTCTGTTATTTGTTTATCCTTCTTTTTGTTCTCCTTGTTGTGTATCCTGGTAAGTACTTCTTTGTTGCTCAATCGCTTATTTTCGTTTCTTTGGTCAGTATTTCTCCTGCTTCGGTTGCAGTTACTGACTTACCCCTTATTTTCTTATTTTGTTTCTTCTCGGGTTTTTAGGACTCTATAGAACAACTTTTGGTTGCGCATCCTGTCTTTCTCTAGCTTATTCCTAATATCGTATTTAAAGTAATTTCTATTGAGTTTTGGGTAGCATATCACAACAGTTCTAACAATAAAAGGAGTTCAAATCAGTACTTTTTCGTACCGGTGTGAAGTTAGCCATAACTCTCAGCCCTAGATTTAGAAAACTTTAAATTATATTAAAAATAAATTTTTTTCTTATATGTATTTAGATTTTTGTCTAATTATGTTAATTTATATACAAATGTAATTTATTGTTGTAGTTGTCATAGAAGTTTGAATACAAATATTTTTAAGCACCAAATATGCTTAAACATATTAGGTGTATCGAATTCGTGGATGGAAAATTTGACAAACTTATACTGCTTATTTTCTCAATTTTTTTATTGAAACGTGTTAAAGGAAATATACTGTAACTCATGCGCGTTTATAATTTGTGGATGGCAAATTCGACAAACATGTACTGCTTATTTTCAGAATTTTTTATTGAAACGTGTTTTATTAAACTAATTATTTAAAAGGAAAAATTAGGACACATACGTCCTGTTTTCGAAAAAAATTCAACAAAAATATACTTGTCTAATGCGCATCTATAATTTGTGGATTGCAAATTCGACAAACTTATACGGCTTATTTTCCAAATTTTTTTGTTGAAACGTGTTAAGGGATGATTAAACTAATAATTTAAATGATAAAATTGTGGCACATACGTCCTGTTTTCGAAAAAATATTCAACAAGAAATATACTCTAACTCATGCGGGTTTATAATTTGTGGATGGCAAATTCGACAAACTTGTACGGCTTATTTTCAGAATTTTTTTTATTGAAACATGTTAAGGGATGATTAAGCTAATAATTTAAAAGAAAAAATTAGGGCACATACGTCCTGTTCTCGAAAAAAAATTTAACGAGAAATATATCTACTTATCTCATGCGCGTCTATAATTTGTGGATTGTAAATTCGACAAACTTGTACGGCTTATTTTCCTAATATTTTTATTGAAACGTGTTAAGGGATGATTAAACTAAATGATAAACTTGGGCAAATACTACATATTTAATTTATTTTGTAATTTTATTAATAGTTTTTTCATTTCCAATCTTTAATTATTGTGTTCAGGTTAAAAACATGAGACACATTTTTGTGAATGAATTTGTGGGTAAGTAATCACTTCACATGGGTTCACAAATTATAGACCCGCATGAGCATATTTCTTATCGTTGAATTTTTTGTTCAAGAACAGGACGTATGTGCCCTAATTTTTTCGTTTAAATTATTAGTTTAATCATCTCTTAACATGTTTAATTAAAAAATTAGGAAATTTTGTCGAATTTGCAATCCACAAATTATAGACGCGCATGAGATAAGTATATTTCTTGTTGAATTTTTTTCGAAAACAGGACGTATGTGCCCTAATTGTTTCATTTAAATTATTAGTTAAATCTTTCCTTAATACGTTTCAATAAAAAAAAACGGGAAAATAAGCCTACAAGTTTGTCAAATTTTCCATCCACGAATTCGATACACGTAATACGTTTGAGACGGGTGAAACGTAATTTAGAACTAAATAATATTTTATTATTATTATTATATTATTATTTATTTTTAAAGAAGCTTTGTCAGCCCGGACTCCGAGATGCGGAGAGTGGTCGTGAGTAAGAAATTTTGATGTAGTATAAACAAAGCACTCTTAGGCGCTACTCGCTACTAATTTAAAGTTTCTAGGACCCGTTTAAAGGGAGATTAAACAGATTAAAGGAATACAAATTAATAAATTACGTTCACTGCGTAAACCAACGTTTTAATTATTATAAAACAAAAGATAACACAATAAATCTAGTGCGATTTTCAACAATTGTATGCAATTTAACAAAAATAGGACGCAACAAGCACTTACATTCTAAAACAGAGAAGAAAACAAACACAGAATATGAAATTTTGGTGTATCAAAGAAAACAAAGATGGATATAAAACATTCCGCAATAAACACGCTAATTCCGTTTTTCAGTAAAGTATCCTGACTGTCCAAAAGCAATAATTAATGATAATAAACGTATTTCGTTCAAAATATTTTATGTTAGACGAAATAAAGTTATAATAGTCAAAAGCATGTACTTATCTACAGGTGGCAGCGCTACGACCATTTACGGATGGTTGTTAACAAGTTTTCGATATGACTCAGCATGTATGACCATTTATCTATTGATAGATCTTTTCGGTTTAGAATCGCATAGATCGGTTGCGGAGTAGATTAGAACGACCAAATACACCTCTATACCATCGGGTTGACTGGTAGCGGAGTAGATTAAAACGACACCATATGACAAACTCGCGTAAAGTCTGGGTCGCGTTGATAACAATGCCCGCTTCAAGTTCGAATATAAATTTGATTAGGCCGGTTACATGTTGAAGCATATTTAGCGCTTAAAAATATTTGTATTCAAACTTCTATGACAACTACAACAATAAATTACCTTTGTATATAAATTAACATAATTAGACCAAATTCTAAATTCATATGCGAAAAATGAATTTTTAATAAAATTTAAAGTTTTGTAAATCTAGGGTGAGTGTTGTTATGACTAACTTCACACCGGTCTTTTTCGTAGATCGCTTTATTCTTCTACCGATTAAAGAGAAATTACAGTAATTTTTTGTATATTTAGTGATGCAATTTAAATTTGTATGTAATTAACGAAGATGTTAATTACTCTTGAAAAAGGTCCAGCTAGCGATGAATAAGAAGCTAATCAAAAACTGATTTAATTCACTAAACAAACTTGTTTATACAAAATAACTTGTTAAACAAAAATTTATATAAGATAAATGAACGGCATGCCGATTTCATTATACTAATTCATAATATCTGATAATACTTATAAAATAAAGTTGGTACTTAGTTTCCCATTTCATAAGTGTGCAAAACCTTGTAAATATTCCACTTTTGTTTCTGGTATCATAATCCCTGACTTATGCTAGCATCCGGCGATCAGCATCACGATATTTTCTCAGGTTTTGGGGTGGTTTTGTCCAGGCATAAGTTGCATAAGGTTATAAAGTTTCGAGCAGAACATTCGATAATTCATCAATAGCGTTGTCTAAATCAGCTTCAGGTATAAATGCCAAAGCGATAATCATTTTCCCATAAATCCAACATTCTGCATCAGTGTTGTGTCGACAAAGTTCACCCATATCTCTCAATTGTTTCCGTATATTTTGGCCGAATAGTACCGGACGTCACCTCAATCGATATTTAAAAAGTTCTCGACATTTTCGTTATTCAGAATTTCAAATTCATAAATGTTTTGATTCCAATAGAGTGCTGGGAAGCACCTAAACAATCCTAACGATTATTGTTATTGATCAAGCACAAATCGATATTACAAATCTCGTTATTTTTCGTGTATAGAATTTGCTCATTTCTCAGTCAATTAATACAAAATTTTTCAGATGTGGAGTTCTGGGTACCACTCTCGGGTTCTGACGATTACTTAACGTTGAACCTATACAAACCGCCGAGTACGCGACAATTTTGCTTTAATTTTTACAATTTTTTGAGGTTTATGAAAAAAACTCGAATAACATAAATTAATGATTATCAATATAATATCGCTGATCGTTTTGAAGTTAGCAGCCCTATGATTCATTAGCTGATTAATTCACGAGAACTATTTTTGAATTATTATAGAACAGAAATCAAAACATGTAAGGAAAGATTTAGAAACTATATATAACAATACAATAACAAAATAGAAGCAAATAAAAGTTCAAATGTTCAAACAAGACCTGACACTAAAGGAAATACTAAAATCGTTGCTAAAACTTAAAAACATGGAACGCAAAACCAAACTACCTAATCACGTTCTAATGCGACGATTTCAAAACTGAAAATTACTTAGATACGGGGATCACGTACCATTTTTGTTTTAACTATCTGCAAGAATATCTATACAATATGACAGAAAAGTAAACTACATTATCTCTGCAACTTTTATTTGAACTATGTCATTGTTTTGAGGTAATAAGATGACCTTTATTTAATGAAAATTACTTGTGACTACATTAAAATAATTTTATTTAATCTACAAGGTTTCTCAGAACAGATCGCAATAGTACAATATTTTCTAATTTAAAATAATCTCTTTGAAGAAATCTCTCACGAATATGAATCGAAAGAACAATTTTGTTTCCAGATTATTTTTAAGATACTACTATGACGTATTGTATACCAAATAGAACTTCTCTCCAGAGCTTTTAAAATGAAATGTTTTTATTTTTTTAAGATTGGCAAAGCAGAAAAGTAAATAAACTTTTTGAGATATTATGTAAAATTGGAACATTTCAAATGAATTGAGAAGATAAATATGAGCAGTGTGTAGAGCTGAGTAATTCATGTCGATGTTGATGTTTTATTTCAAATTATTCTTAGTAATCAAGGACAAACACAAATTTTTAAAAGATCATACTTAAATCAATCCTAGACATAGAGAAATGCACTCAGCATATCATAAAGTATTTTCTAAGGAAATTGAGCACATTATTTAAAGAAAACGCGCCTTCTCGCATTTGTAATAGTTACAAATTCAACCCTAACAAGTTATTGGAAATCCGGTTCTATTGCATCTGATGATTTGTTTCATCTTTGAAAAGATCATGATTGATGCTTCACAAATAGTTCGTGTGGAGAATTTAATACTTTATTTTTTTCATTCGACCTTTTAAAAATTATAAATTATGATTAAGGTAATAAAGAATAAATGAAAATAAGAACTGTGTTCTAATAAATATTTAAGAGTTTTTTGTATTTCGTAATGTTTTTATTATCGTGATTTGATGACGTAAAACAATCGATAATGTAATTCTATCGCCCACTATTAGTAATACGACATTTTGAAACCAACTGAAGATTATAATCTATTTAGCCTGAAGCAATCGTGTCTAAAACGACTTTAAAAGATATGTTTAAGACCTGCTGCATCAAATCAATTTCGAAGCTCGTTTTCAATTATTTGTGGTTGTTGCCCGATACTGATATTTTTCGCATTGCATTTTCATCAAGAGGTGTATAGGTCGAGTCTTTGGTGACCAAGTAATATGTATGTAATCGTTTACTCTTATAAATAGGAGGTACTGTGACCTGGTGTGTCAGAACAATGGTGTTCTAAAACCTTGAATCGAGCTATTTTTCAATGGAAATTGGGTTACCGCTATTTTTCAATTTGTTACAACATTTCGCTGAAGACCGAGATTAAAATGAACGTTGCCCTTATTTTAATAAGAAACCGTAAAAAACTTCATTGGTCAGAGTGCGGTTAAAATTCTTTGTTTATATCGCGACCTTGACCACACGTGTTTTATTGTTTGATCCTTGTAAAGTGTTGTTTGGCAGTGACTGTTTTTTAAATAACTATAATAATAACGTTTGTGTAAAACTATAGTCGTACTTTTTCAGAATAGAGACGACGCCATTGAACTTGCTGACATAACACTTCCTTACTTCTTTTTATTATGGTTGTGCCATTGACTGCAATCCAAAGATGTTAAATACCGATAAAATAACTTAAAATTAAGATTCCCTCTGTTTTTATTGTTCTTCCATGCTTTAGTGACGCTGACACAGGTGGTATATCAACTGTTAAAAATCTAGAGCAACATAGGTATTTATTTCACGAAACCGAGTTTTTTTCAATATTATTTTTGGTTTTGGAAAACTCTTACATTTCGGTGCTCTTTAATTAGAAAGTGAAATTATAACACCTTGAAGTTGAGATAAACATCTGACCACATGAACCCTCTATACCTACAAAAAATTTGTTCATGGCTGGCAGCCATAATTTTTTTTTTTTTTATAATTAAATTCGAATCAAAATTGGTAAATATAATAAGATAATCTAACTCGTGACAAATTTAGAACTTTAATTGTTGACATAACGTTATTATCAAAATAATTTGATAGTAAGTAAAGATCAATAAGATCAATAAAGTGTAAAGCGGCGATGGCGAATTTGTCTATTTAATTAATGATAAAGCAAAAATACAATTATCTCAGAAACAATTGCTTGGAGCGACATTTAATAAGAATACCTTTTGAGGCAGAAGAAGTTGGAGTATAAAAATATTCAAATAAAAATTTCATACAAGAAGGCACAAAAAAATTAGGACCTTTTAAATGTAAAAAAGTGCTGTAAGTGGCTCTCCTGCAATTTACCACAAAAATGAGGACGGATTTCGAATTCTCATCCCAAGAAAACACCGAGTACCCAATTTCGTGCTAGAAAGCTATTAAGAAAATTATCCAAGAAGAAATAATATAACTAAAATAAGACGTTTAGCAGACATTGGAGGATCCCTACTTTAAATGGGGTCTGGCCATATGGTGAGCAAGCGCATTGACAACGCCCTCTTTCAAGTAGTCATTCTACACCGGAATGACTGGATAGACTTCAAAGAGAAAATTCCAAAAGACGGTATAATCTGGTATACGGATGGTTCTAAATCAGAGACGAGGGCCGGATTAGGAACATATAATGAAAGAGAGGATCTAGGTTATGACCACCTCCTGAGCAGCCCAGCGACTGTCTTTCAGGCAGTTCTTGCCATCATCGAATGTGCAAGAACTAATATAGAGAAAAACTACCACCGTAGGCGTATCTATATTATGTCTGACAGTCAAGCAATACTGGGAGCTCTTTTAAGCCAAAAGACTTTATTTAGACTGGTTTTTGAATGTTTTAACAGGCCAAAACAAGGTAACTCTTGTCTGGGCGTCTGGCCATTCGGGCATTGTAGGGAATATCAAAGCTGACAAGCTAGCCAGGTAGAGAGCCACAACGTTGGGCCAGAACCAGCCTTGGGCGTATCAAAAAAAGTCGAGTCTATTGTCACTTCACTAGTATTTATTTTCATTTTCTTCCCTTCCTCACGCGAATTATTATTTCTATTAGACTCTTCTATCTGAGTTCTTGGTCTGTTGTTAAATGGCCATACTTGTCGTTATATCTTCCTTCTCTTATATTTGCTTTTATTTTATGTGTCTGTGATTCCTTATCTTTTCGTATGATCTCCTCTTGTACATTTCTTCCTTATTCTGTCCACCTCTTCACCCGAAAATTGTGCAGTTTCGTAAAACTTTCCCCTCTTCTTGCTATGTCTTATTCTTTGTTGCTTTACCTAAGACTAGTGTCGATATATAATACTTGTCTTGCAATGTCTGATGTTGTTTTGCTCATTCTTTTAATTCTCATATCTCCGTCCGTATTCTATAATATTCTTCTCCAACTTGTTCTACGCTGTATTTTTTTCCTCTTCCTCTCTTTTATTACCTCCGTGATTATTTCCGCTTTTTCCTACTTTTTTCTCGACCCTTTTTCTTATCGTATTTTCGATTCATATTCATCCGGCATCCTTTTTCCATTTCTCTTAGTCTCCACCAATCACATCATCTTAAACCAACCTATGTATTTCGAAAAATCTTACAGTTTATTCTTATTTATGCTACATTCAAGAATAAATTCTTGCCTGTTCCAACTTGTCTCTTCCACTTCTTTGTTGTTCACTTCTCTCTTCATCTCTTTTTATCTCCTTCTACTACATTTTGAATAAAAAAAATAAGTACCCAAATTTTTTGCTTCGAATATTTTTTTGTTTATTCTTTTCATGATTTAGAACAAAAAATATTGACTTTTCATTTATGGAGTATTGATTGGGTTTTAACATTTATTTTATTTATGTACGAAATCTCCTTTTTACGAAAAAACAATAGGAAATAAATTACGATTCTAATAAAAATCGACAAAAACAAAAAAATTGTTCAAATAGAAGTTATGGATAAAACTTTCCTTTCATAACTTTTGTAGAATTAATATTCTTGAAGATTGTGTGAAAACAATTAGAGTTTAGTTCAAACAACAATGTAAAATAAAATTACAAAGAACTTTTATTTGAAGAAAAAGTATGTAATGGGAGTATTTAAGTAAATATTCTAATAATCCGAAAATGTATGTAAGTTAACGTCCTTTTGGCTCGACAGATTATGCCCAAAATCTATCGGATCTGTGGTATTATAAATAACACCTAGTATATACTTTCATAGAAATTAGTGGTTTTCATGATATCGTGTTTATATACGGTCGGCATCCAGACAGAAATTCTTTTTGCTTTATTGTAACGTACTAGCTCTAATTCGTCGAAACAGTGGAAAAAGGGTTGTTAAGATTTTCGGTTTAGAAATTGTCTGTAACTATCTGCGTTTCATCAGGTGTTTCAGTTTATCCGTTTAGGTTACAAGAGTATTTTCTTCATATTTCATTAATTTCTTCTTCTTCCTACCTTTCAAAGTTTTGCTCGTGTTCTGTTTTTTTTTCGTGGTTTTCATTTTTATTGTAACGTTATATCACTAATATTATTTTTACTGTTATTTCTTAAGCTTACATATATTTCTTTATCTTTCTTAGACACTCTTTATTTGCTTTCTTTGCAATTATAGATATCCCAATAATTAGAGCCTTCTGGTCGGAGTGGTAGGGGGTGAATTATTTAGAACTAATAAATCTCCATGTAATTTTTGCAGGCCGCAAAAGTATGATATACAAGGTGGCCTACCGAAAAAGACACAGACTGTTTTTAGAGACACGTCAATTTTTGTTTAGAGTGGCACGTCTTCTGAAGACAAAGTTGACCCCGAAATACCTATAGGGTGGTCCCGGCAGCCCCCATTTCTGAACTCTTAAATGGCATGATGGGTCTACAGATATCTCATATGAAAGCCTCTTTAATTCTCTATACAGCCTCCTCTACAGCCCTATTTTCAAAAATTGAAAAAAGTCAGAAAATACTGCAATATGGTCGAGAATGCCAATTCATGTTTACAAGGGACATTCATTAACGATAAAAATATTGACCCTGACAAATGAACAGGGAGCCCCGGCAGCCCCATTTCAAAAATCTCAATTTACAGGCCGGTCAAGTGGCACCTCATATGGAAGGTATTGTAATTCTCTATTCAACCAAATACATTTTATTTATGAAAAGGGCCTAAGGGGACCTAATGACTTCCTTTTCTTAGAAAACAATAGAAAATGCAAAGAATCATACAAAATCTTACGCATGAGGTGTCACCCACCCTCATCCCAATTAACGTTTTTGAGAAAGGGCTGCTCCTTTTAGCATCTACAGAGAAATTTTGTCAATACGAGAGGCTCACTTCAAAGTTGAATTGATCTTACCAACTAGTTCGTCTTCTAAAGATGTCCCCCTCCAAACAAAAATTGGCTTGTCCGAGCGTTTTTTTTTTAAATGTAAGATAATTCCAAAAAACTGTCTGTTTCTGTTTTCGGTGGGCCACCTTGTATACTGTTCGAGTGATAGAAATATTGGTATTTTTATTTTGATACCCCTCTCTGCAACTAAGAGATCAATTATTTATTCTTTTTTTGTAAACTGTAACATGAGTTAAGAAGACTTAACTTTCTTTTGTTAAATTTAAATTTAATATGTTCATTTCATTCTTTCAACATGCCCTTGTGACACATATTAAAATGACGTGAATTGACATTTCCTCCCAGATAATAACGATATACTTCTCTACCGATGTGTGCAATATATCATTTCTAGTCTTATATTGGACTAATTGGATATTTTTAGTGTCCCGATTAATTACCCTCCAAAAACATTCGAAATGTTTTTTAATTTCATGAATAAACGTTTTGAATTCCTTTTTGAATACCGGCGTGAAGTTACATTTGGATTTGAAGTCAAATGCATTTGAATTTAAAAATTTAATTGTAGCCCTGCAGATTTTTCATCATTGTAAGTCAGGCCTTATAACTTTTGCAACAGATTACCCCAAAGTATCGCCAGGAGGTGGCAATTTTTATTCTAAGTAAAAATTCAGAAAAAACATTAATCATTCGCAATAATGGGATTGTACCCCCGCAGTTTTTTCACATGTTGGTCATTGTAAGCTAGTTCTTTTAACACTTGCAACAAATTGCTCCAAATTGCCGTCAGGGGGTGGCAATATTTATTAAACTAAAGTAAAAAGTTCAGCAAAAATTGGATTGTACCCCCGCAGATTTTTATATGTTGGTTATTGTAAGCCAGTTCTAACAGCTCCTGAAACAAATTACCCCAAAGTGCCGTCAGGGGATTGTACCCCCGAAGATGTTTTATATGTTTGTCCTTTAATTTCCTTAATTATAACCTACAACGTACACCACTCCAAAATACCGTCAGTAGAAAAATTTAGCAAAAAAAAATTGAAAAATCGCAAAAACGGGATTGTACCACCGCAGATTTTTTGTATGTTGTTCTTTGTAGTCCTTGCAACAAGCTACTCCAATGTGCTGACAGGACAGAGGGTGGTAATTTCTTTGTAAGTGAAAAAATTTAGCAAAAGAAATTTAAAAAATCGCAAAAAATTGATTATACGCTCGCAGATTTTTATATGTCGGTTCATGTATTCTCTTCATTATTACCCACAACGCAAACGACCCCAAAATGCCGTGAGAAGACGGCAATTTCTTTCTAAGTGGAAAAATTTAGCAAAAACAAACAGTTGCAAAATTGGGTTGTACCCTCGCAGATTTTTATGTTGGCCCCTGTAATACAGCTTGTATTCCTTTCAACAAATTACCTCAAAGTCTCGACAAGGGGTGACTTTGTGCCACTTTGTGGCAATTTGTTGCCAGAGTTATAAAAACTGACTTACAATAACCAACATATAAAAAAATTGAGGGATACAATTCAATTTTAAATTCAAATGCATTTGATTTCAAATCCAAATGTAACTTAACGCGGGTTTTTGAATTTGGTTTTCAAATATTTATCAAGTGTTACCAAGAGTAATGGAATGAATTAAGAAGTTCATAATTACCTGTTTACACATTCATAAGATTCAAATTATCGAAATACAGTGGGCGTTTTCACACCCACCTGCAGTCTCTGACCTTAACTTTTTTTGTAAATTTGAGTAATTATGTGCATTTATTCTTGTAACGTCAAAAGACAAATTACAAATCATGTCAATTAATTAATATGTTAGATTAGGAGAAATTTACCACGTGTTTGTCACAAGTAAAAAATTAAGTTGAGTAAAAAATAAGTTGTTTTATATTTTACAAATTATAGTAGGTGTGTCCAGTAAATTAACTAATTAATGTAGAAATAGCTAAAATTTCAATAAACTTCTCAAATAGTCCAAGAGCGTGATTTATAATTAGCGCATTACTCTCCTTCAGGAAATTGATTTTGGGTGTGTCAATAGACATTTCGTGCAAATTGCAATTATTACTTTTTTAATAGGATATTAGTCGATTTTATGCTTAAATTGCTGTAAAACTGCTTTCGCGTGAAAATTGAACAACTTTGTTTTCATTATTTTATGAAAATTGCAAGATGAATATAGTTTTCTTCTACAAACTTTTACTGATGCTGAACTTTTCACTTGAAGTTACTCCGTTATTATACTTATTTTATTTACACCTGTGCACGCTTTTATTTAATTTATTTCGCGAGGCTCTTATACCATCTCAAAACTCATAGACTTGTTATAATTAAATTTCTGAACCAATGAAATTTTTTCGGATATAAATTCTCTGAAATATTGTTATGACTTCTTGCCTTCATTCGTTGAGTTTCATTCATGGTAAATGCGTAGAAACGTAAAGCATGTTAATTTACTCTTCAAGTGCATATATGTGAAATAAAAACGAAGAATTATTCTCTAAACTTCCTTCATGTATACACCTATATCAAATTAATGCGGTAATTTGTGAATCTTTATTTTATTAGAATTCGAAATGATTCGAAACCATTATTTCCTATTTGCTTAATAAATCGGTTTTTGTTGTTAACTGAGTGTTCTTGACAGACAACATATTTTTATATTCCATTAAGTTACCCGCTTTAGAAGATAATCTGATAAAAAAACCTTTTATTCAATAGTCAAATTAATTTTCTAATTTGGGTTTTATTCTTTCTTTATAATAATCATACAAACACGTCTTTTAGTGTAGAGAATTTGTGAAATTTCGTACGTGGTTTTAACAAATTTGTTTAAAAATAAAATATGTTTTTATGTAAAATGTTTAAAATATAGTATGTTTCTGAATTAGGCTGCTAGGATGAAGACCAGTGGGATATCTCTTCCAAAGTCGGTTGAGTCATTCCACTTATACATATTTTGTGATGGCTTGTTGTCGGTCTGACAGATAGGACTCGAAATGTTATTCTTAACAGGTTTTTTCGATCTAATTGAAATAGCAGCATTCACTTTGTCACATTCTTGACCTCAAATACTGATATATGTATTGATCAACAATAATCATGATTTAAATGATAGAAAACTAATAAAAAATTTGCACACAATGATTTGAGAATCAATACATGTTTTCGGTCCTTCAAAATACAGCAAATCAATTTGATTTATCTACTCACAATTAGGAAAAAGTTAATTTCATTAAGTATTCAAATAAATCACTTGTCCCTTTAAAATTGCTACAAATTTTTTGAGTTTATCTTAAATCTCGTTTGCCTACTTTAAGAATTCTCATTATAATAAAATCATCATTAGAATATGGAAACAAAATAATACGAAGCTCTATAGTGTGTTAATAGTTAAATATTCAAACACCGAAAAACAGAAAAGTAGGAGAATAATATATTATTCATTTGTGTTATCGATCATCGATTAAATTATTGATTAATCGAAATATCCTCCGCCTTCTTATTAAACTTGTGTCATTTATTTTAAATGTATCTTTAGGCGATGGTAGCTCCATAAATTTTATTCAATAGAAATTATGTACGATTGCGTATCAACTGAAAGTAAAATTGCACTATAAAGAAATTGAATTGTTAATCGTGTCTAATTTTACGACTTTTAAATGTTAATATTTGAGTCATCGCCGGGGTTTAATTGAATTTATTCTTGAACTTGTTCTTCTGACTATTGCTTGCAATTTTTAATTTCGAATACGTCTTTTTGATGTGTGTAACTGCCACTATTTATAGAAAAACTAATTACTTCGCTTTATCCAGGAATTTGTTGAGAAAAGGTCATTCATCATTGCTATACGGTTACGGTTGAAGTACAATTTTTTTAAGAGGGCGGATAGTGCATACCTTTCCTCGGGCAATCGTAGATCTCTTTGTTAACTTTACAAATTTTTAAACGCTTTAGAAATATCAAATGTTAATTACTTCTAGTTAATCTAAATTCGGACATCAGAAAATTGGCTCATTTTTAACTTCGTGCTGTAATACTTTAAAATGTTAATAGAAATTGTACAGCAAAACCCCAGTCTCTTTTTTGTAACACATCGCGTCATTTGATCAGTATGTTGAGGTTTGATTGTGTATCATTTACAAAATCTTTGACCTCGAAATTAGTAAAAGAAACAAGTTATTTCGCTATAAAGCCACTCAAAACATCAGTTACCTAATATGAAAACAACATATTTTGACATACTTCCTTCTTTGAATAAAATTATGATAATGTTCCGAAGATATAACACTGATTCGTATCGGAACTGACTGAAAACCGGAAAACAATTATCTTTGTGGCGAACTGGTACTAAATTTAATTTTAATTGAACCGAAAAGAAATCCGAAACAAATAAACGATTTGAAACGGTGGTTTCGCAATTTTAATAAAAATATTCAATTCACACTGAATGGGTTTTATTTATTTATTTTAGCAGATTTTGGAAATACAAACAGTTTTTTTCAGTGTTAATTTAATATTGAACAGATTTGCATTTAATTTTTTTAACAGACGTTAAGTAAACGGGAGCTCTTCAATTGAGCTATTAAGTTGAGAATGCTTGCTGAACATGCACGTTATGAACTAATTCCTACACAAATCAATAAGAGACATGAATCTCCGAAGCTCTGGTAGAACAACAAGGAACCAAATAGATTGCATTACCAGAAATACATCGAGAATTATAACTGTACTAAATCATACTCAAAAACTAGGGACCATTGACCAAAGTAAAATTACAGCAAATACAAAACTAATAACTAAAAAATATGGAGGATATTTGGGGATGGGACCTTTCAGTGCCACCGGTTCATGGTCGCCAGTTCATCGCCACCGTTTCATCGCCGCTATTTCATCGCTGGGCTTTTTAATAATAATAATAATAATATTATTGTGTATAAAAAATGGATATACACAAAAGGTAGGAGATTCAGAAGAATGCTGTTCTAACACTTTAACCAACAAAAGAAAGAAAAAAAATACAAAGAGTAAAGGTGTGTTTGATGTACATATCTTATACTAACTTAATAGATTCTAGTTTACAACAATATTTTTAAATGATTAATAAAATAATAAAATAATTATAAAAGTAAGTCCTATACATGCAGTTTTTTTTGCTCTTTTAGTAAAATTAGTTTCAGTTCCTTTTTAGTAGTACACCATCATTTCTTGTCACTATTCAGTTGAAATTTGTTTAAAAGATTTGTCGCTAAGTACTCAAATGAACTTTTAAATTTGAACGTTTTGTGAGAAGGTATGGTATATTTATTTTTGGACCTTATATTGACATTATGAGCTCCTGACCTTGTATAAAGCAAGTCGTATAAATATTTAGGCTGCTTATGACTTATCAAATGCCATAGCAATTTCAAAAATTGCAGTATAAACTGAGATTCAAGTTTTAAGATTTCTAACTTATTGTAAAAAGGTGTAAAATGCGAAAAATGATTAATATTAAAAAGTAGCGTAAGCAAGAGTTTTGTAACTTTTGAATTTTATGTTTGTAATAATCAGTTAATGAGAAATAGTAAGTCCAACCGCAATAATTGAAATTGCTTAAGATTAAAAATTACTTAATGTCCATTTTACGTTTGGTGGTAAAATATGCTTAAACTTGTAGATACATTTGAATTTTGCATAGGCCTTAGAAAGTAGTTGCATTGCAAACTGTTCAAACGACAGATTACAATCAATGGTCACACCAAGATTCTTGACACTATCTACAAATTGAATTAATTTGCCATTAATAGTTACACAAGAGGTCAATAGTTGGAATGCACGAGCACGATCAGCTTTTGAACCACAGCACAACGCTTTAGGATTTTATTGGGTTGAGCATAAGTCCATTATTACTTGCCCAAATGAATATGTTATCCAAGTTTCTATTCATTATATCTATGACACTATTTATATCACTAGGGGCACACGATATATACACCTGAGTGTTATCCGCGTATAAGTGTAGGTGAACTCCATCCGTAACGTGATTGGGCAAATCCGAAGTAAATATGGTGAAAAGGAGCAGGCCCAAAATGCTACCTTGTGGTACTCCTTTTACTGTTTGCAGTTCTGATGAACATTTCCCATTTACGAATACTGTGGCAGTTCTATTTGTGAGGTAGTTTTTGAACCACTGAATACACATATAAGAGGCTCAATAAAAATGTAGTTTGGCAATTAATAATTCGTGATTTATAACGTCGAATGCTTTGTTAAAGTCGAGCATTAATAAAATTGTGATTTTTGATTGATCTCTGGCTTTAAATATATCATTGGTAACACTTTTAAAAGATCAGTATTAGTACTGTGATACTTTCGAAATCCCTACTGCTTTATCGACAAGACAAAGTTAATGAATTCGTATAATTGTTCCGCAGCAAGTTTTTTAAATTATTTTAGTTAATATTGGTACAAGACTAATAGGCCTAAGGTCAAAGATTTGAGTAGGCACACTCGGTTTGGAATGGGTATAGCCAACGCTTTCTTCCATAAGGTAGGAAGAAGTCCAGTTTCAAAGCATGAGTTAAATAAATGAGTTAATGCTAGTAAACAGTAAGGTGTAATTAAATTTATAGAGTTCAAATTAAGTTTGTCAACTCCTGGAGCATTCGATTTTAAACTGCCAATAGCCTTAGTGACGTCTTGCAGCGATACTTGGTTAAAACTAAAGGGTGTTTTGCTTTTGACATTGTTCATAAAATAATTTAAGGTGTCGCTATCAACGTTTGTATCTCCACAAGAGTTCACAAAAAATGTATTCGACACATTTGGATCACTTAATTCGTAATTTTAATTTAATCGCCGCGTACATTTTATCGCCGCTTTCTAATAACACTTTTTTCATTAACTTTGTGATAATGGAAATTATTACTTAGTAAAAAATAGTATATTTTGTTAATATAATAATACTAGTAGAGTCGGCTTATTCAGACCAGAGAATGGGCTTAGAATAAGTCAGAGTGAGATAAGAACGTTGGAATGTGTAAATATTTCCTTCAATTTTCAAAGATTTGACCTCACCAGCTCAGAGGTCAAAGATCAGGTCAACATGCAAATAGCCTAAGTTCGCCGCCTTGTCCTTCTGAAAAAAATGAGCCACCAACCATCAAAATCGGTTGAGTAGTTTTGGAGGGAAGGCGGACAAACAAACAAACAAACAGAAAACAAAACTCGATTTTATGTGTATGATTAAACGGTCATGTCACATGCCTTTATTTCTTTCAATTTTCAAAGATTTGACATCACCAGCTCAGAGGTCAAAGGTCAGGTCAACATGTAAATAGCCCTATAGTCACAGCCTTGACCTATTGAAAAAATGAGCCATCAACTATCAAAATCGGTTGAGTAGTTTTGGTGGAGAAGGCGGACAAACAAACAAACAGACAGACAGACAAACAGAAAAACAAAACTCGATTTTATGTGTATAGATCTTTATTTACGGTAATACACCTTTTTTTAAATGAAAGAAGACAAATAATAGTAATACATGGGTTAATAGTAATATACAAAAATAAAAGTCGCAATCCTAAGGTAACACTCTTATACAGGGTCTTCCTAAATAAGTGTATCAACGGTCAACTGTAGATTTCTCATGAAAAAAGAAAAATTTTTCTCTTCCAATTTTTCCTCCGTGTCTTCGCTTCCGAGATACAGGGTGACAAAAATTTATAATTTATAAATTTATAACAAGGTTACCATTGAAATAGATGATCGCTAAACTGTTAAGTTAGGTAATTAATTGTCATACGTCTTTAAGTTAATTTTTAATCATTAAAGTTGTTAAAGTTGAAATGGCTGGTTTTAGTAATAATGAATACACCGACATTATCAAGATTTATGGCGAAACACGAAGTAACGTCAGAGCTGCACAAGGGACTGTATTCACAACATTTTCCAAACCGTCGATTGCCGTCTTATCACACATTTCCCCGAACTGAGATGCGTCTAAGAGAGACCGCAAGTTTTAAACCTAAGAAAAGAGATTGCGGGCGCCAAAGAAATTTGCTAATCGCACGTCTAATAAAACCGAGGAATGTGCGAAAAAATAGTTATTATTAGTGACAATGTATGTAGAAAAACTCAAGTATGTAATTCAAACGATTCCCGAGATATTAACAAATAACTGAAAAAAATATAAATTTTTGTCTCCTGTGTCTCGGAAACGAAGACCCGAATGAAAAATTGGAAGAGAAAAAAAATTTTTCTTTATTCATGAGAAATCTACAGTTGACCGTTGATACACTTATTTAGGAACACCATGTATAACATAAATTGAAATTATTAATAACTTAAGAACAATTTTATTTATACAATTAACTTAATGAATCTATAAACTGAAAACACCAAAAACTACACCAAAAAACTTTACTCGGACACGTGTTTCAATAGCTAAGCTTATCATCATCAGCGAACCGATACTAAAAATTAAAAAACAATATAAAGCTTATATACAGGGTGTTTCCTAACTAATCTAAAATATTATATGGGGCGTTTCGTTACTCAATTTTAAGACGAAAAGTTCATATAAACATGTGTGATAAGTCTTGTCGTTAATGAGATACAGGGTGTTAAATTGTTTATAATAAATCAGCTCTGATTGTATTTGAAATTAATTTTTCCTGGTGACGCTACTGGTTTTCGAAAACATGCTTATTCTAAGTGGCCTTTGGAATAACGTTGACAACTGTGTCAAACCTAAAACTAACGCAAACAACGAACAATAAATTGTTAATAATACGATCTTTTTGTGTTAAGTTAACAACGATGGCTGTGTTTACTAATGGCGAAATGGCTAATATGCACTTTTTGTATGAATTAGCGAATGGTAATGCTTTAGAGGCTTATTATTAGAAGGCGCATGTGGTTCATGCATGATGGAGCTCATCCACATTTTTCAGTGATTGTTCGCGAGTTTTTAAATAACGTTTTTCCAGACCATTGGATCGGACGAGGATCTCCACACCCGTGGCCCCTAGATCACCGGGACATAATCCTCTGAATTTTTGTGTGTGGGGATATTTAAAATCGCTCATTTACACAACCCCGATATTAAACGTACAAGATCTTCAAAATCGTATCATACAAGGCTGTAATGTTATTCGTAACAATCCTGGTATCTTCGAACGTATTCGGCAATCAATTATACATCGAGCAGATGCTTGCATTTTAGCTGCAGGTGGACATTTTGAACACATGCTCTGAAATATACTATTTTTCCTTTATGTTTAACACATGTTGTTGCTTTTAATAAAATAATAAAACACCCTGTATCTCATTAACGACAAGACTTATCACACATGTTTATATGAACTTTTCGTCTTAAAATTGAGTGACGAAGCGCCCCATATAATATTTTAGATTACTTAGGAAACACCCTGTATAGTATCTGCGTGTCACACATCGTTACACTAATTGATTCTTATATAATCTTGAATAATTCCGAAAATCCTAATGGACCGTTATTATCATAATTCATAAGCAAATTTCTGTTTTTAAAAATTTCCAACCTTTCACAAGAATCAAGTTCGTTTTTATTATCTACCCTCTTAATTAATTCATTGTCGCCTACTCTATGGCCATTTTCAAGCATATGCATGGCAACACTGGACCTATCTGTGCGATGATATTTGACATGAGCTACGTGCTCTTTAAAACGAGTTTTGATAGGTCTCTTGGTTTGCCCTATATATACTTGGTTACAGTATTTACAATTTATTTTATATATTCCCGATTCATCATACATTTCTATTGGGTCTTTCGGATTGCCTAAAAGATTTTTCAAGTTGTTATTACTAGAAGTCACTGTTTGATAATCAAACTTTGAAAATATTTTTGAAGACCTTTTGTGTATGTGGGATAATTTGGTAATTTGACATATTTCTTATCTATTTTGCTATTACTAGTTCCTAACGTTGTAATGTTTCTAATGTTTAACTTATGTTTATGTTTTCTAATTATGTTTGTGACAATTGATTTCTGAAAACCATTTATGATGCGATCTGCTTAATATTTCGCAGTTCTTTAGCAAAACAAAACTTTGAATCCTTGAAATAAAACTAAGCATTTTTAAAGTACTGTTTGTAATAAAATTTATATGATTTTTGAAGTTCAAGCGTTGGGTAAAATTATTCATCAGTAACATTTTTAACGGTATATTATTTATGAAGTAGGTGTTGCTGATTAATATGTTTTTTTTGTGTAAACATTTTTCTTGATTAAAATATAACTTATTTACATTACACTAAACTAAAAGATTATCTACATCATTGTGAACTTTTAATCAGTCGTCTATACTATTAATTTTTCGAAAATTTTTAAATCGTCAGCATATAGGTAATTAAAGTTTTTGATAAACAAGCCAATGTCGTTAATGAACAATACAAATAATATATGACCGCAATGTGATCCTCGAGGTACACCAGAGTATCTTACACACTGGGATCTATTTGTGAAAAAGCTTTCTGTCTAATTTACAGTGCTACGTGGAAATCCTAAAGCAATTAATTTTTTGATAAGAGTACGAAAGCTTTGGAAACATCTGTGTATATGGAATCGATTTGAGAGTGTTCCTGTTTACTGTTTGAGATGAATATACCTACCTAATTGAAAATGACGATAATAGAATTTTAATACAACAATTTAAAGGTGATAGTAATTTTCCTACCGGAGCAGACGATGGAACTTTCACACTATGACAACCTTTACAAAAAGCACACTTTCATGTATATAAATACATTTATAAACAAATAAGAAATAGAAATTTTGAATTGACATAATAAGAATTTTATAAGTCAACGAAAATATGGTATCCACTCTAATCATTGTTGCGATAAATTTAGAATATTTAACATTGTGCCTTTAGGATCTAAGAAGCATTCAATATTCCTAGAAATGGATGTGTCAAGTAACTAAGATAAAGACCATCTTCATTTAAAGCCTTCAGAAATTGTTAAAAAAATCCAACTTGATATGCTAGAGTGGAATTACGATTTCCCGCTCACTAAAGTTTCGATGATTTCGGTTTACTTTCTTTGATTCCTTAAAAATCAATTTCTGTTAATTCAGTGCTGATCTTTAGCTCTGCTGTTCTGAAGACAAAAAACAATGATTTTTTTGTATATAGATTTTGCTACCTAATGCGAAAGACTTTTCTTCATTCAATTTTTGAACTAGTGATGTTTCCTCATTAATCCCCCATTTTACTAGAATTAACAATGGTTATTGAACTATATTTATTACATTACGTAAAAGCACCCATTTTACCCTACATCTTAATATTTCAATACAAAATCGCCATTATTGTCCGGTATTTTTTAGTTGTACTTAAAATTCAATCTGTTACATATGTTTAACACTAAGCGTTTTTGTTAAAAAGAGCTGTAGCAAATGACTTACACCCTATATAATGAAATCTATACATTTCATTATAGTTCCTTCTATTAGTTTATTAAGTTTTTATTCTCTGAATCATAAATCCAGTGGAGTAGTGATCTATAACCTGTTTGACTGCTCACTATTGTCCAACAAACTAAGGTTATGATGTTTATTTAGACGTTTAATGTATTTTCCACTACACTTCACAATCACTTTTTTCACAGAAAATATTGGTATATCATGACATATTCTTCATTTGGAATGTACCAAAGTAACTCTAAGAACCTTGTTTTGGAATCGTTCAAGAATTGTAAAATACTGTTTGATGTAGTGGCCCAAAGTTCGATTCCATATGTCCATACAGGTCCAATGTATGCCGGAATTTTATTACGCAATGATAGGTTAGATTTACGACCAAGTAACCAGTCATATTTTTAAATTTGATGCCAAGCTGCTTTATTTTGCCAAACATAGTTTTTTCACATTACTCTCTTGTCCATGTGTAATTTCAGATATTTTATTGTATCTATTTTATTTTCCTTTTGTCAAGAAAGTACGAGACTTCCGGGCCTTTTTAGTAAAAAAAGATTTCAGGTTACTTATAAAACGAACAAACCACCGGTTGCCGTTTCTGTCGACGTTTTGTACCTTTGTGAAACGTTGTCAACGTTGTATCCTTATTTTGTTAATGTTGTTTGTTAATATCATTCTTACTTTTGTTAAATAATTGTTTTTAATTACTACTGTAGTATCGTATGCAAACGTCGCAAGAGTTTCTTCAGTATTTGGAAAGTCTGTAGTAAATATAGAATATAAAATATAACTGTTCCTTGAGGAACACCAGCATTTCATTTATGAATATTTGTTGCATTATCTTGATATTTAACAGAAAAGTACATTTCTTTTAAGTATGATTCTAAGACAATATAAACTGAATATTCAGAATATTCCGTTATATAAACTTTTGCTAATTATAATATCCGTTCCTAGATGAAGAAACTTTAAAATGAAAGCAAGTTCAGGTTTCTAATCATATCCTTCATTTCTTAGGGACTTGTTAATTTATTTTTCTGATTGTATGCATTCAACTTAAAAGTGTTTACGCATCATGGTTCATAAGCCTACGAAAACTGCTAATGTGGGTACTTCTTCCTTTTGCTGAATCTAGATGAGGATATTGCCTATTGGACATATAGATTCCTTTGACATCTACAAGACAAAATAGCATTATTATCGTTTTGGTTTTTGGGTTTTCTCCAAACCATTGCTATAGCAAACGTTCACCACTTTCTCTTTCCAATTGTCGAACTGTTACCAAATTCTTACATCAATTACCCTTTTTGAAGAACTATGCTGCTACAAAATATCGGATATTTTTTAGATCAGCACATCATAATTAATTAAATTGAGGTCTTTCTTTTCCGGCACCAAAGCAAATGCAAACGAAAAGACAGTTCCCAAATTTTTGTATAAAAACCTTAATGTCCTTCATTATAAAAGTTTTGCAAATGTCTAACAGAAACAAACAAAATCATAAATTTCCAACAGATAAACAAGCTCCAATCACTCTCTTTGATTTAAAATACATTTAATACTGAACAGGGTATGTTTTTACAAATACCTACATGTATACTTTTCAACTTACATTACAATAAAAAAATTTATTAATTTCAAAATCCATTAATAATTTTGAAGTACAAACGCAAACATTGCTTGATGACCGAAAATTATCCAAGCATGACAACAAGATAATAAGGAATGGCATTTTCAGTTGAGGTATGGGAAGTATGGTTTTACTAAAACAAGTTTTCATATTTATCGAAACCTTGCGGTGTTAAATTATCCGTGCAATAACAATGTCTGCTTTACGTTTTCTAACTTAATTATTTGTTCTTTATTAAAGAACATAAAAGCGAGTAAACGGAGAACGTAATGCGTTATTGTGTAACAATTTTAACAAAGCGAAAGAATTATTCGATGTCGAGTATTTATTTTTTTTCTAGAATTTCTGCTCTGTTTCCGGCTGATCCTATGCAAACCTGGTGTGTAATGAAGGGTGAACAATTCTCATGATTAAGTGTGGGAAACTCGTATCTATTTTGTAATTTTATTCTTAAATTAATATTGGCAGATTTGACTTGTGATATTAATTCAATCTAATGCAATTATATCACGTACGCGCATTTATCATAACAAATAGATTATTTAGCTTGAAGAAATGGCGTGATAAAATTAATGTTCTTGTTTGGTTGTAGGACGGAAATACCGGCCAAGCAGTTCTCGACGTGGTTTTTCGGCACTTGAATCTGTTAGAAACAGCCTATTTCGGTTTACGCTATTTAGATCCGAATGGACAACCAGTAAGTACATCAACAAAGTTGAAAAATATTTTTTGTAATGTATAATTTTAGCACTGGTTAGATCCAATGAAGAAACTTCGACGGCAGCTAAGAGGAGAAGATCCTTGTAAGTTATATTTTGGAGTCAAGTTCTACGCGGCCGACCCTTGTAAGTTGCTGGAAGAAATCACACGGTAATTATGAAATATGCTAATATCTTCTGGCGGCAGCCCCACGTGATGACTTAGCCCCAAGCAATTTAAGACTATCATTACCTTAGCCAAAACAAAACTACCAATTACTGTGCCCCTCATGTTCGCGAGACCGCTTTGCTCCGGGCAATTGATAAATCGCTTTAATTTTTTGAAAAGAAGTACTTCTACGGGTTCCACACGCTATGGAGATTAGAATTTTTAATATAATGATTCGTTTACGTATACACATTTTGAAATGAATAAATCTTAAATAATTAACGGTTAATGCGATTTGAACATGAAAATTCTGTAACTCACTTGTCCTTATATTTTGCTTAGTGCTTACACGGGCCTGAACATGCATGATTGATTTATACTCTCATAATTCTTTGTTTGTAAAATTTAAGAAGTTTGAGCGCTTCAGGCATTCTCGTCTTTACCAAACGATTTTTGAAATACTTGTTAGTGTAATTATAATTTAAATTCTCGTACATTGACAGCGAAGACGTACACGCGAGCATTTCAATTTTTGAGTACTGACGATGGGTATAGTTTAACTATAATAAGCAAGTAGGAATGTTGCAATAAAATATAGAATATTCCATAAAAGAAAAAATGAAGTTCAATATGTATCAGCGGAGCTTTATTTTGGGTCTCCAGAGGTTTTAATGTTTTGTATTTGGCACGATTTACAGAACCTACTATTATCAATTTTTCAAACTTTAATTTTCTACCTTTTCACTTTATTGTTCTTATTATCGCTAGTGCATTTACTTTATTAAACTTTTTACGTAGAATATTCAATTTCAGTTTTATGGCGTACGATACAGTAATGTGCAATTTATGCGCTAACAAAAAAAACTTTGAGTACTAAAATTTGAAGCGCTAAATTGCTACTTTTTTTATATTTAGCAGCAGTTAATTTCTTTTCAATTTATCTTTGTCATTATGGGTTTTTCTATCAACGGTTGGCATAAAATTGAGTGACTTTTTTACGACTTCCCTGTTATAAAAATATTTTGTTTTGGTGATAAAATATGTACAGTTTTTATTTCGATAGTAAATAACTTCAGTCGGTCTGTAACTATGATCAATCGTAAAATGAATGTACTTTCAAAATTCAGACTCCTGTAGTTTCGATAAACATAATATATAAAAACGCTGTTCGAAAAACACTTTTTCATAAGTAATCGTTGGATCTGTAGGTTGGGAACATGGTAACATCTTCTTTTTTAGTGAAAAACCTCAAAATCAGTTACATGTCAAATTAACTATAAGAAAACTGTTGAAACCTAAAATTTTAGGAAAGTTCACAGTTCGCAATTTTGAAATTAAATAACAATGCTAATATCCAAATTGGTGTTTGATTTGTAATCAAACAATTATGTGTATTTATAGTTTGACTAATATTAGTAATACGAGTATCGCAAATAATTTCTATTCTACTATTGTTCTGAACATATAATTTTCCATCCTATCGGTTCACCTATTTTGAAAGAAAAATAAACTTTATCATTTTCAGAAACGTCTATAAATAAAATAGGATGAAAATCAATAACTTCCAATTGATACCGTGCAATGTATTATTATTACTATCAGAAACTAGAAACAAAAGAACAAATAAATAGGAACGATCGTATTAATTCTAATTAACAGCTAATTATATCTTTTATCCAGCTATGAAATAACAAAATTAACATTGATTTAATTGCCGCTGAAATAAAGTGGTTATTAAACATGTTATCGATTAGATGCTGTAATAAAAAGAAGTAAAAGTAGTACGCATGCATTTAATAATTTTAATTTGAAAATCAAACTATCGGCATCAACATTAAAAAGTTTTGTTACACAAACTATAAAACTTTTATTGCCGTTATATTTTTAACTGAACGGCAATTAAACACACTTTTTCCGCCAATTTTATTTCCAAAAGTGGCATAATTGCGCTCGATTGAAAATGTGTGTGGTAATTTATACGGTTTCTGTGCACGTTGTTTGAATGGTGTGACCGATTTTCATACGTGATGGCTGGTAACATAACCAGATCAATGTTAAGTAAAAGGGATATCTATCAAAGAAAGGAGCTAAAATTAAAATTCAATTCTAATTTTCACCAACTCTTTATGCATGCTTTTGATGATCTGCGTGCTAATGAAGAAAGTAAATCAATCAAGTGACTGATTGCAATGTGAAACGAATTGCACCACTGAATTGCCCCTTTGATTTTGATTACCAGCGTTAACCCGTTCGGTCTAGACCTTCTTCGGCTTAAAATTTTTAATCATAATAGAATTCTGTTAAAATTTGTAAATTAGTACGTATTGATACATTATTATTTGTGGTCATTTTTTTTCCGTAAAATTTTTGAACGGTTTTGCAAATACAAACTCTTTAACATTTAATATTATACCATATGTTTTTTTTATTTCAATTTGTGAATATTTTGCCAGCACTTGCTTACCACACTTTTAGCAATACAATGTTTGTATACAGGGTGATTCATTGGTAAATGTGCATACGTTAGGATAAGGTACAGTCGTGGTCACGGGTTTTGAACAGTTTCAGGTAGTATGTAAGTAAAAGGTCACAGTCTAAGGAAAGAAACTGATGTAACCTTCGAAACTTAATCCTTTTTAATGACGTCTCTTTGTTATACTGAATAAAGAAACGTATACCGGTTGTTTTCACGTATTTTGCCAAAATGTAAAAAGATTTTATTCTTCACAATCTTCAAATATATACAACAAAAATAATCAATAACTTCTTTATAGTCGAAATATTGGATGGTTTGTATAGTAGGTAAAATAGTAATTAACTAATACAGGAAATAGGTGAAACAATACATGGATTAGAAATTTATGGCGGTATTGTTTTGCTTAACCAATACGAGCTAGTAGTTAAATTAAATTAATTTCTTTTCCGAGCTTCGGGGATTTTTGAAGAAATTCGTCAAAACTTTTAAGAAAATTTGACACGTTAGTTTTTAGATACATATTACCATTAACTTATTTTTTTTAAATGCAGACCTGTAGTTTTATTTCATTTAAAAAAAACTTTAATGAACATGTAATACATCCAAATAAAAGTAAAAATCAAAAAATAGTATATTATGCTACTATGCTATTTGCGAAACACAAAAGGCGTTCGACTCTGTGTAGCATATACTATTTTTCTTCAAGCGTAAAAAATCAAATTCTTCAAAACCTTGCAAGTCAGTTACAAGTAGTTGATGTGGTTTTAAATTGAATTGGCAACAGCGTTAACTCTACCTTTACGTTACTTACAACTGTCAAATATGACTGTCAAACAGTATTATTTATTTGGTAGTATTAGATATTTAGGTAAAAACCTAATTTCACAATTAGAAATAAATAATGTGAATGCATTTTAGAATGGTTTTGTCAAACAGTGTCTTTGTTTTTTTTATACTGAAAAAGACACGCTCAAACCAAAGCCCAATCTCCAATAATATTACAAATATTACAATACATTTTCTGTATGTTTTATTAGCGAAAAAATAGTAATTACACATTTAAAAGATCATACAAATTGTATATAAATAGAAAAACACGCTAATACTGGATGTAATATCCATTGCTTTGTATACAAGTTTCTAACCTATTAGGCATGCTATTAACGATTCGTTCACAAATGTTTGTTGTCCTCAGGGACTCCCATGACGCTGTTACGTGACGTGTTAATTCATTTGCGTTTCTTTCTCTAACGCCGTCGTTGAAATTGTTCCAATCCCTCACGCTAGCTGCCCACAAATTTTCGATTGGATTAAGATCCGGCGATTTTGCAGGCCACGGCAAAGTTCAACTTCGGGATGATCTGCAAACCAATCCCGAACAATACGCGCAGTGTGGTGTGCAATTGTCCTGGACAAAACGAAAGTTTCCATTTCGTTTTCGGGAAAAACTGCTCGTACGCTAGGAAGCATCACCTCTTCTAGTAACGTGACGTAGGATCTGGCATTAAATCTTGGTGGTGTCACTTGCACAATCTCACCAGGAAAGGATTTGCACATCCATCCCCAATATCCAACGTTGATTCGGCCGCTTCTTCTTTTAGGGAGAACATTTTCAATGTTATACCTTGTTCCATTTCGCCTCCATAATTGAACAGGCCCATCTTGCGACGACGAATATGTTTTTCGTCGGAAAATATGACGTTTGACCAGTCCCTGTTAATGTTTGCATGGCAAAATTCTAGTCGTCTTGCTGCATGCTCCGGTGTTAACAAAATTTTCCGAGCTGGTTGGCGGCAATGGATTCCGTTCTCGTGTAACCGACGCCTTATTGTGCGACTACTACACGGTAGTTGGAGTTGCTCTTTAACTTCGACGGATGACAGAAAACGTTGATTATCAGCAATTTCTATAATTGCGTTATCTTCGGCCTGCGTGGTAATACGTCTTGGTCCTGGCCGATGTGTAGCTAATTCTCCGAGTTCGTTACGCCGAATCCAACGTTTCACCGTTTGTCTCTAAAATAAAGAAGTGATAATATCATAGGACTCCACATCAAAAGCGAAATGTTTTATAAAGAAATTACTAATCGAATTAAACAAAATGTTTAAATAAAACTTTTATTTGAAACAAAATTACGTAAAGAAGTATTTTTGAAAGTAAGTAAGTAATTATTTTATTCGTTCCCTTTTTACATATAATAATGAAAATAAAAAGAACAACAGTATGTGAAACGAGCATAATAGGATCATAGGTTACGTCCAATTAATAAAATTGAAGATATTAGTTAATAAAGGCAAAAACAAAAATTTTTGCAAACTATATTTGCCACTTTTACAATTTCTTTATAAAACGTAATTCTTTAGATGTGAAATTCTATGATCCTAGCACTTGTTTCAATTATTAACCATTGATTATTTTAAAACTTAATAGTCTTCTAATAAAATAAGGAAACACATGTTATAATAATTTTGAAAGTAAATCAGTATATTATGTGATGTGTTCCTAATTTATCTTTAATTAACGTAAATTTACTTAAAATTAAAATTTACCAAGTACTTACTGAAAGATCCACAGTTTGTGCAATTCTACTAATACTCCAACCTGCTTCAGAAAGTCCTGCGATACGTCCGCGTATTTCTAGTGAACAATCAATTTGACCGATACGCCTTGGCATTTTAATGAATAATTATTATTTCAATTATGAAAACACTTTAACCAAAAGTAAGTACACCGTTTACGCAGTACTGCTTACAATTGACTGAATTTATAAGTAATTTTGTTTAACTACTAGCTGCGTTTATTTAGCAAAACAATACCCGTTAAATTTCTAATCCTAATCCAAGTATTGTTTCACCTATTTCCTGTCTTTATAATTAGACTATACAAACATTCCAGAATTTCGACTACAAAGAAGTTATTGTGTTAGTCATAAATTAGATATTTATGTATTATTTTGATCGATATATTTGTAGATTGCGTTAAGAAAAATCTTTTACGTTTTTGATGAAGTACGTAAACACAACCGGCATAAGTTTCTTTTAAACAGTATAACAAAAGAGATGCCATTAAATAGGATTAAGCTTGCAAGGTGGCCGTTATTTCCCTTAGACTGTGACCTTCTACTTACCTACTACCTGAAACTGTTCAAAACCCGTGACCACGACTGTACATCAAGAGTATTTTAAAAAACATAACCGTGTCCGTGTTTCGAGTGCCAATTAGGGCAAGGTTGTGAATTTTCATGCCAAACAATAATCTGTTTTCAGATTTGACCTATCTTTAACAGTTTACGACATAAAACGCAAAAAAACAAAAATTACGATTTTCGTTTTCTGTTTTAAATCAAAAATCAATTAGCTTGTCTTTTCTAACCAAGACATTCTTCAAGCACTCATGTAATTAGAATATGGCGTCGGTTTTTCAATACTCTTCAAGATGGCGGACTAACAACTGCCAAACTTTTTGTATGGGTGCCATTTTGAATTTTTTCTATTTTTGATTATGTTAATTTTCTCTTTACAACGATACATCACACGTGATATATTTTATTATTACATGTTTGAAAAAAATAAAGTTTTTCATTTTGTGTCCAGAGTGCTTTGAAGAAATATCAACGTTCTTTTGTTTTCAACAAAACTTTGACACTTTGAACCTTGTATCAATGTTGTCTTTAAATTTATGATAGTTACTCGTATAACGCTAAAAATGCCCTTTTCATATGAAGAACAAAGAGATATGATACAAATGTATTACACATCGCATTAAAATAACCGATTAAGTGCAGAAACATATTTGCAGCGTTATCCAGAGCGGCAACAACCTACTTTGAGGTCATGATTTCGATTTAAAAATATTCAGAATAATTGTAAATTAGGTGCAAGACAATTCCTCTGCTTCCACAAGAGAAGTTGCAGCTTAGCTGTATTTGTCATCGCATCAAATTGTTTGGAGAACGTTAAAAAAACAAAAATATCGCCTTTGGAAAGTTCGTGTTTCTCAAACCCTGAATCTGGGTGATCATGAACGGCGGGTAGCCTTCTGCACGTTCGTGAATAATCAAATCCAGGAAAATCCAAATTTCCTAAACGACGTGATATGATCGGAAGAATGTTAATTCACAAATGCAGGAATGTTCAATCGTCACAACGAACATTACTGGTCCATTAAAAACCCCCATCGATTCCAAGAAGGACGACCACAAATTTGTTTTGGACTGAATTGTGGGTTGGATTATTAAGCGATACAATACATCTATGAAGAAAATTTGAGTGCAGATTGGTACCTCTATTATTTGAAGACATTTTTAACAGATTTTCTCTTCAATAACTTACATCTAAATCGTTTGAACACGATCTGGTTCCAGCAGGATGGGGCGCCGCCTCATAATGCTTGTAGGGTTAGGGAATGCTTGTCGAAAATGTTTTCCAACCGATTAATAGCAAATAATGGCGACTAACGTTGGCCAGCAGGGTCGTCTGACTTGTCCCCTTTGGAGTATTTTTGTAGGGGACAATGAAAAATAAGATATACAAAACATTGCCAGCCGACGTCGATGTACACTCATGAAATTTAAAACTTGGACACCACAATTTCTGTAAACAAAAGTTTGCACATTGTGAAGCGGGCTTAAGGGTATCATTTACAATTCTAACAGCAGGTAGTCTCAGCAGGGGTTATCTTATAGAAGGACTGTAGAATGAATCATTACACTAAGCACGTTTTAGAAAATAGGTAATTTACGTTGCTTACTTAATTTTTTTTTTAAAGAATATATTTGAAGGTATCGCTAATTAAACACCATAGCTCGATTAATTATCGAATCAAAATTTTGTTTAGAAATGTTTACAAAATAAAATTAGAAATAATTTTGATTTAAAAACGTCTACAAGCAATAACTTTTAAATTAAATCAAAAACTAAACATGGTTATTTGGGTTGACTGATTATTACTTATTTTAAATAAATCTAACCTACTAATTATTGTAAGTTATTAAAAAAAAATCATTAAACTCTCTATTCATAATATTTAGTCCTTACAAAATGTATATTTTATGACGTTTCATTTTTTCTGTAGTTAATATAAAAAGTGAAAATAAAAACTAAGGCAATTCTTATTGTCAACGTATATATTTAGTTTTTGACAAGAATTTATTACATAATTATAATTAAGATACCAAGTTATAGTTTAAAATTAAATGAAAACGTTTTTTTTAAATAAAGGTATTACTATATAAATAAATATAAGAAATCAATAATGGGTGTGACCTCCATTATTATTGATACATTCTTGGAGGCGTCTGCTCATTGACGCTATCAAGGTATCAATATAATTAATATTAATCGTTTCCCATGCGGTATCAATGGCTGCAATTAGTGCATTACGGTTTACTGGTATAAAATTTGGCCCTTGTTGTCTTCGGATAACAGCAAGTATTCGAGCCCAAACATTTTCGATAATGTTAAAATCTGGGCTTTTGCTGGCCAGGGTAACAGCTCCAAGTTATTTTCTCGTATCCAATGCTATGAGTAAAGTTTGCGTATATAGCGAACCCGAAAAATTTTGAAAATTAAAAAAAATTTTAAATAAACCACTTAAATTTAGAACAGTATAGTAGCAAAGAGTCCAGAAAACTATATCCAGTGCATCTCTGAAACAAATTTACTGTAATATTAGCTTTAAGAATCATACTTACCAGTGTTTTTGTGATTAACAAAAATTTAATCTTCGAATAACACATCGGTAGCCATCGACGAATAAAGTCAGCTTACGTGAAATAAGATGTAAACATTGAATTTAATGCTAAAAGGTGACTACTTAATAAATAAGTACGACGAATATAACAATAATACAAGGCTAAAAATAAAGAATAGAATTTATTAAAATTTGAAATTAAATTAAAAAATTAAAAATCAAAACTTACCAAAGGAACATTGGTGCAGTGAAAGTGGTATGCTGCATGCAATTATCAATTTAACAGAAGCCCATCAAGAACTAGCGAATCGTCTGAAAGCCTAAAAGACACAGCTAATAAGAAGATACAAGACTTACCGAATGTGACAAGGTTAGAACTAATCTTTAATTATAATCACAATTGTAGCGGAATTCAATTATTAACCTTTTCGTTAATCACTTCTTTTCACTAAAAATTATGCGCGATTGCGGATAAGAACGACACTTGTTTAATATTTCACATTTTCGGTACGCAAACGCGTGAAATAAAATTTGAAGGCCATGTTAAAGTCGAGTTCACGAGGTAGAAATTTAGTTGACTTACATTTTTGAGGTAGTTGAACGTTGTTTTTTCTTGTAAGGTTTGTACTGGACATGATTTTGTTTAATTTAATAAATTAGAGTCTCATGATTAAGCGTTATTAAAAATAAAGGAAAAACGAGATAAACGAGTAGTTAGATGGAGAAAACCTTTATTTTCTGATAAAGGAAATAAAACAATTAATTAATCCGATGAAAGCATTTATGAAATTTGGGTTTGGGTGGTTACACAAATTAAACGTAATAAATTTCAATTCACCACTCAATTCATAGCAATATATGTCTTGGAAAGAACACACTGTATTTGAAAATTTTGAAAACTGAAATATTCGAAAAGAGCAGAAAAAACTGAGTTATAATAGTCACTTTTGTAGTTTTTGTATACAATTTTGTTACCTAATTTGGAACAACCTTAAATGTTTCAAAATACATCGATTTAAAACTCAAATAAAATAATTTTTTTCCGAAATCGTCACTAAAAGTACAAAAAATCGACAGTAAATAAAATCGGCACTAAAGTAATTCATTATACGACGATTTTTAAGTTCACATTTTCACCGGTAGAGATGTGTAAAATGTATGTAAATTTCAGAATCGCGCATGCGCAGTGGAAACATTTGACGTAAACAAGAAAACAGCTGATTACATTAGCTACTTAAAGAACGTTACAAAATTGTCAGACTTTGTTCAAATTTTGGGATTTCAGAAAAAATATAATATGTATCTCGGCACTAAAGTTCTTTTTCTGACTCACGCGTTTTATTTGCCTCGGCTATCGCCTCTGCAACTAAAAACACATTCGTCAATTTGAAAAATCAAACTTTAGTGCTTTGATACATAAATAACTATTATTTTAGGATAAAACGTATTTCAATACATACGTATCTATCTTGGAAACGCCATGTATGCTTAACGAAATTGTAATATTATTTTTAAGTAAGTTACCAAAATCAATTTGTATCACTCAAAAAACTTTTTTTAAGACAATGAAACATAATAATAAATGATAACAAATGTCTATGAAAAGACGACAAGACAATGTTTCTTAAAATATTATTTATGTATTGTGCAAATTTCATAACTTGAAACCAGAAAATTTATTAAATACAAAATAAGATTGGTTTTATTTGAATTATCCGATGCATTACGAAAACATTTAAGTTGGTCTCAAATTATTCACTAACAAAATTGTATGTAGCAACTAGAAACTGACTATTATAACTCAATTCAAATAAGCAAATAGTATTTTAAGTTTTTGAAATACAGAGTGTTAATTTCCAAGATAAATATGTACGAGTATGTATTGAAATACTTATTTTATACTAAATACGACTCTGGCGATTAATTTTGCATTTAGACTTTAAATTATAAACTAAAGGAAAACACAAAAATTACAAATTTTATTATTTTAAAAATAGAAAATTTATACATTTATTTCATTTGAATTTTGAACCGTGTATTGCCGAAACGTTTAAGTTTGTCTTAAATTAGTTACAACAAAATTGTATGCGGAAACTAGAAAAGTGTCACTCTTTCTAATCTTTTCGAATATGCAAACATTTTTTTAAAATTTGACATATAACGTGTCATTTTTAAGTAAACAAAAATTTTTGAGTTTTTAAGTCCGTACCTGGATTAACATTAATGTTTATAGGCTATTAGATACTGTACCGGAGGAGGAAAATATGTAGCGAATATAAAGAAAATTTCACAATGTGGTTCGTGGGTTATGAGCAAATAAAGAAATAAACTAAATAAATAAAACACCCCCGTATCTTGTTTTTTTGAATCCTCTTGATGTCCTCTATCTAACCCTAACATATTCGCATTTATCAATGAATTACCATGACTAATTTGCTTTACTTTAAAAAAATTGTTTCAGTTAATTTTCTATACATATGCAGGAAAAATTTGCAAAGGTATGCTGAGTATTTTTGTTAATACGACCTCTTAAATTTTGGTTTTTATAAATTATTTTTTAATCGAATATATTTTGACTAAGGTGTGGAGTTTGTATTAGATTTGCCTTACATTAAAAAAATTGTTTTAATAATTTTTCTTATACATAAAAAAATTGAAATTCGATCTCTTAATCTTTTCTTATTTTATCTTAATCAATAATCAGTGATCTTAACATTTTAGAAAAAAATTAGCAGAAATGGTATTAAATATTGAAGGTAAGTAACAGTCACATTACCTATCACAACCAAAAAATTATCAAAAATTGGGTAAAATTAAATTATAAGTATTATACTAGGTGATTATTCAGTTTGGAAGTAGTATAACATTCAGGCAATCTACAATACGTCGTTCGCGAGGTTCCAAACTATTAAAGGTCATTTACACCATAAATCGCAATCAAATTAAAAACAACATTATGTAGATATTGTTCCATTACGCACGCATTTTTCCAAAGCCTTCTACAACTTAGTCAATAGAAATAAAAACTGTAGACACATGAAACATTAGCATTACTGTTATTGTAATAAATTATTAATAACTAGTGGTTGTTTGGGTTACTTGTAATGCGATTATTCAACAACAATCGTAACATAAGCATAGTTTTATCAAAAAGATCTAACAGCTCTAATACAACTGAAGATACGAATGTATAATAGTAATTAAACTTGTCCTAAAATTTAATTCTATATCCATTTCTCCTGTCAGAAATAGTAGCTACCATTTGAAAAAATGAAGCATTTGACAGTTTTGATTGTCAACTTTGAAAAATTGCAGTAGGCAAATACGATACGACAAGTGTTAGCAAATATCTAAAATATCAGCTGAACCTCTTAAAATCAAAACACAAAAACTATTTATTGATCTTCACTGGTTCAAAAATAGTGAGTTTCTTAAGAGGCCCCTGCAAACCAAACTTTTTGCATTAGATATTTACCAATGTCTAAAGTCATAAACTATGACACGTGTCTTGTAATATAATGGTGCTGATCATAAAATTTAATGTAGAATTAACTAATGGTATCAAATTTGGTCAATTTCCGGTATATCAGGAAGTGACGCCATTTTGAAAATATTTAATTAGATTACTTGATTATGGCCATCGCCATATACCAAATTTCATATTGATGAAATTTCAGGAAGTCGATAACTTTCTAACCGACGGCTACACGAATCACCCTGTATAGATGTATTATACAGTTTTGAGAAAAATGGCATAGAGGGTGTCTAACCGAATAATTAGTTTTTAATAAACAAACATTTTTTATAAAATTATGTATGTGTAGTTAATAAGTTTTATAATGATATGGTATGTTACCAGAAATATAAATAAAACGGCGAACCTGATCTCGCAGCACGAAACGTCTCCAGAATTACACCGTAAAGTGTGTGTTTGATTTGCCCCTCCTATAAGAGGGCTTAAATTTTCAATCAGTCTAAAATTGCTTATTAAACACAAAAATTGTTTAAACAAAAGTATTAAATTAAATTAGAAATTTTTATTTGAACAAAATTATATTTAACAAAGAATTTTATAATATTCTGAAAGTTGAAAATGTGTTTGTATAAAATTTCATTTTAGCTTGATCGGTTTTGCATGAGAAATTTGGATAATATAAAAATAACATCAAATTCCAAGTTATATTAAGTAGTTTTTGAGATATTGTATTTCCAGAAATTTGTTTTGCACTGAAAAGAGTTTGAAGATCGCGTTTAACCAATTCTGTAAATTATTTATCCGACAAAACACAACAACACTAGTTGAACGAAAATATACAGGATGCGACAAACTAGCTTAATTCCTCTATAACTCAGCAATAGTTAAACAAAAGTTTAACCAAATCAACTTTTCACGGTTTAAAATTAGATTTCTAATGTACAGGGTGTATCTCATTAACGACAAGACTTATCACACATGTTTATATGAACTTTTCGTCTTAAAATTGAGTAACGAAACGCCCCATATAATATTTTAGATTACTTAGGAAACACCCTGTATAGAGTGTATTGTTAGGCGTGGGAGCTTTTTCAATTGATACCCTGTATTATTCCGGTTCAATACTGTATTTTAGTAGTATAGTGTGCTGGCGAAGCCGTGTGCAATGGTAGATTGGTTCGCCTAGCAAAGCATTTGCTTTGAGATTTAGGAAAATTACCAAATGATGCAAAGATGTAATATACATATGTAGTTAAAGGTTTTAATAAAATACAATAAAGTTAGCCTTTAAATTTTCCTATCCTACACGCAGATGTTTTTATAGCTCTATAGGGTTTACTAGTATTATTTACATGACGACGACTCAAGAGCCAGTCACGACAATGACAAAAAAATAATAGAATAAATGGGTACGGCAATTGAGAAACAAATAAATAAGACAGAATAACATTTTTGTGCTTCAGTTATCTATTAGGTCAGTAAAGCATACCACAGGTTTATCTGTTAAAATTATTAGAGTATGTAACGGTCACTTCTTCGTTCCCACAGCTTTGTTATCAAATAAATATAAATAGGTATCATTTTAAATAAATGATAAACGTTTCAAAAGTACCCAAAATTCAGAAAACACTGCGGAATAGTACCAACAGACATACAGCAACTCTTTAAGAGTATTCCATTAGGATCAGTTAAGCAAGTATCGAGTATTCAATAACTACTCCGAAGAGGTAACTGGAAGACGGGAAGTGTAAGCAGATGAACAAGAAGATGGGAGTAAACAATAGAAGAACCGATACATGATAATATAATAAATGAAGTGTTAGCATAATTAATGATCAAAGGACAGTAAAAAAGAGAAAAAAGAAAATATTATTCATGTCGAAGACATTATTTTCAATGAACAGGCTCAAATACGATACATCTTGATTAATTCGGAAGTGCATCCATGCCCATTGGTTTTAATTTTGTTGAATTTAATTTTCATTTCTTTATTATTTGTATTAGTATTATTTGTATTCGAATATTTCTTGTTTTGTTGACTCAATTTGTAGTTCATTTTAAACAAAATGTGGTATTACGATGTCGGATATATATTTTCACTTTTCTAATGTTTTTTAAAATTGTTTGTACTTTGTTTGCATAATTTAGTACTTATTCTAAAATGCGTTCAAATATTGCAAATATAAGTTTTAAAATTAGGATTAAGCCTTTGATATCATATAGTTTATAAATAATCGGTTTTTATATTTACAAATCTAGAATAAATTAAAATTCGATATACCCAAAATTTTAGTAAAATATTGGTCGTTTTCCTAGCCCGTCATTGAATGAACGCGCAACGACTACGTAATATTTTTTTTTAAACAGGATTAGTATTTCCTGAGGTTTTTGTGTTCAAAAATACAAATTGCCCATCCTTATTATATTCATATAAAGTTAGACAGTGTATTTTTCTAATAACTATTAAAGGCTTACATGTTTGCCATTAGTGCACGCGAATAATCATGTTCAATGTTATTTTTTGGATAGCTCAGCTAAGACATACGATACTTATACAGATAGGGTTATCAACGCAACCACTTCACAAAAATATTTTGTTCTTTTAAGTATAATCAAGAAATACATCATCTCCCCGGAATGTAGAACGTCCAATACAAAGCAGTAGATTCTCTATACGTGTTAGTGTTTCCTTCAGTCACCGATAGATGGCATTATGCGTTGGCTTTCCGGTTTCGTCATTGATTGAATATCGCGATTATAGTGTCGTGATGGATATCGATTTAGAATCGATTATATTTCATCAAAGATGGCTGCGCGCTGTAATACCAGAAATAATGTTACCACACGACGGAACAACGCAATAATTTAAAAATAGATTTTTTTTAAGTTTTTAATATTTTATTTGTGTAAATATTACTAGGATATACTATTTAGTTTGTTTCAATTAATCTTTAATTTTAAACTAAGAAAAATGCCAGCAGTTAACTGTAACGACTTGTGTGTGTTAAAGTGCATGGCGCTATCTAAGCGATAACTTTAATGCGTAAAACAACACGTGTCGATACAGCCAAGATTAACTTGTACAGAAGCACACACGCAACGAAAGAACATCTGATGCAGCCTTAGCGATAGTAGAATGAAAAATGCCAACAGTTAACTGTAACGACATGTGTGCGTTTAAAGTGCATAGCGCTATGTAAGCGATAGCTTTAATGCTAGAAACACACGTGTCGGTAAAGCCAAGTAAAACTTGTACAGAAGCATAACACGCAACGAAAGAACACCCGATGCAGCATTTCGCTCTTATTATGAGCTCATCAAAGGTGTATACTTAAGTGCGGTATACAACTGTACAAGACGGCGGTTGTTCTTTTAAACTCTCGTGGAGCAATGAACATAAATAAAAAAAAGTAAAAAAGATTCGAAATTGATTGAACTTAGGTGTAGGGAAGATCAATACTTATTGATAGTTTTATCTAAAAAAAGTGAGTTTTATCATATTTTAAAAGGTTCAACCTAGTCGCTGTATGCGAGCACTTTGTATGCATATTAGTCAATTTCAAGGTAATTTATAATCAATACTGCATTTACTTTGAAGAGATGAACCTAAGAGCAACAAATACATGCGAAGTTCACGGCCCAAATACCAAATAAGAATTTTATTCAACACAAGTATGAAGTAACAATACAGGGTGATTTGTTTTGTTTATTTCAGGTTCGCCTTGGAATTGAATGAAGTATAGGATAATACAGCTATAAATCAGTGAAGAAAAATAAATTATTTCAGAGATAAACGCACAAACTAAACAAAATTTACCTCTTTATAATATTAGTAGAAACTAGTATTCACTTCACATTAAAAACATGCATTTCGCCCAGATTCATCCACATAGTCCCGATACTAAAAACATCTAAAAACGTATGGAAAGTGAACTTTGATAGAAAAAGTGAAAAAAACCTATATGTTGAAAAAAACATTTAGGTAACTGTTTTCTAAAATTTTACATAAGTTCTTATTGGCCATGAAATTTGGGAAGTACCGTAAAAAGAATGAACTTAAGCCGTTGAAATAAATAAACGTCTAAATTATATACTGTTTCACGAAGTTAAATTTCCCACGCGAACCAAATGACGCGGTTTGAACCACTACTACTACCGAAATGCTTCTTAAAATAGGGGAAAAAGAAATTAGGTTTTAGAAAAAAATAATTCAAATAAAATTACAGATAATAAAATTTCCAACAACTTTTCTTTCGTCACCTTTTTTTTTGTATAATTGATATTCTTCTAGAAAAATGGTTTAGACACTGTGTAAAATGAATATTTTGTAAATAAAATAATAATAAACGTCTACGAAGACAAATAAATTCATTAATTGAAGACACGAAATTTTTTAAACAAATGAAAATATTTTACAGAGTCGCGGATGCATAGTGCACCAACCCAAGGCGAGATGTTTCTGAAAGTCTTTTATATTTTTATTCGAGAGGTAAACTTAGAATGTGTTCTTATTTGTGTTCTTATTTGTGTTCTTTAAAGAAGTTTTACATGTTGACGTCTATAAATGAAAAGCCTGAGGTTTTCATTATGAAGGATGTCAATTTTAATTACAGGTTTTTATACAATTTTGTAAAGTAAAGCATGTAACGCAATATAATTACTTACGTGAATATTTTTCTACTTTGTTTCATATTTCAGCTTTGCACAAAACTAAAGTAAACGAGTGAAGCTTTATTTTATTCTTTAATTATATTATTAGGTACCCACGTTATTTACATTTCCTAGATATGCAGATACGTGTAGCGGGTTGTATTATACCATCATCCTTAATTAAACCAAAGGATATGTTGACAAAACAAAGACTTAAACTTTTTGCAACAACAACGTCCTTTATTTCGATCAATTGCCTTTATTTTTAATTTTTAGCTTCAGGCGCAACAGTCATCTGTATATAAATTAGAAGGACTCTCTTCGAAAATACACAAAATTTAAAAATGTACAAAAAATATACCGCAAGAAACACACTCATGTTAATTTTTTTTTGTTAATTTAATTAGAATTATTACAAAGAATATAACGGATATTATTTTCAACGTTACTTTCTTTTAATTAAATTTTTGTCATTGTGTTTTCTTTGTGAGATTTGAACGATTTATATTTTCGGTTTTTAATCCGGCTTTTCATCTATTTTTTTGTTTTCTTTCTTTCTGTAAAATACTATTGTTTGTAAAATAATTGTGCAAATAAAAAAAATTTTAATAAAAAATTTTTTTTTATTTTTTTTTTTATTTTTAATGAAATTATATTTTTATTTTTTTTTTTTTTTAATTTATATTTTTAAATTTTTTTCTTTTTTTTTTTTTTTTTTTTTTTTTTTTTTAAAAAAATAAAAAAATTTTAAAAATTAAAAAAATTTTTTTTTTTTTTATATGATTTAAATTGTTTTAAATTTTTTAGTAAAAAGAAAAAAAAAAATTTTTTTTTTTTTTTTTTTTTTTTTTGGAATTAAAAAAAAAAAATTATAATTTTAGGTTTTTGATGTTTTTTTTTATTATTTTTAAATATTTTTTTTTTTTTTTTAAAAATTATATTTATTAAAAAAAAAAAAAAAAATTTAAAAAATAAAAATTTATTTAAAAAAAATTAAAAAAAAAAAAATAAAAAAAAATAATATATAGGTTTTGGTTTTTTTTTTTTTTTTATTTTTTTTTTTTTTTTTTTTATTTTTTTTTTTTTTTTTTTTTTTTTTTTTTTTTTTTTTTTTTTTTTTTTTTTTTAATTTTTTTTTTTTTTTTAATTTTTTTTTGAAAATTTTTTAAAAATTATAATTTTTTATTTTTTTTTTTTTTTTTTTAATATATAAAAATTTTTTTGTTTTTTTTTTTCATTTTTTGTACGGGGTGTCCCATTTTCGTTGTAATTGCGGGGTATCTCGGTTATTAGTGAAGGTGGAGGGATGCGATTTTTGCAATACCGTGCTACTTTTTTATGAAACGAAAGATGCCGTAAGTAGAATTGTCGTAGCCCTCTTCGATTTTCAGATACAGGGCGTTTTTGAAAAGATTGCATTTTCAAGCATCCTTCGTAAGTCGGCTATCTGTTGACGTATTAGAAAGATAAAAATTGATCCTAATAGAACTTTTTGCGTAGAATTTAGTGACGTGCTTGAATTTTTCTTGGAAATATCGTTTTTGAGATATGACCCAAACTTATAATTTTTAAATGGGACACCCTGTATATTTTAATGTCATTAAATTGCATATTTTTTTCTCTTTAAAACTATATATAATAGTTGATATTTTCTATTTTTAAATATGTCAAAACTTTTTAAGCAATGACATTAACATCCCATTTTTGTAGTTGGCTAAAAGGTTTTAGTTAAAAAATAAAAGAATGCCTTTTACACTTATGCACATTTTAATAAGAAGACAAAAAAATAAAATAAAATTACAGATTAAAAATATTGTTCGAAATGATTACCGTTTTCCAGTAAACAGAATTCACAAACTTTCGTAATTCTGTTTAAAGCATTTAAAATTACAATATTTCGTCCCTCTAAATCTTGGTAAGCTTGACGGGTTGCGTTTCGCAGTTCTAGGACGTTGTTATGTCGATTGGCATAAATATTACTTTCTAAGTGGCCCCATACAAAGAAGTCTAAAATTGACAAGTCCGGAGACCTAGGGGGCCATCTTATGGGGCATCACAAGTACCTATCCAACGATTTGGAAAGGTATTATCAAGATAAATCCTAACAATTAACGCATTATGAGCAGGTGCTCCGTCTTGTTGAAATATTATGTTATTTCGGTTGGCCAATGGAACTTCATCCAGAATTTCAGGCAGAATATTTTCAAGAATTTGTAGATACCGATTGGCTGTTAGACTACCCTCATAAATGAAATATTTAATTGTGGTTCCTAGGATGAAACTAGAAACCCCAAATCCAAATCGCCCTTGTTGTTTATGTTCAAAAATAATATGCTTGTTTTCTTGAGACCAATGCCGCGTATTGTGCCGATTGAAAATTCCTACACTGCTTATAAAAGCTTCATCTGACCATATAACTTTCCTACCGTAGTTTCTGTCTTTACAGCCGAATTGGATTTAAATACCAATTGCAAAAATAACCCCCCGTTCTGCGTACCAGGGTATAGACGTTGAACAATTTTAACCTTGTGAATTTGGTTAATTTTTTAAATTCTTTAATTTTCTGCAAGAAGTTTGCGGAGTTACTGCTACACTTGCTAGAACAGCCATTTCTTGATTTTATTTGTTCGCTTTACTATAGGTTTTTGACTTGGGTTTCTAAAATGAGCCGAAATTAATCAAATTCGATTTAATTCTAGAAAAAGTTACTTTATTCGGCTGCCTTCTTTCAGGAAATCTATAAAATTATCACCAAAAAATATTGTTTGGACTATTTTAATTAAAATCATTTACCTCGTAAAGTATAGTTCAGAAGCTTCATCAGCGTTCTCGTTGGTGTTAAGAAAACACTTGAGCATATCATATTTTTCATAATGCTCGAATTTGTAGTTAATATCCATAATTCTTACTAAATTTATTAAAAAGCTGCAAATTAATGACAGCACTGATACCTAATTCTTACTGAAACGTCAATAGTTATTTTTTTGTTATGACGACAAATTTAGTTATTTGTTTTGGAATAGGCGCCTGTTTTCTTAATAATTAAATATCAGCAAATACGATAATAGCTCTGACTTTGAATTATATATTTTAATAAATTTATACTACAATTTTGATTTTTATTTATGTGGATAAAATTAATATATCTTTAGAGTATTTTTGTCTGAATTAGGTATTTTCTTGAAATTTTGAGTAAAACCGTTTAACCAACTATGATCATGGGATGTTAATTTCGTTATTTTAAAAAGTTTTGACATATTTGAAAATAGAAAATATCAACTATTATATATTGTTTTAAAGAGAAAAAAATGCAATTTAATGACATTAATATATACAGGGTGTTCCATTTAAAAATTATAAGTTTGGGTCATATCTTAAAAATGGTACCTCCAAGAAAAATTTCAAGCACGCCACTGAATTCTACGCAAACAGTTCAACAAGAATCAATATTTACTTTTCTGATAAGTCAACAGATAGTCGAGCTACGAGGGGTGCTTAAAAATGCTACCTTTTCAAAATCGCACTGTATCTGAAAACCGAAGAGGGCTACGACAATTCTACTTACGGCATCTTTCGATTCATAAAAAAGTGGCACGGTATTGCGAAAACCGCATTCTTCTGCCTTCACTAATAACCGAGATACCCCGCAATTACAACGAAAATGGGACACCCTGTACATAGTTTATGAAAAAATATATAAAATAAAAAAAAAAAAAAAAAAAAAAATTGTAAAAATAAAAAAAGAAAAAATATTTTTTAAAAAAAAAAAAAAAAAAAAAAAATAAAAAAAAAAAAAAAAATTTTAAAAAAAAAATTAAAAAAAAATTTAAAAAAAAAAAAAAAAAAATTAAAAAAATTTATAAAAAATAAAAAAAATAAATAAAAAAAAATATTAAAAAAAAAAAAAAAAAAAAAAAAAAAAAAAAAAAAAAAAAAAAAAAAAAAAAAAAAAAAAAAAAAAAAAAAAAAAAAAAAAAAAAAAAAAAAAAAAAAAAAAAAAAAAAAAAAAAAAAAAAAAAAAAAAAAAAAAAAAAAAAAAAAAAAAAAAAAAAAAAAAAAAAAAAAAAAAAAAAAAAAAAAAAAAAAAAAAAAAAAAAAAAAAAAAAAAAAAAAAAAAAAAAAAAAAAAAAAAAAAAAAAAAAAAAAAAAAAAAAAAAAAAAAAAAAAAATTAAAAAAAAAAAAAAAAAAAAAAAAAAAATAAAAAAAAAAAAAAAAAAAAAAAAAAAAAAAAAAAAAAAAAAAAAAGAGTAATAAAAAAAAAAAAAAAAAAAAAAAAAAAAAAAAAAAAAAAAAAAAAAAAAAAAAAAAAAAAAAAAAAAAAAAAAAAAAAAAAAAAAATTTAAAAAAAAAAAAAAAAAAAAAAAAAAAGAAAAAAAAAAAAAAAAAAAAAAAAAAAAAAAAAAAAAAAAAAAAAAAAAAAAAAAAAAAAAAAAAAAAAAAAAAAAAAAAAAAAAAAAAAAAAAAAAAAAAAAAAAAAAAAAAAAAAAAAAAAAAAAAAAAAAAAAAAAAAAAAAAAAAAAAAAAAAAAAAAAAAAAAAAGAAAAAAAAAAAAAAAAAAAAAAACACCCGTATAAGCGTATTTCAGAAGTGTCGTTTTTATGGCGTAGTGTTACTTAGTTTAGGGGAATAGCGCAGGGATCATCGGCGTGTGGTTAAGTTTCCGAAATAAAATATATCCTTTCTCATCCTAAACACTCAATTGTTTTCTTATTTTATATGAATAGTACCATTGTGTAGTACACATTTTGCCACTTCAACCGCTAAATGGCTTTGTGTACCTCTTTCGTAAAAGAACAGAGTATTGTGAACGAAATATACAAAATTTTCACTTATTAGATTAACATTACATACTATTTTTTGGTAATTGACATATTTAGGCAACATTTTGAAAGTTTTATGTAGCAAAGTCTTTTCTTCACCATTCTACATTTTTGTCATAAGAAAATATTGATTCAATCGATTATTGCAATTTAACAGCGTAATAATTTAAATAAAGGCGCATGTTGCTTCTGGTCATAATTTATCTTATACGAGACTCGTAAGTCATATAACTTCAATTAAATAATTCATGAACTCACATTTATAGAAACGGTTCCGCTTGACTGTTGGCGAATTAAATTGATTTTTACATACACTGAAAGTAATAATTAAAATATATGATAGTCGCTTTTCTCTTTTATTTTTAGTGAACATGACGTGGAACTACCGTTGTATTCATCCTAATCATTGTTACTCCTTTTATATATCTCACGTTTCGATCTTTACGCCATATCTTTTATAAAGTCATTTCAAAATCGAAAATGTTCATTCTTTCACATATCTTGGCTAATTAAATATGGTAAATTATACCAATCAAATTGAATCTGAGGTCGACCGCCCGTTTGTAAACACCACTTCTGATACGCTTTTATTAAAACTTGATATTTACAGTTCCTGTATTGTAAATGTACGATCAATCAAAATTCCACATTTGCCTAGTGGTTTTTTTATATTAAAATTTTTTTGTCAAAAAAAGTTTTTAATTGCTTTTGAAATTCTTTATTTATTGATTATACCAAAAAATTGGAAACTGGTGCCGTAAATAATATTTGCGGGTTATGTTTTGGTTGATTCAATCTCACCAAATTAAAATGTAATCTTCAAACACATGCCCATGGAAAAGTTCTATTTTTAAATAACTGCAAAAATAAAGAAATAAGGTAACGGTTATTAATTTAAAAATCGCTCCATTTGTAGTATGTTGCTCAAAAATTAGTACATTATACCAGACTTACTTGGTTCTTTTGTATACTCCCCGAAATATTTGTTTCGGTACGCACATATATGTATAACAAGTAATTATTGAGATGCGTGTTTTTATTTTCCTTACACGAAAAAACCGTTAATCGAAATGAATACGCGAAACAAAAAATTACTATACAATTCAGTTCTTATCTTATAACTTTGAGAGACCAAATTCGTGATGCAATAACTTACACGTAGAACCAAACTTCTTTTTATTACTGTTATCAAGAAAAAATTGACCTCAATGATATTTTCGATCTTAAATTAAAACTGAAAATTGTTCTTGTGTCGGTTTGTAAATATTATGTAAAATGGCAGTTCTGTAACGGTTTTAGTTTGATTTCAAATAACGAAGTTAGTACCGATTTTCTCTGGAACAGAAACTGTAGTCCGCAGTATGATTTGTGTGAAAACTTCTATAGAAATAATTTTATTTTATGTCTTTTAATAAACAAAAATTCTAGCTGTCATTGTGAGTTTGATTACATCCATATTATTTGAAAGAGAATGTAGAAGTACGTTCTACAAGTGTCAGTAAACGAAAACGTCTGACTAATATGTTCCAATTGGTTCATGATAAATACCTACTTCTTGTTAGAAGAAAAAAATTCAGCCCGATTATTTCTTTTCCGATGATACCTCAGGGACAGTGTTAAAAAATGTTTTTCTTTTACTATTTAATAACACATTTTTGGTTGAATCACTTAATTAAGAAAACTCTTCAACTAGTTAATTACTACGCCTAAGGATTAATAATGTGCTTACTATTTATTTTCTCATTAACGGAACTTTTTTGTTTTTATCTCCGAACAATCAACATTTTTGGTCGTAGACTCATAAACATGATAAAATTATAATAGAACACGACATTAAATTAACGTTTTGTTGCAGATACCAATTTTTCCTTCAAGTAAAGCAAGATATTCTTCAATCGAGGTTACCAGTATCTTTCGAACTTGCTGCTGAATTAGGAGCTTACATTGTACAGTGTGAGTATGAATTTGAAACATTATACATAGGCATGTGATTTGGAATTTTATATAGACTGTGTATACATAAAAGTATTCACTAAGAAAAATGCCAACAGTTAACTGTAACGGCATGTGTGTGTGTTAGCATTTTTCTTAGTTTATACTATTCATACGTGTCAATGTTTACACGAGATGTCGCAAGACACACATTTTACTTATAAAGTATACACTTCTTGTTTCAAAATTACTGACTGAAACTGAAAGGAGGTCCTTTTATGCTAAACACGTGTATAGTATATAGTATTATCTGTTCACCGAATATACTCCCTAGTTTAACATAAAAATACTATTACTTTATTTTATTTTTTATTTGATAACTCGAGTTTTGAAATGAAACAGTTACAAAAAGTATTCTTGCGTTTTATAGTCAATAAAATCGTATTTTGGAAGTTTTAGAACTTTCACACAATAAGATTGTGTCATCAACATACCTTAAATTTGATAAATACTTGTTTCGACCTTTTTGTCCCAATTTAGATGTTTGAATATATTTTAGATTGGCAGCTTCGGCGACAACGTGTCACCCTGTCTAATTCCTCTTCGAATTTTAATTTCCTTAGTTGTTTCGAGTAATTTTATTATAGTTGCTTTTTTTTGTATATTCAGTACTGTTCAAGTGTATCTGTGGCAATCGTCAAAGGCTTTTATTATGCATGGTATCTCTATAGTGTCGAGCTATTCTATAGTCTAACAAAGCAAGTACTATGGTATATTCATTACATTTTTATATTACCTGTTTTTCTTTGCAAGTGGTCGTTAGTTCCACACCCTTTTCTGTATCTCTTGTTCAACCGGTTGGCAAGCATCTAATTTACTTGGCGACTATTTTTATGAATCATTTGTAAAGATGGGATAAATGGCTGATTGGTGTATAGTTTTCCAAATCATTTTGGGTCCTTTTTTATGAATAAGAATCATCACAGCGATGTTCAACTATCTGGTATGTCACCTGCCTCCAAACACTTATTAAATAATTTTTTATCAAATTCATTAATTTTTCTCCTCCGTATTTTAATTGTTTGCTTATTATAACCCATCTTGGCCTTGTGCTCTTGAATTCTTCATTTGATTAAGAGTGTTTTGCCAATGTTCAGGACTTTCAACCTTGTTCTTTGTATGTTCCTACATTTTTTGGTTTTTAGGTTTACTTCACCTAACTCTGACTGGTACAATTTGGTCTAGAACTATGCTGCAACTTTTAGTATCTTTCCGTTTGTTAATTTCAACTCCTGCACTAGCCATTATTTTATTAATTTGTGTTGTTTTTCTACTTAGTCTGAATCATAATACTTTTAGACTTTTATTGTTTTCTATTACTTATTTTGTAATTCTTTCTTTACGAGTTTGAATAGATCGTTCCGTATTTACTTTCAAGCCAATTTGTTATGTTCTGCATACTCGACTGTGCCCCATTGTTTTCGTTCGCATTTCTCTTTTTGTTAATAATGAGTTTCTTAGTGCTTGCGCATTTTTCTTCGCTTGAAATCTTTTTGTTAGTGATATTCAATGATACGTAAGATGTTACAGTTACTATTATTTTATTTAACTCCTCTATATGACTAGTACTAGTCCGTTTTTCGTTGTCTTGTATAATATCGAGACATCTATTTACATCGTGTTCATCCTACTCAATATTGTTCTTAACTTTTCGCTTTTTTGTTGGTTTTCGTAATGTTTTCTGTATTAATTTAAATCTTTCCATTTGGTGTTATTGTTAACTTTTCCTCGAACTAGTCTGTGGTCACTACTAGAACAGTACACGACCATTATCATGTTCTTGTGATCTGTCATCACGTAGTCATATTTATTTTTAACTTTTCGATTGGGGTTTTGCCATCTCCATTTGTTCTCAAACCCTTCTTATATATGTGTTTATACAATACATTTTCTTATTCAACAAAAAGGTTTATCAACATTTTATTTTGATCGTTTTTTCAAAATAACTAATCCTTATTAATTATTTCAGATTTTGGATCCTTTGGTGGTCCATACTCCAAAATTGAAGTTTACCCTGTATTTAGCAATACCATTTACGAACCGTGTACAATTCAATTGATAAACATCGCGCTTCCTTCCAAAATATTTTTTTTGTTTAATACGGTTTTCAGGCGTTAAATTTCTTGCCTAAAATTGGCACTTCACTAGCACTAAATAATGATTCTTGATGACGCCATCTGGAAATACACCGAAGTAATCTATATTTTTGTGTACAAACAATCCACATTCTTGCACAATAATTCCATATTGTGCATGTGCCAAAAGTTTCGTGTTTTTTTGATATACTAGTAAGATTCACGAACGATACAGCTATGACGTTTTGATTATGCAGTGTGTATGTGAATAGCCGTATTTACACGAAGAATATGATCGCTTGAAACGAACCACCACGGCAACAGAAATAAAATAATACATATTTAGTGTGGTGTAAAGCAGAGTATTTGCGATGTCCTTCAAATACGGATCAGCCAATAGCGAAACAGCCGTGAGCCGTGTACATGATTGTAGAGCTTCTTAGGTTGGTGACTTTTTCTATAGAGCACTGCTAGTTTAATTATAATTGTACTCGATTGTATATTCTTTATTCTCTCAATAACGGCCACCTCCATATAATAGTCGTATTTACAATAAATTTTAGTGCCCCTTTTGGAAATTTTACTGTATCTTTTACTATTTTTTAAATAGTATGTTAGTTTATATTTAACAAGTTTAACAAAAACTAAATATTTCCAGTATGTGAAAATGAAACTTTCCAGATACGAAATGTAGAATACGAACTTTAGGCAAAGCATATAGTAGACATTTCGAAGAAATTTTGATTATTATGCTGACAATGCTGTCGTGATAAGAAATCATCAATAAAATTGCACCTGTCTGGCAAATACACCACTTTTAAATTATAACTTTGTATCAACAGAGCCCATCTAGCTATTCTTCCCGTCGATGATTTCATACTAAACAGCAATTTTAAAAGCTGGTTATCTGTAGTTACAATAACTGAAGAGGTGTCGATATAACCTCAAATATGATTAAAGACCAAAAAATACAGAGAGCTTTGCGATCTGTATGTACTACTATAATTTTGCTCATCTGACGTTAGTAGTCTACAGACGAATTCGATTGGATGCTCTCCTTCGTCCTCCTCCTAGAGTAAAACCATTCCAATTGAATACGATGATCCATCGGTCCTTAGGGTGTATGATTTAGAACTGTCATTTTGTTGGCGAACAGGGGGTTGTTATCGGTGTTTTTCTCTCTTAAGAGACAAATGAATAACTAGTAAGGGTTCAAATACTTTTGCGAGGTCTATCATGTTTTTCAAACTTTATGATAAAATTACCAGATCATCAAGGTAGACCAATATATTCCAGGCCACGACGAAAAGGTGCCGAAAAGAAAAGTCTTGAGAGAGACGTAAAGGCAGTTTGTCCATATGGTTCTTTTAGAAGCACGTAAGATTTCATCGTTCAGTAATAAAGAATTTAAATCTGGTTTAACCTTCTAGAATTCATTCGTAGTCGGTGTTCGTCCTTTTTTCTAAACAGACCAGCACCACCGGCGCGGTCCAAATCGACTTACACTCATTTATCAGGTCATCCTCCAATTTCGTCAATTGTGATTCAAAGAATTGTCCTCTATCCAGTACTCTGAACAAACTCAAAAAATGGATACGACCTGGAAGATAACGTAAACATCACACACCTTGCCTATATGGACGACATTAAACTGTTCTCAGCGACAGAAGCAGGACTGAAATAACAACTCAGACGTGTCGAGAAATTTTCGAATGATAAGAGACTCGGACTTGATAAGTGTAAAATCAATAGTATGCACAGAAGCGATTGGCAGAGAACCCAGGAACATGAGCTTACCCAGGAGACTATAGGAGGAATTGTTTCAACCATGTCGAGGGACGAAACATATAAATATCTTGGTTTTGTGCAGAACCGTGGTATAAAAATGAAGACAGCCTAAGAAAATATCAAAGAAGCACTCAAAACTAGACTAAAGCAAATCCTGAGAACTATGCTATCTACACAGAACACCGTGAGCGCCATGAACTCCTATACCGTACCAGTGGTCTCGTACAGCATTGGTGTCGTCAGATGAACGATAACGGAGCTGGACGAGATCAATAGAATGATACGGGTATGTTTCACACGACACCGAAACACCATCCCAAGGCATGCAAGGAGCGGTTTCACCTTCCTAGAAAGAATGGAGGTAGGGGTATAACGGACATTAGACTACGCCACAAGAATCAAATAGCACTGTTGAGGAGATTCTTCCACAAGAGGATGGAAACCTGTCCTATTCACAATACTGTCGTAGATCTAGACCAACGGAAACACTCCACTGAGGCTACATGACATAAAATATTACTGCGACCCAAATTACTCTGTTACGGCGTTAGAAACTCAGTGGAAACAGAAAGAACTCCACGGACGCTACCCACACACCCTAAAGACGAAAACATCGATACATTTGCTTCCCACTACTGGCTGCTGAAGGCTAACATCTTTCCAGAAACATAGGGATTCATGTGTGCAATTCAAGACCAAGTTATACCCACAAGATCCTACCTCAAATACATAATCAAAGACCCTAAAATAACTTCAGCACAATGCCGTGTATGTGGAGAGGGTAACGAGAATCTCGAGCACATCATAAGCGACTGTAAGGTACTAGCATCACGTGAATACACAAACAGACACAATAACGTCGCAAAAATAATTCATATGGAAATAAGCTATAAACTCGGTCTCTCGAATAACAGAACACCATATTACCGATATATTTTAGAGAGCGTGCTAGAGAATACCGAACACCTAGTCTACTGGGACAGACAACTAATCACCAGCGAAGCAGTGCAGCATAATAGACCTGATATTGTTGTATACAACAAACAGGAGAGTCAGATCATTCTGATAGACATAGCAATACCAGCTCCAGTCAATATACAGAAAAAACATAAAGAAAAACTTGATAAATACCTACCACTCGCTGATGACCTCAGGAAAACTTGAAAAGCAAAGAATATAAGTATTGTTTCAATAGTGATCGGAGTTACAGGAGATATACACTTTGGCATTCATATAGAGATGCAAAAAACGGTGGTCCTCTCGACTTGCAACATAGTCAGAAAAGTATTGAACCTCCCTCCTACCACTCAATAGTAAGATCACATATTCCTTGCAACTCAACTTGCTGGCATATGTGGAGAATACCGCTAAAGCATGATGAAAAAAATAATGATAATAATAATAATATTATTGTTCAACAGAAAGAAATATTGATTATTGAGTGCAGTATTTCCGAATTTGTAGCATGTAGAGTTTTGTCAAATGCTTGTGTTTGCTTAGTATGTGATTAGTTTCTCTGGAAAAGTGATAAATTAATTTAACTGTTTGAAGACACTTCTATAATCTAATGAGCAATTTTGAGAAATTTTACAGCTTTGCAAAAAATAATTATAACTTCAAAAATAGAGTTAATACACGATTATGTGTGCAGTTAAAAATAAAAATCGATCTGTCCGAAGAAATGTAGGAAATGTATTTGATAACATAACTTTTAAAAGACCTCACTTTTAGTCTCATTAAACATTTTCTTAGTTTTTCAAGTTACTTTCACCACCACCGATGGGGATTGGTTCGGCCAGTCGTAGTCGGACAGGATGTTTCGGAGATTGAAATCATTTTGAAATTTTGCACTCTCTAAATTGAGTTGCTCTTTTGTTACAATTTTATTGGTAGGGTATCCTTGGGCTTCCTTAAAGTGCAAAACATGCATGCTTTTCAAAGGAAAGGAACACTAAACTGCAGCCTCTATATAACAAACTGAAAAACACCAAAAAAAAAATAAAAAAAGTTTTTGGGGCAGTTTTTGGTGTTTTTCAGTTTGTTATGCATGCTTTTATTATCATAAAGTTGATGTTTCTATAATCGTAGATACATTCTTGTTGAAAGCGTGCTGCCCCACTATAATTTTAAATATTCCTTTGTGGCCATAGTTTGGAGAAATATTTCCGTAATGCTTTTTCTCTGGGATTGCTTATCAGACTGCTTTAGAGTATGGCGGGAGTTAAGACTTTCATCCTATGATGAATTTTTTCAATTAAAATTTACCTAACTTATTTAAATAGAACACCCTGTATATTGTTACACCATTTAAAAGCTTTAGCTTCTTAAAAATGTTAATATGTGTAATTAAATTTTTACAAATAAAAAAGATACGCGAATTTTTGTGAGTGCGTGCACTTTCGTTACGCCAGTAGCTTTTAATTTTTAGTTTATTTTTTAGCAATTTCCTCATTTTTATTTTTCTTGTCGTTTATACACTAAAATAAGTAGATGTTATCACAAGCTTTAAAAATATGTATTTATTACTAATTTAAACATCATGGAATTAACTAAGAAAAAATATGTCAACTAAATTTTATAGAAACTGTTGAATGTGACCTCCTTCTTGGTCTGTGTATTTTTTGAAGTCTAACTTGTAAGTTTAAAAAGAATTTTGTAATACAAAAGATATGTAAAAAGTTTTAAAATTAACTCCATACAAAAAATAAACTTTTTAAAGATTAATATTAATCATTATTATTTATTTTCCAAAAAAACTAAAAAAATGTTAAAATTCACCTTCGGCCACCGCGAAGATTGCATAATTTGTATAATTTCAAAATTATGTTTATCATTGAAAATCATTGATTTAACAATTATACCACGTTGACCTAAGTTAGACCTTTTAATTACACATGTTAACATTTTAAGAAGCTAAATAACAAAGCTTTCGAATGGTGTAAAATATACAGGGTGTTCTATTTAAATAAGTCAAGTAAATTTTAATTAAAGGAAGCCAATTTTTCTTGCCCTGTATAACTGGAAAATTTTTTAATGTGATTGGGAAAACACTTTCCGAAATTTGAACGCATTTGTAAAACCGCACATTTCTATCATTTTTGTTTAGTCAATAATTAAGTTTAAAATGTGTCAGTTTCACCTGGGATTATAGATAATAACTGTTTTTGTGTGATTATTTTTCTTAAAGATATGGTTACATAAACACCATGTGAGATCAGTGCAACTCGGTAATTACAACGTAATTAAGCATCGGATCAAAAAATTGTTCAAACGATGACCTGTTTTCCTGATATCGTGTTTACATACGAACCGGCCGGCTGATCTTCGGACAGAGAATTTTTTTACTTTTACAAATCATATTTTGACTCTCCTCTAAACAGGAAAATTTCTCAAAATCTGACACAAGGTTGCGAAACCATTTTGCTGAAATTGAGTCATCCTGAATAATAACAAACAAATTTGAAGTCTTAGATTAAGAAAGGCTAATGCCATAGATGTGAACACAATGCAGTTCAGAAAAACGAACGTTTCTGCAGAACTGTACATCGCCCTGATAGTAACAAAGCGGATAGATAGTGCACCGAGACTCGAAGAAGGTAAATTATGTTGTAAAAACCATTCTAATCAAAGTTATAGATAATTTAATTTACAACAACAAACCGTTCATATCTTTTATTATATAATTTATGTTCTTAAAAATATTGTTAAACCACAAGTGTCATAAGACTGTTTTTTATTTATTTGTAGATATTCTAACAATAACATTTTTTGAAGTAAACGGGGATTATGCCCAAAATCTATTCAAATCTCCGATATGTTTACAATAATCTAAATTAATTAAAATCGACTCACGGATTTTGAGATTGTTATTAATTGGACCAACGGATTTTGAGATTGTTGTTAAAAATATAAAAAAAATTCAGTATTATAAATAACCTCTACAAAAAAAAATTGGATCAGCGGATTTTGAGGTTCACATACAGATGTTCGGCCGGCCGGTCAGTCTCAAGACAGATTTTTTTTTACTTAATTTAATATACTAACTCTAATTCGTCGAAAAAGGTTGTCATAATTTGTTTGAAAGTGCCTAAATAAAACACCTGGGCTACGTATCTGACATTTTTGTCCATTTAATGTTGTCCCAGATTCATGATTTATTGCGAAAATGAACTAAAGTAAATCTTGTCTTAATGGCTTAAATGTTTTAATATACATATAATACATTTGGTAGAGCCGTGGAGGTGTAACGTTTTCACTATAGTCTTTCCTAATTAAGAAATGTATTTTTAACAATTACCTAACTTCTTTTGACTCATCAGAAGGTTAAAAAATAATAATAACTGAGCTAAGGGTTTACTTGTTTCTCAAACTCTTAATAACTAATTATGCAAGCAAATTAAATAATAACGATGGCATAATAAGTCCCTTCTACACACCCTTTTGAATCGTAAAATTTCCTTACGATCGTTTGGTAGAAATCGCCGTAGATATTGCCTAATTTTGTGGAAATCGGACTTGTAATGTTATTACGCTATAAATTTTTAATGTATTGCGGGAGACAGGCGTGGAAAAAACATGAGTCAATCGCAGTTACTTGTATAAAATAGAATCGTGATTTTCTAAGCGTCCTTTGACCTCTTACCGTGTCCTATACATCTGTGTAACCTTGTCTCTTATGCCCACATAACAATTTCTTTATAGTCTTAGGTCCAGTCAAACCCAGTCATTTACTTCCAATTAGTTTGGGCATTAATGAACAAGAAGTTAATCATTAAATGCTTCGCGCCAACCCTGTTTCCGTTCAATTAAAATGAAATTATTGTTTCATGTTAATTTGATGAGATATTTGCGATTATGCAAATAATCCTATGGGAGTAACGTTCCACTTATATTTTCCTACTAAATTAGATAATCTTAACAAAAAGTGATTTGATTTGTGTTGGCATACGTGAAGAACAACTTTGATATCTCGGGGCTTTGAGCCATGTGGGTAGGCGGTATCCGAGTGTTTGATAGTGCAGAAAAAAATCAATTGATCATTGTCCGATCGATTAACCATTTTATTTTTTGTCCTTTCCTTTATGTTTAATTTGTTCTGTCACATTTACTAATGGTTTGAATAAACACAATGGATTAATTAAAATTAATTCATGACGATAAACAGAGCTTCATAACGATAAACAATTGAGAAGTCGCATTATTAAAAGTTTCTCTTTGTTCCTTTCTACGGTATACAAAGTGTACCTACACTTAAAATAAAATTATATTACAGAAAGAATTAAAATAAAATGTTAGTAGGTATTATTTGTGTTTCATAAAGGGTTTCAAATTTATAATAAAATTTTCCAGCAAAGAAAAGGTCTTTTTCTCTTTTATTATGCCCTCCCTTATGTCACAAATGTGTGTATTCCTGAGTGCAAACAATACTGTTTGCATTTTAAATAGCTTTTAAAATTTTCATCCATTTCTTATATGCGACAAGAATATTGTGCCAGAATTATTGATTATCACTTGTTATATCGTCATTTTTTTCTGTAACGGGACAGTACTTTATAATATAGACTCATCTATGGTAATGTGGACGGTGGAGAATAGAGATAAAATTTGTTAAAATGATTATAAAAATACTGCGAACATGTTACCGAAGAACCAAGACAAGTTAAACAGAAAAACCAAAATGATGGCTAACTTATTGTTTCACAAACGCTACTTTAAATAGTCGTAAATATATCAATCTCGGGTATCAAATAAAAAATTAGTAGAGGTCGCATATGAATATTTTTAAAAACAAAACCAACAGATACTATAACTCTCAAGGTATAATGCAAAATACAAAACAAAAAATGATATAGAACACAAAAAGCTCGTTCAATGAAAATCCAGACCTTAGGAGCATAGATTGATGAACGATCATAAAAGAGAAAGACTGTATTCTGGAGAATAGACCAAAGAGATTGAGTCAAAGCTTTCAGAAATTTCTCAAGTTTAATAAATTTCTATCAAATCACATTAGTTTTTTTTTACATTTATCCTAACATTGAGTTGAAATAATATTGTTGGACGTTTCCTTTTTGTTTAATGCGATAGCGTTGATTTTTCCCGGTGGTAAGTTCTTCATTTAATTAGCGCATGTTCGAAATACAAGTTTTCTGTCTTTCCATAAAATCCCAGTTTTTCGCAAATTTTAGAAGCAAGTATGAGAATACTTTATTAATGTAGAAATTCACGAAATTTTTGGTTTTATGCGGATGAAGTGATTTAATCGGTACCCTACGTTAAAACACGATCAGAAAGCATCTAAATATTGAATCATAATCGTAATTAAATCAATAGCATACTGCTTTAATTAGCGAAATTAATGTCCAATATTATTAGTAGCGATTAGTTACAAGTACTCACAGATACTTTCAATGTTATTTATTTTGTTTTTCATTTCAACAGTAAATTTTATTAACATTAACCGCAGTAGAATAAAACCAAATAGATTTAAATTCAAAGGTGAAAGTATTTTATACGCCTCAAGTGTATTTATTTGATAATTTGAATATTTTATGTGTGCGTCATATACATATAAACCTAAAACGGTACTTACAAGATCTATGTAAAGCAAATGTTAGAAATATAAGATAGTACCATCTCATTCTTGAACATTCTACAGATTATAATGAAAATAAGACCTGAAAATAAGACCTCCGGTTTTTCTTGTTATAAAACCCTATCCACAAATTATTATATGCAAAGCAATTTTAATTTGATGTGTCGACATCTCAAAGCATTTACCTACTTCATTTATTTAATTTACTCCTCTTCCAAACAAAACAACCTGAATATTAACATTGTACTTATAATAAGCCTTCAATTTTCTTCTTGCAAACTAATATATTGCCTATTACTAATTTTTTATAGGCACACAATTCATTATCATAAAATATATTATTGTTGGACATTATCGTTGATTATTGTAAATGCAATTTAAAGAAATTTAGGTACATTTATTTGGAAATCTCGGAACGATTTTTCATATATGCAATTAAATTCATTTGTAATTAAGTACAATTAGATTCTGGAAACATTTTCCTTATTGTGAAAAATAAAGTACAAGAACAAACTTCATCAATTACTTTTTAATTGAAGAGTAATTGCCAATTCAAACAGTTTTCATCGATTTATTACTTAAACTTTATGTTGACTTATTTTATTTCTGTTCATAAAATTATTTGTCTTTTTTTACTCGTGCTTTCGTAACCGGAGGGATGAGCATCAAATAATTATACAAAGTTTGTTTTACACAAAACAAGTTACTGAAACGGTCAAAAGAGAACAACTACAAGAGAACTTTGAGAGCGTGCGGTATTAACGTTTGAACCCAGTTTGAAATTTTAGTAGAACGTCGTAATTTAATACCTCTCGTACGATGATGATATTTTGTTTTTCAGCTGAACTAGGTGATTACGATTCGAGAAGACACAGTCCAGGTTATACATCCGAATTTCGTTTTCTATCGAATCAAACTTTAGAATTAGAAACCCGCATATCGGAATTACATAAAACTTTGGTGTAAGTACTACTTTAACTTATAATTGAAGCAGTTTTCTAGCTTTATTTTAGTGGACAGTTACCATCTGTAGCAGAATTAAACTATTTAGATAAAGTTAAATGGCTAGAAATGTATGGCGTCGATCTTCATCCAGTTTTGGTAAATACATATGACGCGCGACAATTATTTTTACTTTTAATTGATCCCTTAGGGAGAAGACAACGTAGGATATTTTTAGGATTAACTCCCAGCGGTATAATAGTATTAAGAAACAAAAACACTGTCGGTAACTACTACTGGCCGCGGATACTAAAGATATACTTTAAAGGATGCTATTTTATGTTGCGAGTCATGGACAAAAATGTAGGTAAAAAATGTTATCTGCAATGTTTCTCAAATTATTTTTTAAAGAATGAAGAGAGTACTTATGGATTTGAGACCCCTTCTAAAGCCGCTTGTAAACATCTTTGGAAGTGTTGCGTAGAACATCACGCATTTTTTAGATTGGTTCAAGTCTCACCTACAACCCCGGACATATTTTCTGTTGGATCTAGGTTTAGGTATAGGTAAGTTAATGGAGTTCCCGATTGGGTTTTTTAATTTTTTTTAAATAAGCGGCAGCACTGAAAAACAAGCCGTTAGAGACGCTCAATTACGTGCGCGTACCCCACCTTCTTTTACAAGAACTCCTTCGAGAAGATATCAGCGTCGATTATTGGATAACGGTGGAAATGATTGTAAGGTTTGCAATTAATCTATCAATATTCCTCATGTATTAGTTTTAGCTACCCAAAATTATGAACCGAATAAAACCATTCATTTTCAGCAACAGGAAATTAAATACATCTCCATACCTCAACCGGCTCAGTCGTAAGTCAAAACAGTTTTTTTAGTAAAGTTTCATACTTTGAGTTTCAGTTTTGAAAGTCCTTACCAAGCAACTTGCACTTTAACTACTAAAAGCAAACATCGTTCCGATTCTCCTAGAAGCACCAAAAGTGCACCTTGGTGTCAGCCTCATTCCAGAGGTCTTTATAATACTTCTGCACCTTCTAGTCCTCGTTCAGTTAGATCGGCTGGTCCTCGTTGTCGGTCTTCTTCGATAGATAGCCAAAGTTCAAATGAATCCCGCTCTTGCAAAAGGTGTGCAGTAGAAGAAGTTTAAACTATTAATCATAATTATCAAATTTTTTATAGACGCAAGCATCGCAACAGGATGACCTCCGATAATGAAAGTGAACTTTCCAAATGTTCTAGAAGGTCCTACCGAACTCACCGACGTCATCGTTCAAGGGGAAACAAAAGGGACATCAGCTCGGAGCGAGACTCTCAAAACACAAGACAAGGTACTGCATGTGCACTTTTTAATTTTTAAAATTAATGTTATTGCTCGACAGGATTTCAATTTTTGTTTGTAATAGGCATTTTTCTCATTAATTACTAAGGTCATAGTCTGAGACTTTGATTTTGTGGCCAGCATGTGTTACAATAATTTACTTGTACCTCGACTTAAAAAACTTACTTATTTTAATTTAATCTACACCCGGTAGCATAATTATTCGAAAGAGCGTCGGATATAGTAGTAGTAGTAGATTAATTCAAGCTAAAATAATTATTGTTGGGGCGCCAATTAGTTTGATATGAAAAGTAAATCTAAAAACAATGCAGCCAGAATACATACATTTACACATTTACGGTTTCATTTCACTTTTAAACCTAAATTCACAAACACATTAGTTATCACAATACCCATAAAATTATCATAGTAAAAATTCAAAGGTTGCAATAATAATCGAAAAAGTGTTTGTTGGTGCGTTAATTCGCTAAATTTTATCCATCTTTAATTACGATCGCAAAGCACCAACAAACACACCTATTACTGAATTAACAAAATCTTAATTATGATTTTAGTTAAGAAATCGCAAAAAGCACTTACCAAACGCATTCAATGAAAGTAGCAAACACCCAATCACTAGACACATAAGTTCACGAATAAGTAGTCTTTCGAAATACCGTTTTTGCCAGCAATATGCGTGACGTAGACGACCTCTTGAAATGCCTCAGCCACATATGACGTCAAAACAACATTAGCCAAATCAATTATTCGAACAGCGAAACAATACGTAAACTCGATTCTAATACGTTATACTTATACCGGTTTTGAGGTACGGCGGCAAATTAGAAGCCAAAAGGTGAATGAAAACTTAAAGATAAATGAGAAACGAAATGGTGAATTAAAATCCAAAGGTAAATGAGGAATCAAGCGGTGAATCTAAAATTGTACAACAAAACATACTAACTTAAAAACATGTGTCTCAAAATTTACTTACGGTCGTCAAATGAACACTTCCTAACACTTTCTTCTTCTTCCTAACTGAAACAAGCGTTTTGCGCAGAATTCCACATCGTTCTGATATTGTTAAAACATGTACTATAATGTGGTTGTCATCTTAGCAATTTCTCAGTGGAAAAAAAAATAGTTTAAACAAAAGATCTGTATAATTAAATTACAAACAACTTTATGTGAAGAAAAAATGTGTAAAATGAACATTTTGGTAAATATTCGAATAATAGGAAAATCTATGTAGGTTAAGAGGCCTTTAGCTCGACCGATATGACCGGTATTATAAATAACACATATATGCCAAGTTTCGTAAAAACTACCCGTTGGACGGACGGACGGCAGACCTCCAAACATCAACTTTCTTGCTTATTTATACCGTACTCACTCTCATCCGTGGGAGGATTTCGGTTACGTATATAAAAAAATTTGCTTTCAAGTGTTTCGTCAGAAGTTTTAGGGTAAAAAAATACATGCTGGTTACAAATCCTGTGGGGTATGACTCCGATTTAACTAATAAGTGATACTTATACAATCGATAAACGTCAATTTAATTCTAAGAACAAAATTAGGTTCGAGCAGTAAATACAATTATTTGAAGATTCCTCGTACATTACAACCGGTGTCAGATCCTATTTCTAATATAGGCATACATATATTGTAGAGGTTCCGATAGTCACTATGAATTGGTCGATTCGGGTTCTCAATGGCGCGAAATACAAAATAGACAGTCGGGAGAAGGTGTTGTTAGTAACATCCAACAAGCGAACATAATTCACAATCGCCGTTCAACTTACGTCAACAGTGGATTGGAAACTGAATCTGAACGCTCTTATCGCAATAAAACTCGTAGACATCGCAAACACCGTTCCAGATCAAGATCTCCATCAGAACGGAAGAACTGGTTGTCCGATGAAATTAAAAAAAAATTAGAATTTGATCTCATAGATACTGTTGGAATGAGTGATACACAATTGCGCGAAATACCGTACACGGTTGTACAAACTAATCACGCGAAGCAATTGAAAATAAAACATTGAGTAAAAGGTAAGTTTGGTGCTAAAAAGAAAACAAAAGTATACGTTTTTATTTCTAGTGACTTAGCACAATCCGACAAAGTATCGCGTAGTCCTCCGTCGCCTTATGGTTCACACGTTTCTGATCTCGGTAGACGCAGGAATGTGCCTATGTCGTACAACCCCAAAAATGATAGTGGTTTACACAACAATGATTTACTGCCAAAGACTTCTTTCGGAAATTTGACGAAAGCAAACAATTATAATTTAGACACGTTACCAAGGTAAAAAGATATTGACTTTTTTACTTGTTTAAAAGAACCTATTTTCAGGATGCTCGATTCTTTGGGATTATCTGACAACATTTGCTACAGCAATAACGGTGGTAGGAGTAATGTAATGTCCTACGCAAATCACAACACATTATCAGATGGTATGAATAATGGACTATGTGATTTGTCGATTCTCCGAGAGTCAGTCACGAACATACTGATTCTGGATTGGGAGCTGAGCAAGATTGTCTTTATAGCAATGGCAGGTAATCGCTGCACTAATTTATTAACTGGAATATTGATTAATATTTTGCAGATGTAGTGGAATACAAGGTGGTAACAATAGCGGGAAAACTGCTAGAGCGGCAGAGTTGAGGACGGGACTCATTTCTGTGAGTAAAATTTTCAGTAATGAGTTTCTAGCTCTAAACTCTCACCAAGTATATCCTACTTACATCAATCAACCTGCTTGTAGAGCAGAAGAATCATTTTTCAAACCTGCAAAACCTACTGTACATAAATCGAGATATGGAATGTAAATATGTGGTCAGTTTTCTTCCTTTAATAAGTGTATTATTTTCACACACACTACACATATGAACACCTAACTATTTGTACCGCTTACATTTTTCAAATGCATTTCTAACTTCTTAAAAATCTCCTCAAATATTAATTATCAGTTATTTTGAGACTTGATTTGACATACCAAGTAATTTAATTCAAATTGCTTCAATTAAGAACTAGAATGCCTAAACCATGAGTTTTTTTTCCGTCTGAACATACCAAATACGTGTAGTATAAGTATTTTGATTTAGTAGTGTTACAGTTTGTTTTTGTCGAAAATTTATTTTAAAAGGAATTTATATTTGTTTCGGAGCACCACCGGGTAGTGAGCGATTTTTAGTGATGTAGTAGTAGAAAAGATGCTTAAAGACGAAGGAGCGTCACCCTACAGTTGTAGTTATCAGTCTTAAGCAGTAGGAACACAAAGAAACAAACTAATTACTCAAGAAACACATAATTTCACGCTATAGAGCTTGTTTTATCACTTGTGTTACAGACACAAATAAATAACACGTACATTTATAGCAAGTAACAATGAAACAATTAGCAAATAGATTACGTGAACATTGCAGATCGTACCACGAATAAATTGACTATATAGTTATCTGAGAGCAATATTGCGGTTTTTCCCAAAACGAAGGAATTAATAAACATCGCCTAATAATCAATTCACCTTTTGATAGCAAGTACCGTAATTAATCAAATGCGAATTTAATTCAAACAAGTTACGTTGACTTCACTAATTATAACTACTAAACCGTGAAATCGTTTTGTCGAGAGGCTCCTCGATCACAAGGTTTATCACAAAAGGCGCTAATTATCGATTAGTGACGAATTAAAATGATCGGTTTCTAACTTCAAAACTATACGCATAACACATTAATGACTTCAAAAAGTAAGGTACTTAGTTGTCTAATTGTTTTATTTAATGTGCGGGAACGTTAGGTGCTTCAGATAAATTTCGAATTGATACGGATACAGAAAGAACGAAAGTTGATTGGTTTAGCTACTGGTTAATACGGTCACGACGGACAGGTGTTGAAGTGGAAGGCCGCCTGCTGAACTAAGGTACAGCGGTTCCTTCGAGAAAAATTACGACAACTCTGCTTCATATAACGAAGGGTTTTAATATGTAACACCAGCAGTACAAGTAAAGAATGGAACGCAACTCATAGGCTAGTTTTGCCTCCAGTTACTCATGGGTTGGTCCTCCGGTAGAAATTCTAAAAAGGATACCAAAATGGCGCTTGCATAGATAAGGAAAATTCGTTGCACTTACGGCATTTTTCCGTGTGCATAATACAGATGTACTTATTACAGTTTGTAAATAATAAAGAAACTACTATTGAAAAAAGAAGCGGACGTTCTAAAGAACGAATTCTACGCAAGAAGAAAGTCGATTTCCACACCATTTATTGATCGAATTTCGACACTTACGTTTGGTTGTTTTACCACCAGACCTAAAACAGCACGTTAACGAGATTTATTAATAAAATTGACTGATGTAGAAAAACCACGGTGTTTTTCAGTCGATATAGATCCGCAATTTTTCTATTTAATGAGATTTATTAAATCAAATATTCGTAATCGATAGAAAAAACAGTCACAGTAGTTTGAACGACACTTTAACAATTTGCTTTAGAGTGACATGAAGTTTATAAATTGAACAGTTCATAATTTAATCATCAATGAAGTTAACCATTTCAAAAGTTCATGTCAATATGTAGGGCGGCTTCGGCGAAAATCTAAATGGCATGGTGGGTCGACGGGTACCTTATATAAAAGCCCTTTTAATTCTCTGTCCATTTATATGCATCTTATATCGGTAAGCTTGATCAAAGGGCCCCCAGCAGCCCTATTTTTGAAAATAAAAAAAAGTCAAAAAATACTGCAATGTGGTCTAGAACATTCATTCACGTTCAATTTTTGGGCGAGTCAAGTGGCACCTCATATGAAAGGTATTGTAATTTTCTATTCCACCAAACCTCATTTTCCTAGAAAACAATAGAAAATGCAAAAAATGCATAAAATGCATCTACTTGACCGTGATCCCCTAACTCAATAACTAATTATTTTAACGAAAAATTACTTTTTAAATTACATACACTACCAAAGTGAAACGAATCCTCCTTTCTTTGGCCAGAGCATTAAGTTTGATTAGCCCAAAATGTCTGTGATCGCAAAAAATTATACAAAATCTTACGTATGACGTGTCCCAATTAACATTTCTGAGAAGGGGGCTATCCCTGTTAGCATATACAGAGAAATTTTATCTATATGAGGGGTCTAGTTCAAACTTGAATTTATCTTACCAACTAGTTTAGCATTTTTTGCATTTTCTAGGAAAAGGAGGTCCTTGGGCCACTTGACCCGACCTGTAAATTGAGATTTTCGAGATGGGGCTACCGGGGCACTCTGTTCATTTGTCAGGGCAAATTTGATCGTTAATGAATGTCTCTTGTAAACATGAATTGGCATTCTCGACCATATTGCAGTATTATCTGATATTTTTTATTTTCGCAAATAGGGCTGTCGGAGGCCCTCCCTGACCAAAATAAGATGCATATAGCTGTATAGAATTGAAAGGGCTTTCATATAAGGTACCTGTATACTTTACGATTTAAGATTTTCGACCCCATGCATTTGTACAATAGTGAACTTACACTTAAGTTCTCTCTCACTCTTGAAGAGTCCCAAAAGGAGGAAACAGTTGGCGAGTAATTTTGGTTTTGTTTGCTATTGTACAATCTTTTGCGAACATACAGCAGGTGATTCGAGATTGTTATTTTGCCAACACATAGTACTAATGTTGCAACACTTATTGATTGCTAATAAGTGATAAATAATAATAAAAGTAAAGATAAAGACTCGAAAGAAAACCAAATACTATTCTATAGAGCATTGAAAACTTGATGAACACAGAAGACACTGAGAAATAATAAATGGAAAAGCGGAGGAATTATAAGAGAAGAAATAGAAATAATAGAAATATGGAAATTACACTTTGAAGAATTACTAAATGATCCTAAAAGGAAGAAAAAATTGAAAATTACGAGATAGCAAAAGAAACAAAGGAACAGGAGATAAGGATGGAAGAACTTTAAGAAGCAATAAAAGATCTAAACCAACAGAAAACACCAAAAACTTTACTGGGACACGTGTTTCAACAGCTAAGCTGTCATCATCAGCGATACCGATACTGGTGTTTTTCTGTTGGTTTAAAAATAGACGCTGCAGTTGGTGTTCCTTTGAAAAGATCTAAAAATACAGGAAAGCGGCTAGGTGCGACACAAGAACTGCGAAAATGATTAAAAGTATAGGACGAAAAGGTAGAGGTACACTATTAAGTAAACATCAAAGTGTGGATAGACGAAGATCTATCAAAAGTTGAATCGCATCAATACACAAAAAGGAGATATAAAAGAATATAATAATTATAGATAATAGAAAAAGAATTAGAATGGTAAACGAAGAGACAATGGAAGATGGATTCAGACGAGGAATGAGCGCACATGATCACATATTTACAATAAAACAGATCACAGAAAAAGCACGGAAAAAAAGGTAACTTATTAAGTATTTTTGGATTTAGAGAAAGCGTTTGGCTCGGTACCCAGTAACACAATATGGAAATTACTAAAAGAAAGACATGTAAACACGGAACTTATTAAGATGACTCAAATAATATACAAGAATAACCAAAACAAAATTATAAGAGACAATAAAGTATCACAAAAGTTCAAAAACAAATATTTGATTAAGGTAAGGGAAATAATATTTATAATATTTATGGATGAAAATAATTTAAAAATACAAGAAGAGAGCGAAAAAAGATGACAAAATGGGCAATTAAAAATACAAAGAGTCAATGTATCGAAGGAAATATACGCGAAAATGTGAAAATGATTTATAAATACATTTAAATAGTTAGACGGAAGCTGAAAGGAAATGGAATGAAAATTAATAAAACTAAAGCAAAGGTAATGGCAACCCGAGTTTGTAATTTAAATGTAGAATAATAAGAATTAATAATAACATTCACATATTATTATGAATTCTTGTTATTCTAACTACTATGTAAAGATTGTACAATCTCTACACCGAAAGGTAAATGGATTGTCTGATAATATGAAATGAAATAAGCATCAGTCTCCAAAATTGTGGTGGAGGTGGTTTTCAGAAATTGTACATCATGTGTAAAGTCACGTAATTATTTATATCTGTAATGTACAAAAACGGAAACGTCCCTCCTCAAACCAAATCGTCAATGTTGAAAAAGCACTAAATATAGGTTTTAATCGCACAAGTACTTTTGCGTGAAGGTTTAGCTGAAAAAGTAAAAAAAAAACTACTTTTGGGGGAAAAATAGTTCAAACACAAGTTGTAGATAATGTATTTTACAGCCTTTCTTTGATAACTTTTTTTATAGATAATAATCTCGAAACTATTAATGTTGTGATAATTATATCATCGGATCAAAAGATTTTTAAACGAAAGTTGTGTATACTTAACTTACAAACAACTTTAATTTGGATAAAAATTATGTAGGAAAACGTTTTTGTAACTGACGTTAAGATCTTCTAATGACTACCCGAAAAGAATTAAACGATATAAATGGTTTTGTCTACCTATCGTGATGTATGTTCACTCGAAAATAAAACTTCGTGGCATTATTAAATAGGTCAACGCGTGTACACTCGAAAAAATTAAAATGAGACGATTCAAAGTTGTCTTAACTTCAAGTTTCAATTTAAATATTTAAAAAAACATTACGTAATCGGCCTAACTTGATTGACAAGAAAAACATATTCTAAAACTTTGATCTCTAGTTTAATTCAATATATGCAACTATGTTTACACTTAATTATGCTACACAAATTCTTTAACTCTATAACATTTAATTTAATTTTTTTCTTTCAGTATAATAGCTATTAGGATTTTAAATATAAAAATTAGACCTCATCTGTGTATTTATTAAAGTACGCACACCAAAATTTAAAATCCTGGTAGCCGACAAACCAAAAAGCCTATGTAGTTTGATTACTAAAATTTTCTAAGGATTTGCTGTTCTCTTTGGTTAACTATTTTTTTCCAGAAAAATCGAAATACATATGTAATCGCAACAAAATTTAGTAACGGCTATCCAAATTTTATTATATTTATTACCTATATATAAAAAAATATTTCGAGGGTATAATTAAAATCGATTGCCGTATCATGTGTCAGAAACAAAGGAGAACAGTATTTTTTAGATATTAAAGTCTTAAACAATAAGTAGTTTTAGACTTTCTTTCTTTCTAAACAATAGAAAGAGAGAAATATTAACATTTGCAAATTATCTTAAAAGAATAGATTACTTCTGGGCTTTTTGTTTTGATTTGCTTTGTTTTTGAGGCTGCTTCAATCTTTAAGCTGTGGCTTTGCTAGTAGTTGATTATTCTTGAAATTAATACGGTCCTCTGTGTCACATATTTTGAAGCAGACTTACAAAGTTACAAAAAAACATATATGAACTCGTTTACATTATTAAATCTATAAAATATTATATGTGATACAGAGAAGACAAAGTCGCAGTAATCATAGTAGTAAAGCTTCCCAAAAGCCTCCATTGCCTTCTATAAAAAACTCGCTCACGATCAGTCAGCTTGGAATATGTACTAACTCCACTAATCAGGAGTTCATTTCAGTAAGTATCAACTGATTAATATTAAGTTTCCAAGTTATCCTTATCGTTCGACTATAAAGTAATTTTTAACGCAGATCTCAACACCGTTAAGCGTATTAGCTAATCCATCTAGTAAAGATGACCTGCAGCAACAAGGAGCCAAAAAACCGCCAAACGAAATCGTAAACGCTGTAATGAATAAATGTGAAGCTCGTGATGCTGCCGAAATGACTACAGAATTATAATTTATTGTTACAAGCAAGTTAAATTAATGTAGTTCTGTGGTGTATATGTTGTTGTTTGAATGTAATTTACACTTATAACTTTGTTCATTATCTTTATACAGGGTGTCCCAGAACTAATGGGACATATTTTAATATAAGATTCCTTAGACGAAAACAATGAGATTTTTTACTCGAAAACTGGATATTTACTAAGATACAGGGTGTCAAAGTGAAAAATTAATTTTAGTATTTTCTTATTTAATTGAAAACTACTTGAGATATTTTGACAAAATTTTGCATAGTGGGGTTTTGGTGTTGCAAATTGAAATTTGACTATAATTTGACTGTACTCGTAAGATGGCGCCACAAATGCTTCCAAAATTTTATTTAAACACATATTTTTTTTGTGTTTAATTTTAGGGCTAGTTTTTCTTAAAATTATGATTCTACAATTATCTGTGCATACAAAAGTTATACTTGTTTGAAGTCTGTAAATGTAGTCATTTTTGAGATATTTGGGATTAAAATGTTAAGTGCATCAGTTTTTCTCAAATTTATCCAGGCGATTTTGACAAAAACAATTTAATACCAACTGTTTTGACATTTCAAATGATTACATGCGAGAAATTTATTTTAATTATTCTGAGTAAAAGACTTAATCGCTGTTTAACGAACACAAAACTAATTTGTTTATTTTGAAAAACTTACAAATGCTAAGAATTTTTTTTTGTTTATCCTAGTAAACTACTCCAAAAAATAAATATTGTTAAATGATGCCTGGATAAATTTGAGAAAATGGATTTCAAATGCACTTAACATTTTAATCCCAAATATCCCGAAAATGGCTACATTTACAGACTTTAAACAAGTATGACTTTTTATTCACAGATAATTGTAGAATCATAATTTTAAGAAAAATTAGCCCTAAAATTAAACACAAAAAAATGTGTGTGTTTAAATAAAATTTTGGAAGCATTTGTGGCGCCATCTTACGAGTACAGCAAAATTATGGTCAAATTTCAATTTGCAACACCAAAAACCCACTATGCAAAATTTTGTCAAAATTTCTCAAGTACTTTTCAATTAAATAAGAAAAAACTAAAATTATTTCACTTTGACACCCTGTATCTTAGTAAATATCGTTTTTGAGTATGGTTAATATAAAAAATCTCATTGTTTTCGTCTAAGGAATCTTATATTAAAATATGGCCTATTAGTTCTGGGACACCCTGTATATTGTGTAGATGTTTCTTTTGATTTTATAACATTTAACTTTTATACGTATATCTTTATGTTAGTTTATAATATTTAGAATAATTTGATGGTTACTACCATATCTACCAACAAGTTGGTGGTCGTATTCTATCCAACTATACCAGTATTACTTTTGAAATGTTAACATAAATATTGTATTCTTAAAATATATCAAAAATGTGTACTGTTGTTTTTTACGATTCTGAAAACTCAATTGAAAACACACGTTTTACGTATCCGACTACGAAAAAAAAATTCAAGAAGTATGTGCAAAACAATTTCGTCATCAATTTTAATAAACCGTGTTGTAATAATAGTAAGAATCCAGATGTTAAAAAATCGTTCACTTCCTAAATATTACCACTATGCCGAGATACATTCTAAAAAAATTAAAACAGATTTCTAAGAGTCTAAATCCCCGTATTTTGAGAAAAAATGCATGGGGTTTGACGATGTATTAGGACAATAATTGACTATTAAACAACTACATTCAATTTAACATACATTCAGGTATGTACACACAAGCGCTGTTGCCGCCGTCATTGATTCGCGCAAAGATCGAGACGTCGTCGTGGAAGACGGATTTACCTCTCACTGTGCCACGCAGAGATTGAATAATCACTCGGATCCTCAGGAGCTATAACTTGCTTTAGAGTCGATGCACCAGTATGAATGGGGTCTTCTTCATTATCAACTTTGGTAGAGTAGAGGATAAACTTTTTCCTTAAAAGGATGGAGGAATTTTCGGTTTCTTCTATACGTAAAATGAGGACTTCTGACGACACAAGTTCCTGGTGAATTGTGTTTATCCTCTGCAGTACCTACCTTCTTATATCAGGTATCCAAAATCAAACTTTTTTTACCGACCCGCGTAAAATATAAAACATACAAAAACCTGTCAATAATAAATAGTAAAGTGGTTTACAATCCAAGTCGTGTCATTGTACGCAGTAAAAATAAATAAACATATCAGCTTCGTCTTTCCATTTCCAAAAGCAGCACCAACAACAAATAAGCATTAAAGTGACGACCTCGACATAATGGGAAGATCCATACCAAAGTGGTGACCATCGACATTCTATTTGATGGGAAGATAGACGTAGTTGGTAAAATAGAAACAGCTGCTAGGGAACGCATCCAAATACAAAAGCATGTATAAACGCACAATTTTTTCTTGTTTAATTACTCGATGTGAGATGCAAATATTCGTTCGCAAAAATTTGGCACTTGTTTCATTTTGAGACGAGTGAATCATAATTTAGAACTAAAAAGCAAAGCATCCTAAGGCGCCACTGACTAATAACTAAAGATTATTCGACATCTTTAAAGCGAGATTAAACAGGTAAAAGTAAAACTACAATAATTAATTACGTTATTCACTAGAGTAAATCAACGTTATAAGGACAAATACCAACACATTGTAGTAAAATCAATTAAATTATTTTATGGTAATGTGTGTAAATAATTATTTAAATATGTTTGAATGTTTCATATTAAAAATTTTGTTATGGACACTCGTGTAGAGTTTAATTTGTAATTAAGTTTCTAATAGTTTATAATATTAGTTATTAATATTTAAATTATTTAATTTTAAAATTTTGTACTCCTAACTTATTTTTATTTGCTTATTATTATTGTAATTTTATATCGTTATTTAAATTTAAAATTAATTGCGGTTTTAATTTATAAAATAATGTTTTACCTATAAAATAAATTAAAACAAGCGTTTGATCATCGTTCTGATACTAACAATTTCAGTAACGGCCAACAATTGTTAAATGTGTCTAACTGGTAAGCCATTAATAGCGCTACCTGCTACCATTGCCAGGTCGGGACAAAACGAGGTACCGAGCACGTACGTTGAAAATCAAAGAGAAAATGAAAATTGCGTTTTAGACAAGAATAGTTCAAACAAAAGTTATAGACAATAAATTTCCAACTTTCTTCTGTGTAATTAATACTGGTGTCACGTCATATCTCAGTAATTACTTATCGCATCAAAAAAATAGTTGAAACAAAAAGTTGTGTATGATTAAATTATAAACAACTTTTATTTGAAAGAAAACATAAATATTTTTGTAAATATTACAAGATTTCGAAAATCTGTATAAGTTAACTGTTGGCGGATTTACACTATTATAAATAAGATGCACATGCAAAGTTTTATAAAAATCTGATTCTTAATATTTTGTTTACATACGGACGGAGACCGACCGTCCATCGGGCAATTTTTTTGCTTCATTATTACGTACTCTAAATCGTCGAAAAAAGTGAAAAAAAGGGGGTGTTAAAATTTTCGGTTTGGAAACAAATCACATATAACTCCCCATCTTATTTATAAGATGTAGAGTAAAAAATTGATTTTAATTTAACCCTTTTCTCCAAAGTGACCGATATATTAGGATTAATAGAAGTGGCACTCAAGGCATTGTGATTTTTATTGATTTTACTTTGTTTACCTTTTCTGATGTCATTTTTCTTTCCGTATCGTCTA
>JALBCR010004553.1:0-180270 GCA_030710515.1 Abscondita cerata
TAGGGGACAATATCCTTTCTATCACAAAATGGTATTAGAATAAAAGATAGATCTAAAAAATCCTCTACAATTTTTATTGGGACTTTTTTGTACAGTGAACCGTTTAGCCGCTAGATTAATTCGTGAAAACAACCCCTCCTCTCAAAATGCTCAAGGGTGGGGGTAATGAAAGCTTGGCTCCAGGCTTTTTGTAACATAAAATTGCTGCCGAGATTTTTTTCCAATTCAAACCCTAATTTTCCTGTACTATTACGGCAATCGGAATTTTGTCGCATAAATCATTATCCGACAATGATCTACTTCGAAATTTTCTTCTTTTATATTATCTTGCTTGTAGTTTTGAATGTGACTATTCTTCTTCAATATCAAAATAAATTTACTGAAAAGTAGTCGAAATGTGAGTGTAGAAAGAGGAGACTTTTCACTCTAACTCATGCCCAAGTTCTTGAAATCTTTCAATCTTTTATCAGAAAGTGATCGATAGTCCTCTAATTCAATATTTGATCAAATATATCTACTTATTTTCTCATTACTTCCTACATGTGAAAAAAAAATAGCCGTTTTTGCATATCAAGTAAATGATGCACTAACGCAATTTCATTTTCTGCACTTCACATTGGTGGTGACCTTTTTCTCATCTGCAAAATAAAACAAACATAAAAAATAGTATTTTTTGTAATTTTGACATATAAAGGTGACAGAATGGCCGACTTTCCGTAACTAGTTAATAAATTTTGCAATTTGTCGGATTGTTTTGATATTTGTTTTGGAACTGAATCATCGTTATACCCGATTAGAATTGGTGAATTTGAAATAAGTTCCTTTTTAAACTTTTCTTTGAAAATTAGAGAAAAATATTATAAGTTACGTAACGAAACATGAGTTTCGTCACTGTTTACATAAATAGCTATTTCACAATTCAATCAAAGTAATTGAGTTGTTAATACATTGTATAAGTTGCTATAAATTAGTTTTAATGTGTTAATATTTTATAAGAACTAACCTTAAAAATACAAAATTTAACGTTGCAACCAACAACAAATGCTAGCAGCTTAAAATTGATAATCATGGACAGAACAAATTTATGATAATCATTTAGTGTCAAAATTAACCGCGAAATTTTAAAACGAAAATACGGAAAATAATAAAATAAATAACGTTGTCGTTTCCAAAAGAAATGTAGTGTTCATGATTAGTAAGACAAGGTAACATCTTTTTGCTTTCTTGGACTGTGGTTAACACCGTCTCGTCAACGTTGTAAATCTTACTTGGTGTTACAGCGAAACGTTCATAAATCTCGTGAGATTGTTGAAGAACTTTGAAACAACTGGTAGATTGAAACCCTTGATGACTTTGAAGGTAGTTCCTTATTCTAAACCTTGGAAGCAAATGCTTTGCCAAGACGAACCAATTCACTATTGCACACGGTTTCGTCACCACACTATACAGGTTTATACTGATCTTCTGGGGCACCATACATAACACTTAAATCACAATATAATATTTAAAATGTAGCATACGAATAAATAAATAAATAAATGCATTCTGTGAACAAAACTTCTCAGCAGTTTTATGTTCTGTTCATGACAGAATTCGAGTCAATGTTATTACTGTTATCGCCTTTTAAGGTACCGCATTAAAATTGTACGAGGAATATTGTGCTTTATGGCTGCATTTTTGTAAATAATCCACAGTTAAATACATCTCGTATAGGGTCTTTCATGTCTTGAGCTTTAGTTTTAACAATGTCATGTTTTTGGATTCGATCTTGGCATAATTTGAATTTGCAAACATCATATTCATCAACAAATATTAATGTGAAACAATGGCCACCATTCATACATGAAGACGAGCAGTGGCTACTGTTCTCATATTATTCGTGGTCACTGTACGAAAAACCTATGTTTTATAAAACATAACCTACAAATTTTACAATAAACATCTTTGAATGTGATACTATAACGTGCAGTTTCATCTTACAGGACAATATTAATTACCACAGACTGAAATAGTATAGTACACATTTTTAAACTTACCTAAATTCTTTACCCACACAATACGCGCAAACAGATTTAAAAAAAGATTTCTGCACATTACTCCAATAATACTAAATCTGTTCGTCATGATTATGACCTCTGTTAAGATGATGCAGGTTTATATTTTGTTATTGCGTCTAGGCATGATTTGTATTATTATTCTTGCAAGGCCCCAACCCACGGAGGGACAGCTAAAAAAACTAAAACTAAATTATTTAAGGCAATGATGAGTGGATTTAAGTAGTCAATAGACATAAGTAATTGGTTGCAGCAGCCTTGAGTTAATATTGCTCTTTACAAACATTTTCTGTTTAAACTAAAAGAAATCTTGTGAAACTATAATGTCTATTTAAGTTGGTATAATATAGGAAAATTTTAGAAAAATAATAAAAATGTGTGATCTATAACTCAAAATTTTTTAACACCTTGAAGTTTTGGCTGAGGTTTTAAAAAGATTTAAGGAGCCAAATTTAACGTTGAGTTATGAGAAATGTAAACTTTGTCAGTCTGAACTAAAATATTTAGGCTGCGTTGTAGACTATAACGATCCTGAACCGACTCCAATCACCGTCTCCGAGGTCAGACGACTCATTGGTTATGGCATGTTGGTACCGTTGTTTTATTCCCAAATTTTCTTCTATTATCAATCCATTAATAAGTTTATTAAGAAAGTCAGCAAAATTTGATTGAACTCCTAAATGTGTTGAGGTGTTTGAAATTATACAAAAATGCACCCATATTATCTTGCCCAAATTTTTGATATACCGTTTACTGTACAAGCAGACGCTTTAATTTTGCCATCGCAGCCGTGTTAACGCAAATTATTGATAACGAGGAAAGAGTCATTTGTTATATCAGTCGATCTTTTACTCGTAATGAGAGAAAGTTTTCAACTAGAGAAAAAGAATGTTTAGGGTGCTATTTACCATACAAAAGCTCTGCCCTATCTAGAGAGTACCCATTTTATTATTATTACCGATCACGTCTCCGAGATGGGTTGTTAACATGCAGCAGTATAGTTTTGATATAGTTTACCGAAAAGGTAAAACCATGTCGTTCCCGACACTCTGTCGCGAGCCGTACCCGTTTTAGATGTTTTGGCTGTCGAAGGCAACCTTAATAATGATGTTCTCGTAGAAACCGATAAATGGTATAATAAACTTATTTTTCTGTTGAACGTAACCCCCAAACTTATCCTAATTGGCGACTGTCGCAAGGAAAGTTATTTAAACATGTTTTTGTAGACTACCCTGATTTAGGTACCGATATTGACAATTGGAGAGAAGCAGTTTCTAAGGCGGAACGTCAAGGTTTGATGAGGAAGTTTCATGACGAGCCCACTTCTGATCATCTGGAAATTTTTATGACTTATGCACGTTTGGCTAAAACTTATTACTGACAAAAAATAAAAGCGTAACTGTATTGCCCAGATTTACCGCGCTCAAAGAGTGGCTAGTAGTTGCTGATTGTTTTTTGAAATTTGTTTTCTTTTTCTCGTTACGTAGTGCGACTGCTTCGGCAGTAACCAAAATATTTGAAGAGGATGTCTTCCTAATGTTCGGAGCATCTCAATATATTTTATATGATAATGGTTCCCAATTTCGTAGTAATAAGTTCACCCAATTGGTAACCCAGTACAAATCTCGAATAATCTTTAACGCTTACTATCACCCTTAGGCTAATCCATCTGAAAAGGTGGATCGTGTAATGAAAATCATGTTAGCTTCTTACGTAGGTGATAATCACCGTGACTGGGATAAATATTTAGCTAAAGTGGCCTGTGCCATCCGTACGGCAGTCCATGAAGTCACTGGCCTGACTCCATACTTTACAAATTTCGGTCGAGAAATATGTCTCGATGGTTATCGTTTTGGTGCAACGACCAATAATACCGACCTAGAAGACCTTTTCTTTGGCGATCGTACCCCCTTGGCTCCTAGGAACAATTTTTTTTAATGACGCCTATCTGGATATTAAGAAACGTTTAGAAGGTTCGAAGGTTCACTAAAATAGGACCTCCTGGCGGACCTTAGTTTTAGTTTGCTTTTATTTTTTTGTGTGTTGATGTTCGTAACAAACGAACTGAGATGAGTTTGTGAAGCTCAAAGCATTGCTAAGCTCAAGTACTTTAATTTAATCTAGGCACCGTCTCAGTTCAGTTGTAACTATTTTTTTTGTTGGTTCTTGTATTTTTATGTAAGGGTCGTTAAAACCTTGTTTCGCATTTCAACACCGGAGTGTAACGTAAACAGATTATAGAACTCCATTTTTTATTTAACATAGAAAAGTCTATCATTAGATGGACATTAATTAATTATCACCTTGTACAATTACTATTTACATAAAATGGTAATTTACCTAAAGAACTAGTGTGTAATATACAACACTTTTTATATGAATTCAATTAAACAAAGTAATCATAAATAAATTAATAATTAGGAACATTAGCAAGATAAAATGGTAGGGTACCTAATGATATCTATATCTACAAAACGGATAGTTTGTTTGTTTGACAGAGCATCATGCGATAACTACAAACTGATCTGTATGAAATTTTGTATGTGTTTTGAGATTGGCACAGAATAGATTTAAAAATAAAAATTAAGTTTGCACCACCAATAAGCTGAGATATTAATTGTACAGTTTACCATGTTAAGCCTATTTTTAAGCGAAGTTCACTGTTCTGCTAAAGTAAAGACGAAATCCAACATGATTTAAAAGTAATTTAGTTTTTGAAGCCGTAAGTATTTGGTTGTAAATACCTAAATATTTCTAATTTGGCGTAAAACCTATGTAGATAATAAAATAATCATTACGAAAATTCATATCTGCCCAAACTTTTGTTGATTTTTACGTTATAGTGTCATAAATAGTTCAGACTATTTGCAATGTGGCAGTGTGGGCTTTTAATCTGCAAGAGTTTTACGACTATTTGTCATACTTGGTTCGTGATATCAATATCAAAAGTAATAAACACATCTCTAAACTTCCATAATTGGTAACGCAGCAGTTTATATGCGTGGAAATAAAAGATTTGTATCACGGAGTTGTCAAAATTATGATTAATAACATATTACAATCCTACCACCTTTGTTGTTAACCAACCCCGATAAAGTCATCAGCTATCGTTATCAAATAAATGACCGACGCGCATGTCATGGTAGTATAAAGATAGCTCTTCTAGCGCCTCTCGGACGTTCACAACTTGCTTGTTCAACTAACACCAGACGTAAACCATCATTGTCATTTCGAGCGCATTTTATTTCGCGAAAATCGCAATTTTTTTTATTTTACTAAGGTGTGCACAATCAGTTATCAAAAAAAACAAACAAATCGGGACGATCGCCTTCAGTTACAAACTTCATTCACCTGTTGGAATCTTTCTCTGTTAATTTAAAAGTCTTCGAAAAGGTGTTAACGAAGTGAGAAAAATTTATTCAAACTGTAAAAACCTCAATCTATACAAAATAACGAGTTTAATTTTTTGATGCGAGTTTTCGATTATTGTAATTAAGTTAGGGGTTACCGGTAAATAAATTAACTTAGACGTTTACCGCATTTATTAATTTTATTATTCTTTAAAATGAAGCCTAAGATTTTTCATAGTCATATAATTAGAAATTGGCTTAATGTGTTTATAGATTTCTGAAAATTATTAACTAATGAAGAACCACTGTTTGCTTTCTAAAAGCTTTAGGAAAAAGATACTAGCTTTGATGAAATGTTTAAATTAAAGTGGGAGAATTCCAAACTTATATTTGTAGAAAATTTATTACATTAGGCGCAGTTTAGAAAGTAAAAATATTACTTATAAAAAAATTATTTTTATATGAAGTTAGATGAAAATACTGTACATAATGTGATAAAGAAAAATTAAACATTTGGAAAATAAAACCATTAAATTGTCAGAAAATAAAATACAACGTGATCAATCATCTAAGCAACGTTTGTGTTTATATGTAAATGCCAAAACTGCATAAAAATTCTTTTAATCTTAAACTTCATAGCATTTTTTAGAGCATTAGATAAACAATTTTTCATAATTTTATAGTGTCAGTACAAAAAATTTAATGTATTATGTACGAGTTCTGAAAAAAATTAAATTTTGTAAAGTTAAAGTACTTACAATTAAGTTTATTTCTAGTTTTTTTATACATTTAAGGTTTTTTGTCTAGATTAATAAATCCCAGAACAACTTAAAGGTAGCTGATCTTTTACAAAATATGTCTTTAAATTAATTAAATATTTATGAGTAACTACTTTAATTAATAACAAATACGCCATGAAACATTTTCTATATCTGTATTTTAGTTACAGTTCTTCAATTTTTTTCTAATTATTTTTGAAATTTAGTAAAAAGTTCTAGTGTTATATATAGGAATATTAAGACAAGACCTACATTAATTAAGAATCAATCTAATACATACATAATCGTTACACGTTTTATTATTTTCTTAAACTTAAACCTATTATGCGCTTTTTATATTCTTTAAATCAAATTTAACAAAATTTGTCTTTATTATTTAATACAATTGTTACTAAAGTATTAAAAGGTAATAACCTCACAATGCACAATTCAATCTTCATTTTATTTAAAAAATTAATAAATATTCATTCATTTCAATTTGTTGTGTTTGTCAATTACGTTTTAGAAACCTACTAACGTGACGTTCTAAATCATTTGTTTTTATAGCTTATCTAGAGGTTTCCTTAGAATTTTAAATTTCAATTTTCTACTAGGTGAGAATTAGTTACCTATATAACTTTTTAATTTTTAAAACATTTTTTGTCCTTTCAGTAAACCTTTTATAAATTATTGTTTGCACAACTTAAAAAATTGGCTTTTTAAGCAATGTAAACGAAAAATTGAAAAGTAGATTTTTGTTCTTCTACTGCGATAATTTGAAATTTTTCTCTTAATTAATGTACTGTGAAACAAAACGTTTAAACAAAAAATTATGCAAGAACTTGTTGAAAAGTACCATTATTCTAAAAAAAGTGAATAATAATAAACTAATGCTGTTTATTATTAATAAACAACCATGGATTTGATAACGATTGTTCTAAATTGTAAGGTTGCAGCTTTTGTTGTTATACCGCAGTTTATTTTTTTTATCAATCTGCTTATTTTTATTTCAAGTTTATTCAAAAGCACACTGTTGCAATAGCGTGATTTTTTAGTTTTAATTTTAATTAAACTTGTAGTTTTTAATCGTGATCATTCTCAACCAGACGTTATTGTATTGTTCACAGCAGTTTTGAAATTTTCAAATACTTTATTGTCAATTTTGGTAAGTTAGGTATTTAAATTTTTTTAGTGACTATATAATTACAAAAAATGCTTTGAAACTATTTGATTTCATAAAAACTTTAAGCTCAAGTTTCGAACAAAAAAATTGGTGGAAATTAAAAAATGCCTTTTTGAAAAACAGTTTGACATTTTACCATTTATAAATTTGCTAGCAAACGTGGAAAATTTCAAACGTTTCATTAACTAAATATACTTTTTTTAATATTTTGTTTGACTTACAACTTGAGTTTTCTATAAAAAAATTGCAAACATTGTGTTGCAACTTAATTTCAACTAATTAAATTAATAATGGAAAATTACTGGTGGAGTCATTGAAATTTATTGAGTTCGTAAAGTTTTACCAAAATTAACTACAATAACGCTATTTTTATGGCGGATTATAAACAAGCGATAATGTTAAAACACAATACAAAAATTTATAGTATTTGTTACTTATAGGATATATTAATATTATTGGTATAATTTTTTGTGACAATTTCTAAGTACCTAATAATCTACATAACAGCAATATTGTTTCTAAACATTATTTGACTTTATCCCAACAACGTTCACTTACAAATTAAGGTATTAATTACCAAATGGGTTTGATATCTTCAGTTAGTGGTTTTAATTCAAAGTTACTCTTTCTTTTATTATTTAAGTATTTTCCCGAGGTAGAGGTAAAATGGAACCTGCCTTTTTATAGGAGTAGCGGCCGACTGTTTCATCCCTAACAAATGGAGGCTTTATAAATTATCTTTTAGGCAATAGTGTTAACTAAAATAACAAGTAGTGACTTTGACGTGATATATACATTATGGATTATATATAATCAACGATTTTGGTTGGCAGAATTTTTGATTTTTTAAACAAATAATAGTTATTTGCCACCGGCAGTCGTTAAAAAGACTTTTATCTGATTTTGATATCCGCTAATCCGCCGAACAATAGAAGGGTACTTTTTAAGTTGTATCTCGTAGTAACCATTTTTTATTGCCCAAGCCACAATAATATACGGTTCATGTATGTGCTAAGAATTTGAAATAATTGATCGCAATACGCCTCTAGTGACTGGAAGAAACAACTAATTTTAGTGTGGTAAAATTAAATTTACATTTCTTAATAATTACTGTAACCAAGTTGTGGTTTCTAATTTAAACAAATACATTTAAAAATATATAGTTTATGTAAATACATAAATGTTAAATAACAATAAAATTTATAAAAATATTAAAATATCGTAATAATCAAATTACATTAAGTTAATATTTTGAGGCTGTTTTATCTTCTTTTTAAAACAACTCACACGACATTTGTTTAATAACTTTACCAATTTTATTTAAGCAATGTAGGAACAAATCGCTGACTAAATATCTGCGCGGCATGTTTAGCTTTGATTTTCTTTTTCTTATTTTCGTAAATGTGTACATCTGTCAAATGTGATACTGCCTTCAAGCCATCTACAATGTTTGGTGTATTGTCACTTTCACTTGGCTTCTGAAAATTATTCCACTTCGTTTCTTTTCTAGCGTTGTTTACCGTTGATTAAAAAGTCCACACTTATGTAATATACTTCAAAATTATTTGTTCCAAAATTTTCCATGTTCTTTATTTTCTTTATTCCTGAAGATGAACCTTTTTTGTTAATCAGGACGTGAATTTAACAGTGTTATATTTGTTGTTGCTGTTTATACACAGATTAATTTTCTTCAAATCATTTAAAGCAACTTAAAAACCATTTTAATTTTTTTAAAATTTGATAGGGTTTTGCTCTAACGTTTGCTGGAAGGTAAATGGGTTGCTAAAAATTTCGTTTTTTGAACCCCGCTTTATAACGAATACTAGCACATGATCAGCAATTTCCTGTTTCTGTGAAACATTGTAAGAACCTTCAACGTTTCAACGCATCCCATATAACTTTTTTCGTAGGGTTAAGCCTTGCTTCCCAATTTTCGCCTTTTTTATTTTTATTATTAATATTGTCATGTCATATTGTTATTTACAACATATATTAACGATCTTCCCGCAAATATACCAGCTTCTGTCGTTATGTATGCAGACGGCATAAATATTAATAATAAAACTAACTCAATAAATAGCCTAGTAGAAAAGTAAATATATACTTCACACACTCGAAAGCTGGTTTGAAGCAAATCATTTGATAATGAACTTGGTCAAAACGTATGTTCCACCAAACTTACACTCATAGTTTAAAAATTTATAACATCAGGAAAATTTATCGTCTTAACCGTAAATAACAATTTAAATTGGACACAAATACATTGAGATAATTGTACTAAAACTAAACAAAGCCATATACTGCTTACGGCGCGGCGTCTAAAAACCAATTTATTTTTATTTTAATTTTTTATTTAAAATGGTATACTTTGCGTATTTTGAATCAATAGCGTCCTACGGTCTGATAGTATGGATAACTGCCCAAAATTAGACACACTCTATACTGCATAAAAAGGCAACTAAAATTATTTTTGGTCTGAAAAACACTAAAGGTAAAGCTAAAGAATATAAAGTGATATTAAAGAAGTTCTTACGGCTAAAAGTTTCTATTCAACTAGAGAATATGTTTCACAAATAGCTGCGTACTATGACATGCAATAGCCATAACTTGTATGTGTATTGTTTATAGTAGATTTGACATATTAGGTGCTTCAAAATAAGATGCTGATCCTTTAGGGTGTCAATCCTACGCGATTTTAAGAAGAAAAAGTTCAAATAAACATATGTCCTAAACTCTCTTAACTTTTGATCTACAAGGTGTTCAAGTTTTGACTAAAAAAACTTTTTTTATCATAACTTTAATATCTTTATAGATATTTTTAATAAAATTTGGCATATGCCTTCTAAGCAACAACAACTATTTTTTGATTTAAAGAAATTTTTAATTTTTTTTGTTCAGTGGCGTCCGTACAGGATGAGGACTAGATATTTTTAGAGAATATTATGTACGCCACTGCTTTTTCTTAAAATAAAATTTATTTTTAAAATTTCCATTCACTTTGCAACAAATTTGATTTCTTGTTTTTTTTTCGTCCGGCAAGTCGGTTGCTGCGAAAAAAGATTTGGCAAATAATTATTGATTATTTAATACATATTAATTTTAACATTAAAATAAAAAGAACTAACATTAAATAACCTAAAAAAAAAAGAAAATAATTTAGATTAGCTGTTGAAATTGGCCACCACCTGCAAGTATGCATGATTCAGCTCTTCCTCATTAAGTCTCTTGTACTCTTTGAAAAATTTTTTCTTAAAACTTGAACACCTTGTAGATCAAAAGTTAAGAGGTTTAAGACATATGTTTATTTGAACTTTTCTTCTTAAAATCGCGTAAGGATTGACACCCTTAAGGATCAGCATCTTATTCTGAAACACCCTGTATTTCATATATTTTATATTTTGTGACTTACTACATACAGGTGGTGCTTTTACAACCGTTATAGGTTAATGGCTTGGTATCAAAATGAAGCTAAAATTACTAATTTTTATTGATGAATTTTCAAAAAGACCGTGTAATCCAGCTTGATATCTGATAGCGAGCGCTATGCGCAATTATTTTAGCTGCTTTTGACATCAAGACCATTTTGTCACTTGCAAGGGCGGGCAGGAATTCAAAACCAGTTCATCAATGCTAAACTTTATGACCCGTTTTCAAAAGCACCACCGTGTATATTTTTATATACTTTTATATTCAATCGCCTCAAGCAAAAATAAATATTACTTATTTACTTACTATTTAACTAAAAAAATTATTAGGAAATTAATGTGTTAAGTTCTTATTCCACCTGAGTGTGGATTTATTTTATAAATATCTTTCTCGTTATATGTAATACTAATTGTATTAAGTCAAAATAGCATTTAGAAGTGAGTCCTTTTAGCAACCTCTGCATAAAACTTCTTTTTCAAAATGTTTGTTGTATCTCTTTACTGCGAAGCGATACATCAGGGCATTTTTGGATCTGCATAATATTTTGCCAATTATTGACGATATCTGTCGCTTTTGAATCGGAGAAGCGGTGCCTACATGAGACTTTGAAGGTACACTTAGGTTCACAACACTTACATATATATAGATAACCTAGTTAAACAATAAAAACAGACATGTCAGATTTTGATTTGACTTTTTACTTTACTACTTTATTTTAAAACAACATTATTTTAGTAATGTTATGACCTGTGCTAAATCAAAAATTCATTAAGTTTGATTCAGATTCTTCAAATAGGTAAATTCTAATGTCTCGTAAAAAATCTGAAAGGTAATTTTTTTCATTTATTAACGCATGCTATATGAAAGTTTAACTCACCATTTTCTTAAATTACAATTCAGATAGAAGGGAAGCAAAGACAGTAAATTTGTTACAACTGGTTACGGACAATATACGTTTGTGATTTTGCAGTTTTGCAAACTGCTGTATGACACCTATAGTTACTCTTGTATGTGACAACACTCTTAGTTGGTGACAAATAAAATAAGATGTTAGCGACATCTACTGTCTGTAAGAATACATACAATTAATGCCTAGGTAGTTCCATAAGGCTTAAAACTTAATAAGAATTTAGTACTTTGTAATCTAGTGAAGTAAATGGAGATTTCACCGCTGTTATACTTATCATTAAAACATACATTTAATATTAATTAGCAAAAAATAACTTTTTTTTTCAAGCGTCAGTAAATCCGACATTTTTGATTTAGTAGCGTCGGCTGCGAAATTCGATTTTTTTCTCAATATTCTACAAAATATTTTCAAAATCCAGAAAAATTAAGGTATTAATGAAATTTGGAATTTAGATAGTACTGTTAATGAAGCAAACTTTCTCCACGCAAAATGACCTGTGGTTTTCCTGTGCACACTTGTATTTACATGCGTTTCAATTTTAATATAATATTTTAAAAGTAAGAATGCGGAATTTCAATAAAGTTGTAACCTAAGATCTTGAGCTACAACAAAGATTTTTAACAGATCTAATTATACAGGTGAAGTAAAGGTCCTTTTGCATGGAATGAAATTTTTAACAAAAACTCTTAAAATTAAGATGGAGAAACATGATGAAAAAGATTATATGTCTTTTAAACTTAAAAATTTTACTTGCTCGACGAAGTGTCAAAAAATTCTAAATTGAATCTTTGATATTTTTCCCCATTGTAAAAACAAGTCCGGTTTGGTTTTAATAAGATCTAAAAAGTAGATATTAGAATAAAGCTAGCAAATAGTCATTGTATTAATTTTTTAAACAAAATAATTGAACAAAAATTGGCTAGAAATAACATAGACCTTACAATTTTTTAGAAAATGTTATTCACTAAAAAATTTAGGATAACTATAATAAATAGTGTTGATTTGGTAATTATCAGTACTATATTTCATCTGATATTATGATTCAAAGAGGGAATGATTGAAATATCAGGAGAACTGTAAGGTTTTTGCGCATGCGCTGCAATCATAAATACTTTTTTGAAAATCGGCTGTATTTTTGTTACAAATTGAGATTAAAATATTTTCAAACAAAAGTTGTAGGTAAGATCGTAAACTGCAATTTTTGTTTGAAACTTTATTCATATTTTTTTATTTAAAGAAATTTAAATTTAAACAAATCAAAATCAAAAATTTGCAACTTTTTGAATCACAGCTTTATATCACTTGGAGAAAGTTTTTTAATCTGATAGAATACGTAATTTAACTACCTAATTTAATAATTTTATAGATTCTTAATTTTTGTCCGATTCCTAATGTGTACATTGATCGGGCTACAAACACATAATATCAACGTAATCTTAAAACAAATATCATTTTAGGTAAAGTCACTTAACTACGTTGCTGTAGAAAACGAAACAACTCACTTACCCCCCAATTAGATGTTTTTGTAGTAACTTACCGACATTTGGAAAACATAAGCATATTTTATTTAAAGAAAAAGTTACTTTGATGATATGCCTTCTATTTCTGCCTCACTCGTTTGGTTGAAAACGGACTCAGTTGAGAAAAGTATCATTTTTCCTCCGTATAAAAATAATATACTATAATCATAAGTTTGAAATATAATAATCGTGGGAAATCTATACTTAAAACTCCTAGGTATGGAAAATTATGGATTTTGTTATTTTTTTGTTTTGTATAACCTGTCTCAAATGTATCTAAATTTTCAACAGAACTACATCTTGAGTCAAAGATATATAAAAGGGGATTAAAATTAAAATTCTTTGAAATAGTAACTATATTTAGCTTTAAAATTTTTCAATTTTGTAGTTTTTTATTACAATAACCGTAGTATGTTGAACTTTTAATTACTTTTGATTTGATGACGGATATCCCGACATTTTTGTGGCAGATTACTTTAGAATTTGAAGCGACGTAATACAATGTTTAAAGTTATTCGTGGTTTCTCAATTTTGTTAGTCACAAATCCCATCAGAGACATTTTGATTGTATGTCTACCAAAGAAAAAAAATACAATTATGTTTGCTTTCGTTACTAACACAATAACTCTTCTAGTTAGCGATTTCTTAAAGTATTAAAATGGTTTGATCCTTTGATCTACTATATTTGTATATTTCCGCAAACTTAAATGGATAGAATTATTTATTATCACAAAATAAGTTTTAATATCCAATTTCTTTTTTTGTTTTATTTTAAACATAAATATAAAAATAAACCTTTACGTAAACAATATTTAATGAAATTTATTCAAAAGAATCTGTTATTAAAAATAACTAGAAACAGCTCTTTTTTCCTCTGCTTCAGTTGTAATTGAACTTTAAATATCTTTTTCAAATGTTAATTATTGTTGTAATTAATAACAAGTTCTGTCTAGACAAGGAAACAATTTTATTAAAATGTTTTCATTATAAATATGAAAATGAAACAATAATTCTTGTAAAACTAATACTCGCTTTTCGTGATGTTTTGCATCACCGGGCTGTTTTTTATTACTTTTGGATTGAATTGTTGAAACAAAAACGTCTTCTGGGATTGGACCGTGTCGAAAAGGTAACCGTAGTTGCCAACATTTCTCTACCTGTCATAAGGGACTAAGGACTGAGGGCGAAAAAACATTAAAAAAACTTGCATAACTTTTAACCGCTAAATAAATTTTCAAAAAAATTTAGTTTTGGATAGGTTATTTATTATATACAAATTAAGAAAAACAAAAATCAATCAGACTTATCGTCATAAAAAATTTTGAGCTTGTCGGGAATGGTCTCCATCATGGCTTTTATGGTGGTGCTCGACACTTTCTTTATCGCTACGGTCCACAATTTTCTAAAACTTTTAATCGATTTTGTAGCCTTTTTGTCTGCTTCCAAGCTTCTTTCACCAAAGCCCAGTACCGCTCGATTGGGCGAAGCTCAGGGCAATTTGGTGGGTTAGCCTCCTGGGTACAAAATCGACATGATTCTCTTCGTTCCATTTTTTGTCTGCTTACTGTAATGGCACGAAGCTAAATCCGGCCAAAAAATGTGGATACCTTATGTTTACTCAGAAAAGGCCGCAATCTTTTGGAGACACTCCTTCGTGTAAATATCGGAGTTAATTGTTCCATTTGTTATAAAAGATTGGCTTCTTTCACCGCAGCTACAAATCGCCTGCCAAACGAGATATTTTTTTGAAACTTGGACTTTATTTTAGTTCTAAACTTCTTAGAACATTTCCTCGTCCACAGGAAACATAAAACTCCTGACCAGGTAGTTGAGAAAAATCGGCGAGGACGTAAGTCTCATCGTCCATCACGCAACATTGACGTTTTTGGAAAAAATCTGCTCTCAACTTTCTGGCTCGTTTCTTGGCTTCAATGTTTTTCTCCGCATTACGATCTGGAGTTGTTTGAACTTTGTAGGACTTAAATCCACTCTTTTTTATTTTTCGAATTGTCTTTTCCGACAAGTCGACTTTTGCAGCTAATTTCCGGTTCGATATCAGCGGATTCTTAACCATCGCAGATATTGCCTTTGCACCTTTTTGGTGAATGAAAACCCTCTAGTCGTCCACTTCCTGGTTTCCGTGTTATGGTAAAGTCTTCCTTGTACCGCTTGATGACTTTTGCTGCCACTTGCCTGCAAACTTTTGCCTCCTTTGCAATGCGAACGACTGACCATTGTGGATTCTCAACAAATTTTTAATGATTAATCATGTACTTCCACTACTTTTGCCATTGTGAACACAATTTGACTCAAATAAAAATAAAAATTTGACGACATATTCTGACAACTATTTCAAAGCCTACTATATCAAAATTTTGTAAAAAATTATATGGTATAAAAGTTATGCAAAGTTTTTCAATGTTAATGTTTTTTCGCCCTCAGTCCTTACTACGGTTATCATTTTCGACACGGTCCAATCCCGAAAACGTTTTTGTTTGAAAATAATTTTTTCGCAATGCTGATGAATTCATATCCGGCATCTGACTAAATACAGATTTGCCATAAATTTATTTTCAATTAGTATTAAAAACAACAATTTTTTTTTTGTCGTTTGTATCAAGTTGGGTTTGTTTGTTTGTCTTTAATTAAATATCGTTTTAGCCACAACTTATATATATATATATATATATATATATATATATATATTTAAATAATATATATATATTTAAATGATAAGTTTTTCGACATCTAGTGTATATATATGTATGACTGTTTTGTTGTTTTTTAATCCGTGTGTGACGTTTCCATCAATTGATGGTAATTGAGACTACCAACTTTTAACTGTTATGAGCTTTGATAAAGCCCTACGCATAGGGGGCGAAACGTCGGCGTTGACAACATATTGAGTTGTTGTTTCATTCACCTCCACCTAGAAGGGCTCGAGAAGAGCAAACTGTATACAAAATTTATAATCTTGGAGGAATACTCACCTGGTTACTGTTTCTATTGTCTGTTCGTGTTATTGAATAAATTCTCAACGTCTAAAGTAAATTTAATAAATTCTTGATTACCAAACACATTACCAAATTAGAAAAAACGAAACCTAACCTTAATATTTTTAATTTAATTTTAAATAAATAATGATTTCTTAGACGTTTTTTTATTTTTTCAGCTAAAATGTTTTATGTCGCTACACACTCGATACCTACGGTTTTATACTTCTGTTAGTTCTGCACGGAACGCTTGTTTTCCTTTTTATGGCCTTTTTAGACTTATTTTATACGAAGAACTGTGGTTCAGTAAGAGCATATTTTAGAGGAACCATGAACAGACCAATATCATGAATACAAAAATAAAAAAGATGCAGTTAACTTAAAAAGTTGGATAATTTAAATTCTATCTAGAAATTGTTGTTTCAATTTTAATTTTTTAAATCACTTTTAAATTTGAGAAGTTCAGAGACGATGGGCTATTACATTTTATCTATTTTTAAACGAAAAAACTAGCTGACCAAGCAAACCTCGTTTCGCTCATAATAGATTTTTTGATTGAATCCATTTCGAGCATTCACGATCCACCCGAAATTTGTTTGAATGATCAAACGCCACCTTTTTTGTCTTTTCTAAACCTTCGCGTAGGAATTACAAACAAACTCGCAGAAATAAGTATTCAATTTGGTCCAGTCGTTGTTAAGTTTTAAAAATCCGAACAAAACCACAATCCATTTTTTTATAGGTGTAAAGAAGTTGTTCACAAACAATATAAGTAGTAATGGAATAATTTTGATACGATATTTATTTATTGGCTTACTTTATAAATAATAGTGAGTGTTTCTAAAATCCGGCATCAAAATTGCTGATTTTTTGCGATGGTGAACCTGCCAGCTGACTAAAAACGAATTTATTTGACAGTAAATAAATAAACTTAATATTTCATAATTACTAATATATTCATAAATAAATGCGGAAAACAGTTTTTTCAGTTTGTTTCCCAATGTACTAATGTTATTTAATTTCTACCGAGTGATGCTTTCTATCAAACAATTGGTAAGTCATTTTGTGAAAAAAATGAATATGAACATCTACAAGAAATAGGCAGATGGCGCTGTGGGTCAAGTCTGATGATTTGTTATCATTTCAATACCGCGACAATAACGACCATAGTTCACAATATTTTCTAACAAATTTTATTGTGGTCGTTCAAAATTATTTTTTTCAGAAAATGATCGGTCAGTTTTTGATAAAAATATGTCGTTCGGTAAAATATTTTCAACGAAAATAACCGAAACTCTAATTTAACCCAACAACATATTTTATACAAGAATTCACCGATCATTTTCTAAAAAAGATGATTTTGAACAATCAATAAAATTTGCTACAAAATGTTGTGAACTATTGTTGTTATCAGGTACTGAAATGATAAAAATTAGGCTCGACGGACAGCGCCATCTACCAATTTCATATTCATCTTTTCCACAAAATGGTTGATGAATTTTGTGTTAGAATGGTGTAGAAATTAAATTAAATAAAATCATGACGTGAAAATGGTTATAGAAGACTCTTAAGAGTGTTACTCTATATCTTATAAACAAGATTATGCGGTGTTTCCTTCCCTTTTTTCACCTTTTCCGACGAATTAGAGTTAAGTACGTTATAACGAAGAAAAAAAATTTATATCCGTTGGCTGTCCGATTTTATGATACTTAGACATGAGCTTTATCTATAATACAGCAGATCTGATTAAATTTTGGGCGTAATCTATCTAGCCAAGAGCGTTGTTAACCTACACAGGTTTTCCAATTTTAAAATAATTAGAAAATATTTATTTTAAACATAATACAAAACAAATAAATTTAATTATACACAACTTTTGTTTAAACTAGTTTTTAATCCGATAAGTAATTACTGAAATATAACGATCACTTGGCATTAATTGTTGTAACAATATCTTCACCAAATTAATTGTACAAAGAAAGTTATGAGAGAAAAGTTGTTGGAAATTCTATTGTCTATAACTCTGGTTTGAATAAATTTTTTAAAAATGCAATTTTATTTTCGTTTTTCGAGAGTCAGAATTTTCAATTCGTTTAACTAAATGGAACGTGGGAGCGCGATACCTCGTTTTATCCCGACGTCGGGCGGTAGGTAGCGTTCGTATAACGGCTTACCAGTTAGATGTAATTAACTATTATTAGCCGTTACTAAAATGTTTAATTCGATTGTACAAATTGCTTCGCGGTGTACATTTCCTTCGTAAATGTGGATTTTTCCCTACAACGTATCTGATTTTTTCTCCACATCTTATAAATAAGGTGTTAGGAAAACCGCGGTTTAGGTTTTTATAAAATTTGGCGTGTGGGTCTTACTTATAAGAAAGGAAAAGAAAAAAAATTGGACCAAACAGAGAAAGTTTAATTATACAAATATATTAACAATAGTATAGTTAATAATACACGATGTGGCATAACGATCTTAAACTCTCTGTTTATCGAAAACTGCACAATGTATTTGAAATTTTGTGCGATCAGATGTGTATTTAAATAAAATATTTTAACAGATAGATTATTCCGGAAGTTAAAGTCAACTATTTATTTCTGATGCAATATCCTGTTGATTATTGCATTTTCAAGTACGCATTAGCAATTACATTTGCAATCAACTCTCCCTGCAATTTTGAACTGCGTAGACAATTTAAAAAAAAACAAAACAATCACATTTCCATATTATTCTTCAATATTGAATTAAGATTGACTAAATAAATAGGGTGACTAACTCATTGATTATTTTTTATCAATATTCGTAATAAATATTTTGAACTCATGTGAACATGGTAATAACTTGCAAAACAAAAAATAAAGAAATTGGCGTAAATTGGTTTTAGTGAATTTCTGAAAAAGTACTTAATAATTTAAATTATTAATTCTAACCATATTTTGTTTTTATAAAAGTTTCAAATTTACTTAATTAAATTGAAAGGGCTTTGTTAAGTATAAAAGTTGCGTTATAAAACAGGACTTTAAGTGACTTATAAATAAAAGAAAGAAATTAATTTACACACCCTACAGTATGCCTTTCATATGCGATATTAATTTATTAAATAATTCTGATAAAAGCAAAACTGAAAAATTTTAATTTGTTGTTTAACGATTTTAATTTCAATTTCAAAAATTTAAATGGAAACTGGTAATAAAAAGTATAATGCTGATAGAAAACGTAATTTTAATGATATACTCACGAGTGTATAGTATGAAATTGTGTATACTATAAAATAAAATCATAAATGAAATCATAAATATTTAGATTAGTTTCGTACACAAACAATTTAAATGCAATTAAAATATGTCGAAAAAATTAAATAATGGAAATACACCTTTATAAATAAATTTATTTACTGTATTTCAAACTCTACTTATTATTATCCTTTACATTCTTTACAGTGGTGTAGATTCTTAAGAATTTTATCGAATTTTTAGAACTTTTGGCACATTCTCAGTTCCAGTATAACCTTTTTGAAGCACTGCACAGGGTCATACAAAATTCTAGTGATTTATATGCATAAATTGTTTATAAATGTTTCTGTCAACTCATGATGAGATTCAGCGGTAACTTTGTAGTTGTGAGTATTCCCAAATGCAATACATATCATCATTTTCACCTTCATTACGTAGTCTCTTACATTATCTTTCTTCTTTTGTTGTACCACTACCTTCAGATGGAAATAATTCCTTTCACATGAAAAACACAATTAGTCTAATCCACTCTAGGTGAATCTAATATGTATAGACCATAAACTGCAAAACCATTTTTTTGAACAGTGCATTGAAATGAGGAAGAAATAATTCATGTGCTTGATTGTATATTTGACTTTCTTTCAGTGTAACTTAATAGGTCTAAAAATAGTAATATAAAAACTGCAAATGTCTTTCGAATTTGGATATAATATTTATTTTTGGTATTTGTTTGCCAGCCATGAGTAACAAAATTGACTATGCATTTAAGGAATGGCATTTCAGTCATTTTTTCTGTGTACAATTATCTAGCTGTAACCATTCTTTTGGAATCCTTTGGTATGACAAACTCTCATTAGGAGGTAGCTAGCCTTTTATACTGCAATTCTAATTACATAGCATTTTTAAAATTTTCATTTCATTCCTTGTAAGAGTGGCTGTAAAATTAGTCCTGTCTTCATGAATGTTCTCATGTCAATTTCATTAAGACATTGTTTTAATTCTGGAATGGTTTAAGTCAGAATGGCTTAAAATTGTTGAAAGGCCGTTTTTCTTTACCATGTAGTTTATTGTGAAGAGACTCTTTCTTTTGGAATTAAATACTTGGAGTATTCTATATTCAGACTACCACCCAAGAGCTTGTTTTTAGTCCATCTAAAACAAAACAGTAAATCTTATTTACGGACAGAAGACAGTGCCCTTCAAAATTTGTTTCCAACCCTATATTTAGAAAACTCATAGGAATTGTATGTGACATGCTTAGATGGTAGATAAAATGTGGTTGCGCAGTGTGAACACAATGTTGAGGCATTGTTGGAATGTTGCAGTATAAATATTCTATTTTATTCTATCTTTTCTTAATAAAACATAAAACATATTTAACGAAATTATTTAAAATAAAACTTTGTTAGGTACACTATATAAAACACAATAATTATTGCAGTTTTTAAATCACGAGAATATCAGATACCTTGCCATTAGATTATGAAAAAATTTAATATATGTAATTGTACACTCATGAAATTTAAAACTTGGACACCACAATTTCTGTAAACAAAAGTTTGCACATTGTGAAGCAAAATTATTTCTAATTTTATTTTGTAAACATTTCCTAAACAAAATTTTGATTCGATAATTAATCGAGCTATGGTGTTTAATTAGCGATACCTTCAAATATATTCTTTAAAGAAAAAAATTAAGTAAGCAACGTAAATTACCTATTTTCTAAAACGTGCTTACGTTAGTGTAATGATTCATTCTACAGTCCTTCTATAAGATAACCCCTGCTGAGACTACCTGCTGTTAGAATTGTAAATGATACCCTTAAGCCCGCTTCACAATGTGCAAACTTTTGTTTACAGAAATTGTGGTGTCCAAGTTTTAAAATTCATGAGTGTACCTGCTTAATTAAGTAACACTTTCTTTGCCTTTGGCACGGGACAACTCCTTATTGTTTAGGATCCATAGACTCGGCTATTTTGTGTTCAATTGGGAGAGTCAGTAAAATTCTTAGCGCAAGACTAACGTTGGATGCAAAATTGTACTCTCTAAGTTAAAGTTAAACCATTTTATAGTTTTAACCATTTGTTCGATAAATCATTAGTAGTCATGTCTTTAATTTTATTTATGTCGTACACTGTGGGTCTTAATTTGTTGAATGCTATCACTTAATGCACTAACGATCAACTTTCAGTTTCATAACCAAATTGTCTTTTCACTTTCCTCTTTCTTGTTTGTGCTGTGCCTTCGATTTTTGGTGTTTCTATATTTAACTTTGAAGCTAATTCTTTTGTCAAATATCGCTGGAGTTTTAAATTGTCTTTCAAAGACTTAAAATGGGTTTCCGTGTTTTTAGAAAACTGGTAGCATGGAACACTTTCATACCAATACTCTGTAGTGATTGTACGTTGATGGAAGTAAAAATCATACAATATTACCACAGATCAAAGCAAAGTAAAATCACGGATTTGGTTGACCAAACAGCTCACCTCATCAGCAACCATTTTATCTGTGTTTTCATTTTCACTGATTTCTATAAGTGCATCGTAATTTTCTTCCATCTGATATCTGAGGGAAAGCGATTGCATGAATTCTATTTTTCCATCGTTTTATTTATTCAATTCAATTCAATTTATTTGTCATATAATATATTAACAAATGATTCGACTTTTCTGTACAATTCTTATAATAACAAAACAAACCGAAAAACAACAACAAAAAATAACTCTCCCTAATTCTTTTCTTCACTCTACTCTCAATATTTCTCTTTCTCTTTTTTTTATTTATTTTTCTTTTTCTACCACATTCTTCATCCATTCAATACCATCCCCTTTCTCTCCCAGCAACACTCTTCTCCCTCTTTCCTCCGCTCTTATTTCACTATACTCTTTCAAATGTTCTATATTTTTCCACTCATTCCTACACATTCTACACATCCTATCTTTGTTCTTCCACCAGTACTTGTTTTCATTTTCCTCATTCCCAACTCTGAATCATGGGATTAACATTTTATTTATCAATCTCATTCTTTTGTTATGTACTTTGGTTTTTCTTCTGCTATTAACTGTTCATACTTTGCGTTATATTTTCCTTCTCTAATTTTGCTCTTCTTTCCTGTACCTGTGTATCTATATCTCTTCGTACTATTTCTTCTTCCATAGTTCTTCCTCCATCTCTTATCTTCTTTATTTCCTCTCTTGCATATCCTCCTTTTTCATAATATCTTTTTCTCCCATCTTACACCGAATTTTATTATTTGCGCCTCTATCTCCTTCCAACACTCATACAATATCTTATTTTCTCTCTTGCTTTCCATCTTTTCTTCATATCTTGTTGCCCTTTTTCCTGTCTGTATCTTTAGTTTTCCAGTTTCAGTTCCTCTTCTACTATATAACCTGGTGTTTCCTTCTTCAATCCTAGTGTCCACTTCTATTATTTTTCTTGAATTTTCTCCAGTTTCTCCCACTCTCTCCATCCCCACACTTACGCTCTATACATCAACACACTTTTCACTATTCTTTCAAATATCCACATTGTTTTATCTAAGTTTTCCCCAAATACTATTTCTTCTATACCCCATACCTCCCATATAATTTTCTTTCCCTTCTGCTCCTTAATCGGTTTATCATCCTTATTATCGTACCTCACCGTATATCTAGATATTTATACTTGTGTACCACTTCTATTTCTTCCTCTCCCCACTTCCATTCCCATCTCTTTGGTCTGCCTTTTTTTTTAAATTCCATAATTTTTGTCTTTTCTACATTTACTTCTAATTTCTTTTTTTTTTAAGTATTTATTTATCACCTTTATCTTTCCTTTTATCTCTTTCTCTGTTTTTACAATGGCCACCATGTCATCTGCTTAGGCTAAAACCTACACTTTTCTTCCTTCCACCACAATTCCTCCTACTTGTTGTCCTTTAATTTCTTCTTCTAAATTTCTCAAATATAAAGAAAATAAACAAGGTCTGAGTGGGCATCCCTGTCTTAGTCTTTTCTATCCAAAACTGTCTTTCCAGCTTTCCCCTTACTCTCGTTCTGCACCTTGTTTCTGTATATATTTCTTTTATCGCGTATATTAAATCCTCATTTATTCGTATGGTACGTTATTATTTTTCGTTATTGTATTGTAATGTAAGTGTAATGTATGGCATCCCTAAAAGATCAGTATAAGCATCTTTAGTGTAGTGACGAAACTAATTGTGCAATTGTGGATTGGTTCGTTTTTTAATTCAAATAAAAAATATGGAAGATGATCAGTACTTTACAATACTTCATTATCAACAAACGAATCACCACTTTGATAATCGGACCTGGTCATCCCATCTTGTTGAAATAAGTAGACGCTGAGAAAAAGTTGTAAATTTTTGTTACCAATGAAAAGACAGAAACTGCAATCGCTGAAGTCTTATCTGCTTTGTCCACGATCAATTTGAATGAATGGATAGATAAGAGGACAAAAAATGCTCTAGGATTAATTTATAAAATTCTATTTTGGGCTTCCAAGTGCTTCCCTTTTATGTTTGCCCCGTATTCTTATCCTCTCATGTTTTCCAAAGGTATTCCAAGTTAGTTGTTTCAAGTTCAGGCACAAATCCGAGGAATTTTGACACTTTTTGAACTAGAACCTAAATCGACAAAACAGATGTGCAATTTAAAATGATGCTATAATTTAGAAGAATTTAAATATTGTTTTTGATTTGGTTATGAAGGAACTAAATCATTTCGTTTTGAATAGATTTTCCCAAAAAAGTGATTATGCTTGTTATTTCCACTTGTTCTCCCAATGTTTTAATATCAAATAAAATTTTCCAAATAGCTCAACAAGCTTTAAAAAACTACCATTATTATGGTGAATAAGTTTATATCGGAATCATCTATCAGGAAGACACTGCTGGGCTAAAAACGTACTATCGATGACTTATGGTAACAGTTAAAACCAATTTTGAAGTTCTAAAAAAGATTTTTTAAGTTTCATAAAGTAGTCCGTAGTTATAGAATTGTCACTGAAGTTGACATTGACTATTTTTAGGACTCAGGGAAAGAAACAAGGGTGTCGTTTTTAGGAATATTTAATTAAGATAGAATTCAAAAGATATTGTTCAGTACGAGAAGTACCTTAGTAGCAAATTTTGAAAAATAGGGCGTTAAATTAAAAAAAATTGAATTTTTACATTTTTAATTCATGCTGAATAGTATAAACTTAGAAATTGTTTTTAGGCAAAATATAATATATCAACAGAGCTACGATAAAGGGATTTTAAATTACAAACTTAATTAAATTCCAACTTCCTATCTTATTTCAAGTAGAAGTTACAGTCCATTTTGTCAACTAGTTTCGGAAAAAAAATTGTCTGAAAATATTTTTAGATGAATAGGACGTGATCAATTTAGTTACCTAGTTATAAATTTTCAAGTTTTTGTTTTAGTTGGAACTCCATAAACGTCTAATGAACGATCTCACTAAGACGACCTATATAAAAAAGCATATTCAACCATAACTTGTTTAAACAAGTTACGAATGATTTTATTAGTTGAAGTGAGCGTTTTGTTCTAGTTTTTTTACTCTGTCTTCTGCTTGATTCTGACCTTAGCTAAATCAGTAAATTTGTGAAATAAGTAATACAATATTCTTTTGAATTACTGAAAAATAAAAATCACCCTGTATACTTCAGTATAATTTAAAAATTGAACCCATTTACTTAAAGAATACATCTCGTAAACAAATTACTTCAATATTTTATTTTAATAATTATACAAACACATTTTATATAAACGTATTATTATTTACATAGGATTCAAAAATATAAAATTCCTCCAAATACAACAAAAGGAATTGACGTTTAATTAAAAGTTTGTAATGGATCTATTTTGATAAATTAAAAAGTAACTAAGTAGTACTTAACTGTTTTTATTGTTATATATCTTAAAACAACTCGAATTTATTTGTAAATTTAAAAGCAATTTATCTTCCTTAAGTATTTCCTTTGCTAATGAATAAATTAAACCACAAATAATTTATTTATTAATAAAGTTTTATTTGAATACTTTTTATTTGAATATTTCTCAAATTAGCATAATTAAAGTTATGATTTGTAAACAAGTTGTTGCCTGTCCATTATTCTCAAAAATTTGGAATACATGCTAAGAAAGATTTGAAACATATATTTTATACTAAAAAACTCATTGTTATATAAATTTATTTGTTCGTATGGTACATTATTTTTCATTATTCTATTGTAATGTAAGTGGTATGTATGGTAGCATTAGCTCTTATTTTGCACTTGACTTTCGAAAATATGAATACGAACATAAGTTAATAAACGTAAAGTTTCTCCATAAAGATCATTTTCTATAATTTGTAGGTAAAATACACAATCGTCGGCGCACAAAAGCAATTTACTTCACAATGCTTGCCATTTGTTTATTAGCATAGTCAAATTAGACAAAAATATTAGGGAACCTCGAAAAAATTCCGATACGGCTGAATTTTTGTGTATGACTAGATATTGCCATAATAAACATTGTGTCAAAAGTCCCCAACGATCCAACCCTAGCTAAATTTTTTATGTAGTGTCAAAGAGGAGGAAAATCATTTTTTTGCTTATATCTCGCAAACTAGAGGTTTTCGAAAAGAATAGCGATTAGATAATTTGTAGCTTAAACAACTTGGAAATAGATGGGTGGGTGGATTTTAATAATAATAATGATAATAATAATAATATAATTTATTGACAGATAATATACAGAAACATGTCTACATTTTTCATTGTCTGCCAAAGAGAGCCTGGTCAATTCACCTGCCGAAGCAAGTGCATTTGTTTTCATGCAGGCCTCAAATTTTCCCCAAATTTTAACATTATCTAGTAATCGAGTGTAATATATTAACACAGCACACTTTATAAAAAAAAACGGCTAGTTTTAACTTCACACCTTAGGTGAGGCGTTGAAAATTATTATGCTTTCAACGTAATGTCCTTCAGAACCTTGACTTATCTCAGTACTGATTTTATACAAAATATGTGTTAAATCGAAAGTTCTTTAAACTTGCTACCAGCTAATGTAACAACGGCCTTTAAGGTATCTAATGATCGTTAGAAAAAATTCAAATTTATACACTCGATTACTTAAAAGCATTTGTCAACACTTATGTATGTAATATGTCAAAAAAGGTGCAGTTTACAGAGTCGCCTCCCTAAACGTAAGAACTAGTATTTATTCTTTAAACTCAGCTCAAAACAATTCTTCAAGGCTCAATTGTTGTATACGGATGGGTATTTGACGTCTGCTAAACTTCTTGAGGAGAGGAAGAAGTTTGACGAAAAATATTTGTTACAAATATCTGTTACGTATGTGATTATAAAACGGAATAGTTTTACGCCATTCAAATCTTATAAAATTTGCAATAAATACTCTTTTTCTTAAAATCTTTACGTTAGAGAGCAAAATAAGGTAAACGTATTACAACAGCACACATTATTGAAAAAATGACCTATTTTGGTTTGTATGTGAAGTGTCCTATTTATTTGTTTTTTTTGAAGACAGCACATAAAGTTTTGTATGCAATTCGAGCTTAATTTGTGTATAAATATGACGATGCGAGAACAATCTGTGTCATTACGCTTTTAATGCATAAATAACTAATTTCTTAAGGCTGTTCTATCACTCAGGACAATTTCAGATTTCTAGTAGGCGGTTCACTATTTTTATTTCTTATTACATAAATAGCTATTTGTTGTTTTTTCTAAAACTGTTTAAAATGCACGTCATGTAAAAAAAAATTCAACAATATATTAATCGGCTTCCAAGTCTGGCCTGTTGCCATCAGAAAAATTCGCCCGCGAGTACATTCATTTCACAATTCTCTAAGAGTTTTTAGTATTTATCGTTTACTTAATGTTAATTTTTCTCATTGATTTTTAAGTAAAAATTTAAAAAAAACGTAGGGTTGTCAGAAAATTATTATCTATGTCGCGCAGGAGTCGAAATTTGGGCTTATAAGGAAATCCATTTTTCTATTATTTTACGTTTTAATTAAATTAAATACAACGAAGACGAAAGAAAATAGCTCCTGCAGGACATAAATAATAATGTTAGCTATATGTTTGTGCAAAATCAGGAAAACATTTCTAAAAATAAGCGAGATAAATTTACATAAACTTTATAGCTCCCTGAGAGAACAGCCTTAACAAAAATGAAAATCAAAGCAAAATTTTAAGTGCACTGATTGGATAATCGATGTTTAACAGTTTGTTAGTTAGTCGTTAAGTTTTGTGTAACCACAGTTATGAACATATTTGGTTTTCCTGGTAATTACTGACGCTCTTTATAAAATAATAATAAATTTGAATAATAAATAAACTGAAACAAAAAACTAGTATGTCTGATTCAATTACGATACTACATATGATTAACCATTTGTCAGTATTATATTTTCTTTTTAATTTATTTTAATTTATTTATATATTTAATCGTATGGTACATTTTTTAATATTGTATTGCGAGAAAGTGTTTAGATAATCTAGAAAACCGTGTAAAGAATTATTCTCAACGTTATTTTAATAAGGTATAAAATAGCAAAAACATTCATAACATACTGATACAATCTTACTTTCATAAATTTCGAATTTGATACATTTAATATTATAGTTAATGTATTTTTAAGAAAGCTTTTGATTTGAACGTAACAAAAGCTATTGTAACTGAAACAATTGTTAGATTTACTGGACGTAAAGCATTTTGTAAATACAATATGAAAATTTCAATGTAAATAGTGTTAAATTTGTTGAATAGAAATAATATGTGTATATTTTGGTTTATTAGACTTTTTTACTATTAAAAACATGTTTATTTAAATAATAAAAATAATTTTTATAAAATTACAATAATATATTTTTTAAAAAGAAAACACATACTGCTACTTCTAAATTTCTTTATCATCATCAGGGTTTTTAAAATTTTTTTTGACTATATAGAAATAAAATGTATTAATTTTTTCTGGAAAGGTAAATCAATAAATGTATTTTGACTATTAATGTACGAGTTTGGGTCAAACACGTTTTGGGGTTAGGGAACCAAAAACAAAATTTTCCTATAGTTGCAAAAATTCATGAAAAGTTAAAAAAAAATTATGTATATTAATAGTATATTGTACAACAAGAGACTAAAATCCTCTTTTTTATAATTAATTTTTGTGATTAATTTAAAATTTTTTTTAGCTAAATAGGTACTATGTGGTTGGTAGAAAGATTTTTGTTATATTGGAATAAAAAGTATTAATTATTATTATTTTTCCGGATTTGTAGGATGAGAAATCTGGCAATATTACGTAAAATCGTTCTTCAAACATTATTAATAGTATGTTTTCGACGAGTTCAATACAATACTTTTTATATGATTCCATAATGAACTTAAACAAATAATGTAAAATTTTTTATTGAATTAAATAATATAAATTTAATTATTTTTAATTAAATATCGATTAATTATTATTAATGGCAAAACGACGACAAAATAAACTGTGTTTTAAAATTAAATTAACAATGACGATGCAATGACAGTAGGCTACTACATATTCGTAAAAATTAATAGGTATTTTTATATCTAGTGACGAAAGTTATCTTTTTATCTCACTAGGGACGAAAATCATGTTTTCGCTGTAGTATGCGGTAAGAGATAGACAAATTGTCAGATTCAGTCAGACACAAAGTACTACTGAAAGTGTAAGGCACTTGTTTGTAGCAAAAGTGATTATGCACACTCTTAGCGCCTCATACAGAACGCGACTACCTACACTGTAAAGCTTTATGTTGTATGGTAAGCTACCTTTTTCTACCAATACGGCTCAAACCCTGTATTTTTTTTGCGTGCGATTCACTAAGTGTGCTACAATCGATCCAAAAACTCGAAACGAAATTGCGGATACTGCTTCTCTTTCTACCGGTACTGAAGATGATCATGCAATATTGAATTTATTTCGTGCAGATGATATGAGAAGAATGTTAATTTAAATATGGGTGCATGGTGATGAGTATGGGACCAGACTGTTGAGATTCTCAAGTTAGTCAAACCAACACTAAGAGAGTGGAAATTTCCAATTCTTTTGATCAGTCGTAAAAGAGTGATTCTAACTTGAGTAAGAATTCATCATACAGCTCTAATATTAGTCAACCTCTTGACAGACGGATAATTACCTCAATGCATAACTTGTGGAGTGAAATTGAGCATAAATCGCATCCTATTTAGGTACACGACTTATGTTCATGTGCGCCAGAACTACGTACTCAACCAAGATACTATATTTCAATTACTCAATTCTGCAAATGGTATTCGAAAAACCCTACAATTCTTGAAAGAAATCATCGTGTATAATCGTCTATAATAGATGAATTGAGTTAGTCAAAATGAAGTTGTATTAACTGTAGAATTAATAAGAGAAAGTAGAAGAACGTAAAGTTTGTATATTAGACGTAATATGGTTAAATCATTCAGTTCTGTACATTTTTCGATTTCTTAAGGCTGGCGTGTAACGTACCCTTAAAGAAATTTAAGGTAATAGTAGCAATTGCGAATTACATTTTTTTAAATTTAATACTATAAATTAGGCTCAAATCGAGAAACGTCACTCAGCTTTAAATTGAGTGCAGGGAGCACTCAAATTAAGCAACTCTATCAATTTGCAAATGGGAAGTCACTTAAATTGTGTGTTGCCTTCACTAAATTTACAGTGAGTGACGTTTCTCAATTTGGGCCCAATCGAACAAATTAGTATTAGTTCACTGCAATCATGGTACCAAGTACATTGTGGTATTTTTTCATAATGTTTTTAAAGTTAAAGTATTAATGAATATGCTGTAAGATAAAGATTAAACTGTTTTTTGTTAAATATTTCTGAAAAGGAGAAAAGTCATATCTCTCTTAGCCACCCTGTATATTTATATTTAAATTGATTATATTTAAGATGAATCATGCCCTGCTAAATGATTGTATTTCTATGGGTATTTAATTGTATTATACATTAAACTTTCGATGCAATCTTTTTTGGATTTATTTGAGAAAATATTTTAAAATGAATTAAATAATGTGTGGGCTGTATTAAAACCGTAGATATATTAAAAGGATTTCTTCACGTGCATATAAAAACAAATTTCTTTTTTTGTGTATGATCTTTATCTGTTCATGTTAATTATTTAACACCTACAAGTTGTTTTCTTTAATTTACTTATGTAAAAATATGTTAATAAAATTAATTCAAATATGCTTGTGCGTTATAAAATTACAAAATTTAAATTTTTTTTTACTTCATTTTAGTTACCTTTTTTTGTAGAATTTTAACTTCAACAATAATACATTTTAAACATAGGAATAACAAAATACACATTTGTTCTTTTGTAATGTGCTGTGATGTAAATAGTTGAGAATGTAAATGACTCCAAAGATTAATTACGAACAAATTATTTCTTGTGCAATATATTCTAAACCTACGTATGTTTAAATAGGATTGATGATATACCAAGATAGTAAAAATACAGATTGACAGCTTTTCTGTTTACGTAGTAGGTTATGTTTTTATCGAAAAATATTGTATCGCCAAAAAATGAAAATAAAGATGAAATTTAACAAATTTAACTTTAGGAAATTCCATACTTACAACCACTTTTGTTAAAGTAATGCAGTTCAAATTCCTTTGTAGCGTTAAGGTTTTTGTTTTGCTCGTGTCTATGTCTAAACTCAACGAATACATTATATCCTTTGTTAATAACTGACTTTATAAAATTATCTTTACACTAATTCTGCATTTCAAATCATAATGTTTTTAATAATGTATTATAAATTAAAAAAAAAAAGTTTTGGAAATCGTCCAGTATAGTTTTTCGTATTTCTGTTAGTTTGAAGTCAACATCAAACATGTATACATATTATTCTTTGGTAAAAATAGTTGAATTATGTAAAATGCCTTTCTGTTTACTTGTACTTTATTTGTTTTAAATTTATAAATTTATACACAAAAAACTCACCAAATACGTTTGATGTAAAGTTTGTCCAAAAATACGAATGAGAAGTAGTGGGATCTTGAAAAGATTAAAGATCTCAAATCAGTTGTTTTATTAAAAGTCTAATAATACCCGTTTTCGTTTTTAGTGTTTTTTAAAAAAATATTTTTTTTACAATTTGTCAGGATGGACAAGTTAAAAATACGACGTTTTATTTTCTTTCATCAGCTTTATGTACCAATAATCGCCATTGATTTTTGTTGATCAAGTGTACTTTGGATACCTAATTAACCTATAACCCAAAAATAAATTTAAACTCTGGATATTATCATGTTATTAATATTATTATTATTATTATTATTTTTATTATATTAACACTTTGTAAACAAAATGTACAAAAAATGGCAAATTTATTTATTTATTTAAAGTTCAAGTGAAATAAAAACACATTTTTAATATTAAAGTACCTTTTCCGTCGGCATAATCCTAAAGTATGACTTTACGTCCGTATGTCAATACGTCAAATGTAACTTTTTCCAATGTCATAACTTTACGTCCGCAAATACTTCACGGCCGCATTTTACCTTTATTGCGTATGTCGAGACAAACAAAATTCGTTCTTATGTCAAATGAAAACTTTTTGTTTATTTTTAGTAAAAGTTTCATTTTGATTTATCAGGTACATTTTATACGTTTATGATGAATACTATAGTTTCTAAAGTGAAATTTGGTACTCCTCCAGATGTGCTCGAAGAGGAAACGGCAGTGGCACTTGATTTGTTACCTGGAGAAATCTAAAGATGAAAACATATACAGCGTGTCCAGAAAAGTTCTAGACATATGGAATTTTCTTTATTGTTGATTTTACGAAAAAGTTAATTTTTATAAAAAGTTCTGCTTGATGCGCAAATAATATTGACATATCAAAACTTAAAAATATCATGTTCAGGGCGGCAAAAATATAGAAAACACAGAGTTGTGTTAAGAGAAGTACCCCTCAATATTTATTATTTTGCAAAATTGTTTTAAGTAAACTTTACTAAGGACTACAGAACGAGGTTAGAGACAATTTTTCGTTGAAATATTTTAATTTACAGGGTATCATAAAGAAGCCTTCAGAAAATATTTTTTCGTTAGTCTCGTCATGGTTGTAAAGTTAACGTTGCAGGAGAAAATAGAAATTGTACTTATCGCCGGAGATCACTATAAACCTATTAGGAAGCCGCACTAAATTTAATAATAGACACCCTGACAAAATGGTATGTAGCGCCACTATAGCAAACGAATGAATAAATTTAAGGCTACTGGTTCCGTCGAAAATGTATTTAAGAAACAACACAACAAATGGTCCACAACAGAAGAAAAGCAACTCAATGTCATGCAAGCGGTTATCGAAGACCCGAAAATTTCTTTAAGAAAACTATTACAAAATTTACCAGTTGACGTCACAAAGTCTACTGTTAGTAAAATTTTAAAACTAAATAAATTTCATCCATATAAACCGAAATACATTCACACGGTTCTTCCCAGAGATTTTGATTCCCGTTTCCTATTTTGTGATGGTTCCAAGGCGAGTGTGAGGACGATCCATTTTTTTCAAGAAAAATATTAATTACGGACGATGCCATGTTTACTTCCAACGGCGTGGTATGCTCTCAAAATTGTCGGTAGTGGAGTGACAACAATCCAAATTTTATAATCGAATGCCGTAGTCAATATTTATTTAAAACCAACGTTTGGTGTGGCATTTTTAATGATCGGATCATACTTTTTCCGACACACTACAAATGCTACCATTTACCTGGACTTCTTAAGGAACCAGTTCCTGAGTTTTCTTGACGAACTGCCATTAAATATAAGACGTATAATTTGGTATCAACATGATGGAGCCCCATGCCATAGTACTAACACAGTAACTAGGTATTTGAATGAAGTATTTTGGCAACGTTTGTTAGGCAGACGTTCAAATATTTCTTGGCCAGCTAGGTCGCCTAACATCACACCCCTGGACTTCTTTTTATGGGGCCGATTAAAAGAAATGGTGTATGGGCATATACCTTTCCAGGATATTGACCATCTTGAAGCAGTAATAACAAACTGTGTCTAAGAAATTACTCCCAATATGATATGTGCGACAGTAACAGAAATTTCAAGGCGTACTATAGTTTGCATGGCAGGGCCGGCTCGTGTATAATTGGCGCCTGAGGCAAAACCCAATGTTGCCGCCCTTTGAAAAGAAATTAAAGTAAAATTCAATAAAATAAAAATTTATTATACTAAAATATACAGAATCCCAAGAACAAGGTATTGATACAAGAAAATAAAACAAAATATTACGAAAACCGGAAACAGTATTTATCATTTTATAAGAAAACTTTTCTGCATTTTTCTTTGGCAAAATCATCAATAATATTGTCGTATTCTATATTTACACATATATCATTCTCAATCGTAAGTATGGCGAGATCTGTTAATCTGTCCTGCGTCATTGTTGAACGTAAATAATTTTTGATCAATTTAAGTTTCGAAAAAGAACGTTCTCCACTTGCCACAGATACAGGAATGGTAAGAAGAATTCTTAATGAAACAGCTACATTGGAAAAGTTTTCGGTCAAACTGTTTTTCTCCAAATAGTTTAAAACTTCTAAAGGCTTTGTGCATTTATTATCCTGCATTATTTCGCTTAAAGTTACAAGCTCATTAAGCAATTCATTTGGATCTATGTCATCAGTTAGCTGAATATATAAATCCTGACACCTTTTCAAAACATTTTTGAGTCCATTTGTTTCAGGGCGGGAATATCATACAAAAATTCGAAAAGTTGACTATGGGATTTCAGCTGATTGAATCTCTGCTCAACTGAATTAATGGCGATATCCACTAAGCAGTTAAAAAACGATACTTCAAATTGTTTTAGCGGATTTTTTATAGGATCATCTTCTCCCTCATATTGAAAGAGTTTCGTCTTGCGCCGAATTCTAAGAGGAAGAGGTCGAGTACTTGTAAATTCTGGCGAGATCTCCATATCCTCAGCAATTTCTCTAGCCGTGCATAACATTTGATTAAAGCCATTCAAACGAAACTCTTAAAAATAAAGTTATATTTTTTAAAATAGCGGTAGTTTCATTTAGCACCATATTTGGACTTTGCAGCAATTTTGATCCCAAATTTATTTTATATAAAACATCATACCAAATTATAGTACTACAAATAAACTTGTAACTAGAAATTATGGACGCTAATGATCTACCTTTGTTCCTGGTATCAGCGTCTTTTGTTCATCTAGAGAAATTTCAACTAATGCATCATATATTTCACCGAGTTGGTACCTTAACGGCTTAACAGCTTCGATACGGCTTTCCCATCTTGTATCGCTTACACTCTTTACCGTTAGTGATGAAATATGTTTTTTTAGTACACTCCATCTTTGAGTTGAAGCCGAAAAGAATACAAATAACTCTTGTACTTGAGAAAAATAATTGGAAATTTCGCCTGTATTTTTGCTGCATCATTCACAACAAGATTCAGGGAGTGGCAGGAACAGGGAACAAAAACGCCTTTGGATTTTCATTTAAAATTCTTCTTTGGACGCCAGAGTGCACTCCTTCATATTGGCTCCGTTATCATATCCTTGGCCGCGAATATTTCCAATTTCGAGCCCTAATTTGTTAAGTTCCTGTATTAACAGTTCTGTAAGTCCTGCTCCACTTGACGATTCGACAGGTAGAAAATTTATAAAATACTCTTTGCAAACAAATTCTACGGTTTCTTTTGTCACAATACGAATAACCAAGGACATTTGTTCTATTCTACTTACGTCGGGGGTGCAGTCTAATATAATACTGTAATATTTTGCACGTTTAATTTTTCAATGATGGTATTTCGAACTTTTTTCCTAATAGACTTATGATATCATTTTGTATATTCTTACTTAAGTAGTGGGTACTGTTTGATTGAGACGAAGCTCTTCTCAAATGCTCTCTAGTGACAGAATCAAATTTAGAAAGTAATTCCATTATTTTCAAAAATGTCCGTTATTTGGTTCAAAACCTTATCGGAAGTACCCCGAAGTGGCAACATTTGTGAACCGCATAGTTGTATAACAGCAATAATTCTTTTTAAAATATCTCGCCAATACTGCCGTTCTAGGTTCAAAATTCTCTGATGTTCTTCATCAATTGTTTTACCCACTTTTAGTCTATTATCCATTTCCTTCCATTGATTAAAGCAGTCCATATGTTTCCCAAAGCTTTCATGAGACTTTATACTTCTAACAATATTTTTCCAGTCTCTATAACCTTTTCACCAATTCGCCGCGTTAATATCAGAATTTTTAAATAACAATCAGCAAAAGCAATACACAGCATCAGTACTTTTGGAGTAAACTAACCATTTTCTTTCTAATTTTTCTCCATTAGACATTATACGATAATAATATGAATGAGAAAAATGCCTTCCAGAATCGTCTTTGGAAAATCAAAGCCTTTAACCTGTATTGGCCCTTTTTCTATTATAATCTGATGTTGGGAAACACTTAAATTTTTCCAGGAAGCTGGGTCACTATCAACTTCGGTAACTACATCTGTAGAGGCTCTGGTGTCAGGTTGATCGTCATCATTTTTGGAATATCCTGATAAACTGTTTGATTTTCCTTGAATGGTTTCACAATAATCTCTTTTATTGTATCTCCGTCTGATCCTGAACCTTCTAAATAACTTTCAGTTGTATTCGGAACGGAGAGAGATGTGGAAGTGGAAGGAATTATAAATTTTTCTATTGTACCAGAGAGTTTGCGCAGCTGATTTTCTTTGCCAACCGCTTTTTTATACTCGCTGCCAGATAGCTTTTTCCTTTTAAATCACTCATTGTCAATACGTGTGAAAATCAGGCCTAAAAATATTAATTTAGTAATACCGATCACTAACTCACTAAAAAATAGCCTAACCTTTTTATTTAAATATTATTTTATAACGCTTAAAATTAACCAGAATTTTTATTCGACTATTCCCGAATCCCGACTATCAACTATTAACAATACACTGCACAATCCTGTACTACATTAGATAAACCATTTCAAGCAACTGACGCCTAAAGAGAAATAATTATAGTTGACTGAGTAGTGTGTAATGCGCTCCGTGGTAATTCAGAGTTGGTCGCCGTTGTCGCGTCGAGAGGTAAGCATAGATCTGTAATTGCCATGATGCCACGCGGCATTCTTCGGATTTATTTAAATTTCACCATAAATGTTTTAAACATTATGAAATGCTGCCATGCCGCCCCTAAAATAATGCCGCCTAAAGCGGTCGCCTCACCGCCTCACCCCTCGAGCCGGCCCTGTTGCATGGAAAAGAAGGACGGCATGTGGACCCCTACAATTTTTATATTGAACTATCTGTTTTATTTAGATCATTGATTTTTAGATGTTTTTGATGTACCCTGTAAATTAAAACATTTCAACGAAAAATTGCATCTGACCTCGTTCTGCAGTCCTTAGTAAAGTTTACTTAAAACAATTTGCTCTAAAATAGAAATTGAGGGTACTTCCTCTTAACGCAATTCGTGTTTCTATATTTTTTGCCGCCCTGTACATGGTATTTTAAGTTTTGATATGTCAATATTATTTGCGCATCAAGCAGAACTTTTTATAAAGAATAACTTTTTTTCGTAAAATTAACAATAAAAGAAAATTCCCCATATGTCTAGAACTTTTCTGGACACGCTGTATATTTGATGAATTGGTGCTGCAAGCGAAACACTAAATTTCTGTTTTGTCAATTATTTGTCTCCGGAAAAATTTAATATTTATCTCGGTAAAGATACTTTTTTGGCCTCGCCAGTTTGCTCAAACACTGACTTGACCATAAAAGTGCACATGTTACATCATCGGTAAATAAATAAGTATTACCTAAGTTGGTTATAGAAATTGATTCTTCATCCTCTGGGCTCAACACAAAAGACCTATTTCTACTCTTAATTATATAATCTACTATATAACGCATTCGAATAGTTTTTATCTCCTGCTTCTTGGCCAAGGCTGTTTTTAACTGATGCCAGTTTTTTAAAGCGATGAATATAATATTGACATTTCCGACCAGAGTGAGTTAAATTCTTAAAGTTGTAGGTTTTTGGGTCTGATCCATCTAAAGATGTTTTACATATTTGGCAGTTTTTATTTTGCTGCAAAGGTACATCTTCCTAAATATCCTTTTTTGATGTACCGTTGGGCGGGTTTAATGAACGATTTAAGGGAAAAATCTGAAGATATTTTAATTTGACTTCTAATACATAACCAATTAATCAAGCTTATTGACATTATCTGTATTGCTGTATGTAAATTAGTTCAAATGTGACAATCAGAATATTGCTTTATGTGCTTTTACAGACATATCATTAAGTTTTGCAAAGGAGAGAACCTTATTAGAAAGTGGTCCAAGTTCTCTAATCTATTACTGTTATTTCTCTTTAAAAACATTGTCTTAGACACCGTAAAATTTTTTGTTGTCGTTTTGTTTCTTTAAATAATAAATCCAAGCATAACTTCTGTGTGGTCTTTCTGGAATTTTTCTATTTCGGAATCTTTTTATTTCCTGCTCCGTTCTATCAATAATGTGACATAGATCTTCCGTAATTTCTATGTTATTGTGGTCCAAAATCTATCAACTATCTGTTGTGTCTTAGTTTCAGTAAATTCTGTGCAATGAATACAAACATTTCTTACATTTTTTTGTTCTTTTGTTTTTAGGTACCTAATTTCAGATTTTATTAATCTTCTGTTTTAGTCTTTGCCTAGTCTTGCTTTTGTTTGTTTTCATTTTTGTTTCATGTTTTTATATTCACGTCAATTTTTTTTTTCTTTTCGTTTGTTTTTATTAAAATTTTCAGTTTCACTTTTACTATTGTTATATTCAGATATATATTGTCATATTTGTTGTTTAGAACTTTTTTTCCAAAACCGTTCCTTCGTCACTTCCTTGACTTACACCATCTAATTGATTTAAAGATTTTTATGAGATATCTTCATCAATATTTTCTTGGGCTGTGCACTCAGTGCAATATTTTCGCTAGTATTACTTTTTGTTATTATTTTGCAAGTACCACGGTTAGAATTAACATGCTTATTATAGTCCAGCTTGTCATTTTCTTGTACTAGATTACTCATAAGATCTATCTCTAATATAGTGTCTGATATTAACGTTTCTAAATCTATATTATAATATCTGTGCTCCGTGTCATTAGTGAGCACATCTGGTAAGTCTCATAGTTAATTTTTTGACTTCATAATCACAGTTTGGTGTAAGTCACTCCCATTAACGGTAAGTTAACTAGGGTATGAGAAAAAAATGTCAAATTTTGTAACCGAAAATGATTAGTAACTTGATAAAATCAAACGTAACACCCTATATATTTTTCCCTGATTGATGTAGATTTAAATTCTCTACAACTTTGCAATTGGTGTCTGTTTACCAAAACTTAATCGTTTGCCTTGAAATTTATATACACGTTTCATCAAAACAATTTTATTGACAACTGGAAATTATAAAATAGATCATCAAAGTTACAACAATATCGCTGGACAGATTATTTTTAAATAGCCGAAAGGAATATCTGAATAAAAGTACGAAAAGAATTCGTGGTAAACGCGTCAGCATTTAAAATATGTTTTTGTTGTTTGTGCTGTATGCGATAAGAATGGAATTTGTCTATTAGCTCGAACGTTATCTGTTACTTGTCGCACTCCAATGGTAGGATTCTCAAATGCTGATAACGATGTCAAATTGCATGTTCTCAGGGCAAACATGTTTCCTAGTATCTTTCTGATAGTTGGTAATTGTAGTTTTTGAGTCTCAGCTCGAAGGTATTGTTATGGTTCTTGATTATCTGCTTTATAATTATGAACTGCCAATAAACTTCCATTCTATTTTCCGGTGGAATAAATCATGCTACTTCTGCTGTTGAAAACTCATTTATTATTACTAACAATACAAAGATACAATAAAATTGTAATAGAATGGACAATTACTAACACAACCTGGACAATAATAATCTTTTTCCACGACATACTTAGAAAACGGACGTTTTTTCTACAAATAGTGAGGTAAATTGGTTTTCCTTACTAGCGAGGAAAAAATCGTGTTACAAAAATGCCTCTTTAAAAAAGGTAAGAATGTGTTATTAGAACTATATGTGCCTAGTACTTAGTTAAACAATTTAATTTAGTATTCAATCAGGTTTGTTTAATTTAATATCTTATATTTCGATTCTTAAAAATTGATACCCTACATTTATTGGTTAGAATTACACGGCTGCGCTATGACAGATTGAGACTATACCGAGACTACAGAATACTGTAGCGAGACTATTGGGACCCACCTATTATTAACTTCTGCTTTTACGTACGAAAATGTGACGACATTCTGTAACAATAAGTTACGTTTACAATATTACTTCTTTCATTAGGTTGTTTTTTTGGGGAATGTCGTGGAAAAAATGTTGTGTCTAACACATGAGGAAAGCCTTTTCCACTCTCACTCGAGGCAACTCGAGCTCGAGTGGAAAAAAGAATCGCTTTCCTCACTTGTTTGACAAATAACTATTGACGTTCGCATTTCACCCGCTACTTCATTTTTTGATGATAATTTTCGATAAAACGAGTTCACTGTTAACAGTGAATTTTTGGTAGACAAACATGTATAGTAAAATTGTAGAGAATACATATACATCGATCTGGCAAAAATATACAGGGTGTTCCATTTGATTTTACTAAGTTATTCGTCATTTCGATTACAAAGTTTGACATTGTATTTCACATATCCTTTATAATCCCTATAAACTTAGGGCGGTAACGACCCAAACTGTCCATGATTTAAAAGTTTATATGTACAATCGATATAAACTTTTAAATCATGGACAGTTAGGGTCGTTACCGTCTTAAGTGTAAATAAAATTTGAATTTGATATTTTAAAAACGTGAAATATCCGACAGCCGATATTGACCCAATTAAATGTTTAAAAATCGATATTTGGAAAAGTATCATTTTGAGTAAGACTCGTATACATAAAGTTGGATACGAGAAAATAACTTGAGCTGTTACCCTGGCCAGCAAAAAGCCCAGATTTTAACATTATCGAAAATGTTTGGGCTCGAATACTTGCTGTTATCCGAAGACAACAAGGGCCAAATTTTATACCAGTAAACCGTAATGCACTAATTGCAGCCATTGATACCGCATGGGAAACGATTAATATTAATTATATTGATACCTTGATAGCGTCAATGAGCAGACGCCTCCAAGAATGTATCAATAATAATGGAGGTCACACCCATTATTGATTTCTTATATTTATTTATATAGTAATACCTTTATTTAAAAAAAAGTTTTCATTTAATTTTAAACTATAACTTGGTATCTTAATTATAATTATGTAATAAATTCTTGTCAAAAACTAAATATATACGTTGACAATAAGAATTGCCTTAGTTTTTATTTTCACTTTTTATATTAACTACAGAAAAAAATGAAACGTCATAAAATATACATTTTGTAAGGACTAAATATTATGAATAGAGAGTTTAATGATTTTTTTTAATAACTTACAATAATTAGTAGGTTAGATTTATTTAAAAATAAGTAATAATCAGTCAACCCAAATAACCATGTTTAGTTTTTGATTTAATTTAAAAGTTATTGCTTGTAGACGTTTTTAAATCAAAATTATTTCTAATTTTATTTTGTAAACATTTCCTAAACAAAATTTTGATTCGATAATTAATCGAGCTATGGTGTTTAATTAGCGATACCTTCAAATATATTCTTTAAAGAAAAAATTAAGTAAGCAACGTAAATTACCTATTTTCTAAAACGTGCTTAGTGTAATGATTCATTCTACAGTCCTTCTATAAGATAACCCCTGCTGAGACTACCTGCTGTTAGAATTGTAAATGATACCCTTAAGCCCGCTTCACAATGTGCAAACTTTTGTTTACAGAAATTGTGGTGTCCAAGTTTTAAATTTCATGAGTGTACATATAAGATTTCAATAAATATTTTACCTTCGTCACGAAAATTAGAAGGTAATTAAGTTTTCGATAAAGGTGTTGGAAAAAGTTTGGCAAGCAATAATGAACCTTAGCCCTAAGAACTGTATATAAAGGTCAATGAATACAATGTAATTAGTGGGACCAATTTATTACACCTAGCTGTTTTAAGCATGTGGCGCAATTTAGATACTAATTGAGATGCTCAATCAAGAGCGTCATTTGTTTAATTTTATTTTATAATAAAAGAAAACATTGTATATATGTCCTTGTTATATTTTAATATATTTTAATATCGTTATAATCCTTCATTTTTCATTACGGTATTTTACAACTGTCTTTGTCTAAGTAATTTTTGGGGTACCTTGTATTACCTGTCTCGAAATACGAGAACCAGTGAATTTAACAACATCAATGCTTTACGGAACTTATGATATTGGTTGAACGTTGTTACTACAAAGAATTGTGCAATTCGAAGATAATCTTGTTTTCAAAAAAGTTTAAAGGTACTTTATAATGTAATACCTACCAGTTTTATCATCTTTTTATATTTACATTTTTAAATTCTTTATTATTAAATATTTATTTTCTTATTAAATGTGCCATTATTTAAAATTTATTATATTACCCAGATTTTTGTTTCCGCAGCTTATACTCAGCTAAGTAATGAGATTGAAATAGGAATTATAAATTAAAAAATTATTCATAGAAATCTGAAGCAATACAAAAATATTTTTGAAACGTTTTATAACGAAACACTTGATTTTAGCTTTATATTTACCTATTACCAATTTAAAGTTTAAATATATTACTATTCCCATACTATAAGAACATATTTTTTATTTAAATGTAGTATAAAATTGAATCTTAAACGAAACTAGAAAACATACATAATAGTAAATTGTCTGTTTCTAAAAGTAATTAAATATTTTGTTGTACTATAACGTAGCTTATAAAACAATACTTGCTAACAAAAACCTGACATCCCTAATGTACGTTCATATCACAGTTATTCCTGCAATTAAAACCACGGGATGTTGACCCACTTCCAAGATGCAATTTAGTATGTGGTCATTTTGCTGTATTTTTACAGTGAATGTAATGTAATACGAAAATAATTTTAATATTTTATAAGCGTAGATGTATGATGAATCTAGGGAGAAACATTTGACGTAATGTTTGTAGGTGTTAATGTTCAATTGCGCACATGCATTAAGCTTTTATGTTCGATAGATTACCCAGTGATTAATAACGAAAACCGTATTTTTCTCTATAAAAGTAACTGTCATTGATTTTCACAGATTATGACTCGGCGACAATTAAATCAGAAAACGTATATGAAATCGATGATTTTGTTTCGAGTTAATCAGTGTTATTATTATTTAATGCATAATAACAATCACTATTAGTATGGGCTTTTTGTTTTTGTTGCATATTGTTAATAGACCTATTTACATTTTGATGATGTCTACACAATATGCGTGAACAATAATTTACATTTAATGTGTCAAATGCGTTATTATTATTGATCTACATTAATTATTACTATGGGTGAAAAAACTTCAACAACAATGTTTCTTTTAATGCTTAAACCGTGCTTTATAATTTATAAAGATGTCGACATTTCCAATTTTAAAACTGTTGTAGCATTTTCTTAGGTATTCCATCCTGGCATTCTTTTAATGAGGTATTTCCAATAATTTTTGTGTTTACTACTTTCTCTAATTTAAATCAAATCAAACTTTATTCACTGTATATACTATACGTATGTTTTTTTTGTAAATTTGGTTATTTTTATACATTCTTACATCCAAAAAGTAAACAAATCTAAATAAATAAATTGAACAATAGGTATTCGTAAAATACTTACTTACTTACTGTGTTTTTTCTCTTCTTATTATTTCTTCCATCCATTTTGCTCCCCATATGCTTGAAGTTTTTCCATCCTTCACCACATAATCTACATTTTCTTTTTCGTCCACCTGCCAATATTTACTTTCATTGTCTTCATTTCCCAATCTAAACCTTTTTATATTTTTTGCTCCCTCCCTCTCTGCTCTAATTTTTTGCTCTTCTCCTGGTTCTGATTAATCTTATCGTTTTCTGTTATTTTTTCTATCATACTCCATTCTCCCTCTCTTCTTCTCTTAATCACTTCTCCCATTTCATAGTATAGCCCCCTATCTTCCTGCCTCCATTCATTTTCTCTCCTTTATTACTTACATACTGCTTATAGTTTCATATATATTCCTCTCTTTCCTTCATACTTTTTTGTACCTTATTTATTATAATAGAAAAGTAAAATCATGGGAAGATGGAAAGAATATTTTGAAGTTATACTGAATGATCAACAAAAAGAAAAATAAACTCAAAAGAACAAATTAGAAGGCGAAACAGAAGAAAAGGTGATAAGGAAGGTAGTACTTGAAGAATTAGAATACTGGGAAGCGTTTGAGATCGGCGAAAATAATTACGAATATAGGCCATATTTAGAATATTTCTCCTTACTCAATTTTAAGACAGAAAGTTTATATGAACATAGCTCTTAAATGACTTTGTTTGTAAATTACTTTTTTACAGTTTTTATCGTGTAAAATGGGATTCTTTTAAACTAAAATGGTTTGTATCGTTTTACCCCGTGGTTTAATAAAAATTTTTTGTTTTTAAATTTGATAGAATTTATGGTTTAGCAATTATAAACACAATAAAATTTATCTGTTTATAGAAGATGCTTAGTTTCCATTGGGCGTATAACGTACTAACTCTAATTCGTCGAAAAAAGTGAAAAAAAGGGGTGCGAAAATTTTCGATTTGGAAACCGTCAGATAACTTCCCATCTTATTCCATAAGATGTGGAGTAATAATAATAATTAAGAATAAAAATTAATTGTATAAGTTGACATCGAAAGGTAGAAGAATTTTCTGATAAGATACACTCACATGCAATAATTGTCAACATTTATTAAATATGTCTAGATTCAAATAAGATGTAAGTTAATATATTACGCACCATAGACTATATCTACATGCGAGTACAATCTTCCAAATTAAATGCTATTTGAAAATGATATTAAATTTAGAATTCAACAATTTTATAGTCTTTATTCATAAATCTAAGATTTCATAATCCCCCAGTTAATATAGCACATTCAGAAATTGAAAGTAAATCCTCTATTGTCTTTGAAATTTGAATGGTCACTTTATAGGCAATTATGAATTTCATAACTTTAATGAAAAGCCGCTACATTTGTAGGTTTATTTATGTTTTACAATTTTCTGGTACCTAGTTTACGTTAAAACAAATTCACCAAAATTATATTTTTCGTTGTTTCAGTTTTCTGTAGTGCATAGTATTAAATTTTTAAAAAACTTATAAGTTGTGTTATTTTCAAAAAACACAACGTCACATCACTAAGGTGAATAATTCTACATTACTAAATAGTTATCTTGTAAAGTGTGATACCACCTGCCACATAGTTTACAAAGTTTGCTATCCGTAAACAACCTAACTTTGTATTACACTTCTTTAACAAACACCATATCCTCCTTCAAATCAGGATAATTTTGTCTATTATTATAATTTGTTTAACAAAGTATAGCATTTTTGTTTCAACTTAAATTACTTGTATTTTGTAGGAAATCTTTATGATTAGCAGTGTTCTTATTTATATTCATCCAATTATTATTAAAGTTGTAGATCAAAGTACTCGAACGCTTAGTGAATTTTTATATAATAGTTGCAAATTGGTAACTATTGGAGAATTCCTTTAATGCACATAAGCTGTATTGGCTTTGAATCAAAATTACTGTCCTCTTTGAAATTTTCATTATGTATTTTATCTACATAGTATTACTAACTTTATAATCAATGGTATTACGTTCTTTCTAAGTAATTAATAATCCAATTATGTATTGAATCATTTCTTTTAAAACAAATTGATGAAATTGTTTAATAGTTCGCCGCGTTTAAACCCGTACGTCCCCAAAGTCGAATGAAATTAAACTTTACTTGTTCTCCCACTTATTCATTTTGTAATTAATCACGCCCTAATTAACGTATTTTTTGCTCTGTGTTTAATTATTTCATTTTCTCTATCTTTGCAAAACTATTCATTATGCTATTGAAAAATATTGTAATTTTACTGATTGCACTAAGTTCAGTAATCCTTACGCGATTGTTTTTCTCTCTTTACGTCTGAATCTTCTACAACGAAAATCAATTTTATTTTCTTTTGTATGTTTTGTTATTATCAAATATTAGAAACGAAATTGAATTTTGCTGGTGTTCTTTTTTCAAGGAGGTTTCACTTGTTTAGTTTATAACTGTTTGTATTTTCAAAAATACCTGTATTTTATAGGAATAGGTATTTATTAATTCGTAATTATTTGGACACTCCAAAGTTTGAGGTATTGTACATGTTCATGCACTCCTTTTTTTTTTGATATCAACAAATTAATTTAATATTTCTTAATTACTGCAAATTCGGTTATGCAACTTTTAATTTTGTTGTATAATAAGCAATGTTTTGTAAAAGTTTTGATTACAATACGTGCAATGACTTTATTTCAATAATTCTTATACATTAATGATAAATTTAAAAAAGTAAAGTACATTCATGTGTAGGACAAGTTAGTTTTTAGGAAAAATTGTAGATCGATACAAAAGTTTTTGCTTAATAATTTATCGAATGACATTTTTCAAAAACGAGCCAGTTTTAATTAAACATTTTTTAGACGAAAAATTTAATTATGAATAGTATTTGGATGACTATATTCTAATTAAGTAGTAGTGCATTTTAATTTATAAAAAATATTAAATGTGCAATAATGTTTAAAAATTTGAAATTACTTAAAATATCAAGAACGCAAACAACATCATATGCTTAACGGCTTTATTAAGCAAATTGAGCTTTTTTTTATTGGTTAATAGGAAGTGAATAAACCAGGGGAAAACAAGTTTTGCCAATTTGAACTCCGGTTTTATTGTTTCAATGGAGAACTTCATTGGCCCATATTATTGAGATCTGTAAAATGTAATTTAAATTCCTTAAATAAAAATTTTAACAGTAAGTACGTCAAAAATAAGGTTTTTTTATTTTGAACTTGTTGCTGATCTAACCAATCTAATTTAAGTTCTCCCTATCTTGTGTTTCTAAAAACTTGTTGAACGTGGGGAAATGCAGTAAATTACTCAGTTACAGTAATTTTAAGTGGTAGGGGTAGGAGGGGCAAGATGAAATCGGCTAAGTTAACAAATTGTTTATTTTCAGAAATTGGTACTAGGTAGCGCGACTTACTTCCGTTATGTCGTGTATCAATATATCCTTTTATTTTCTATTTTATGAACTCTTGATATCTGTCATATTTCTGTTGTGTGCTGACAGCATTTATGTTTTGTTCATGTTTGATAGTAAGATTTGAAAGGACAACGAATGCTGTGATTTATTTGTAATAAGTGAGTGAACGATGTATTTTCTTAAAGATTACTTTATTGTACGTTCATTGGTTATAGAGAGCATTCCTGAAGAAGAGAAGTAATCGTGTTGGTTAAGTTGACGATTCCAACAAACGGGCAAGATCTTACCCGACCTGAAAGCAACTGATGATTAACTTCCACTAAATTCTCAATCGGTTTTTAAAATCGGTTTATAAAACCGTTTCTATATAATCGATTTTTAAAATCGGTTTTTAAAATCGAATTTTAAAACCGTTTCTTAAAATCTGTTTTTAAACATTTATTTTAAAGAATTTACATCTAATTGTTTATCAAAATCTGAAGTAATAATTTTGTCATGAACATGAACAAGCTTAATAAATATGGATTCTTTCATGAAAATAATAATAAATATGTCGCATTTGCCATAGTACCGGAAGTACTACCCCTATTTTTTATTTGGTTCTATTTAATGCAGTTTTGTTAAGATCTTTACAAATTTTAACTACTTAAGCCGTTTCAAATTAAATTTGGGTCCATTTAGTTTTAAAATGTTTAAAAATAATTTAACCTCTACCCTTCGAGCAGTAGACTTTTCAGTAATTAATAGAATATACCGGGTATCCACTTATATTTTCCCTATAACTTCTAAACGGTTCAGGATAGAAACATGCGGTTTTACTGAAATGTTACATTTTAGTATAAGTTTTCTTTGAATACCTTGAATTTTGTTTATCGACTTCGAGGGCGTCATAACAAAAATGGCGGATTTTTGACAATTTTTTTGTAAACTTTTTTTCATGGAACACTCGGTATATTTTTTTGTAGTTCGAAAGAACTGACTTTCACCTATCCAACGATGTAAAGTTTTTTAAAATCGGTTAGCCGTGACCGAGTAATTAATTTTTAAAATGAGAAACAAAAATCAAAAATTGTACCTACAACAAAACATCAATATGTTCAGTTCTTGTAATCATAGTCGGTTTTGGACGATTTACGTAAATTTATTTTAAAAAAACTTATACTAAAATGTAACATTTCAATGAAAACCGCATGTTTCTATCCTGAACCGTTTAGAAGTTATAGGCAGTTAAAATAAGGGAAAATATAAGTGGTCACCCGGTATTGTAGTGAATAATAATAGAAGTAAGTGTTAAAAACGGTACTATTATTAACAAAATAATTTAAAATATTCCAGGTATACGTATTTTATAAAAAAAATATTTTTGAATTTTTTAATTAATTGTAAAAACGTGGTTTATAAGTTTTTCTCGTTATTTATCGTAATTTGTAAAAAGGCTTCCTTTTACAGTTTTTTACGTTTGCCAAAACCGACCGTACAGAGCGCTGTCAGTTTTATACTGACAAGTTTTCCTTGAAGAATATACACAGTTAACAATAAGAGGATTAAAACAGTTAAATCTTAGTTTGTCGGTGCAGTAGGTAAAATTTGGCAATGCTTGAATTATAGGATATTTTAACATTTTTTTTTATTGTTTCCTTTAGAGATGGATGATAGAAGAAAATATTATTGCATGAATGTTTGGTAAATTAATTAATCCATATAAGCATGCTAGATGATCATGCGTTTTGGCCCAAATCTTTGAATACTTGAAATAGATAACTAACTGTAAGAAACAGCACATGGTTGGCATTTATTTCCTCAAATAATGCCCTAGGATCGTTCGATCGTTTGGTCACTTAAAATGACATTTAGACATTAACTTCAGACCACTCTTCCCGGCTTTTTATGCGTGTATTTTTTTCTGGCAGTTTTTTATTCGGCGTTTTTTCCGATTTTTTAATTGTTGGCCAAAAAATTTAATACAAATCTACTGCGTTAAATTATTTCGCGTTGTAAAATTTAATTTTCTGCACGCGAATGTAAATAACTAGTACTTCATCCTGTCCAGTAAATAAACTTACCGTGTACTCATTTGCGGTCGGTAAATAGAACGTTATGGTATCAGATGCCGTAATGTGTTTTACCTAGCAACCATATTATGATGTCAGAATTTCATTCGCAACCTCAATAATTTTTGACACGGACACTATAAGGATTTTATCTATCTGACAGTGATAGTCAAGCAACAATCATACTTAACTATGGAAACCATGATAATATGATTTAAAATTGCTAACTTTTTTTTGTGTTTTTATAAACATATTTGGGTATATTTTTTAAAAGAGAAAGACAGGAGTGAATAGAACAGGATGAAGTAAAATATAATAAAATACTATTTAAACTGTCAAACACACCTGTCTATTTCACTTTTTTAAAACGAGAACGCGCCAGGGTTATCTAAGGGGATTCAAGTGTAAACTATCACTTTTCACACATATCTGAACAGGTTAAATAGTTTGAAGACATTTTGAACTTTCTGCAGTATAATGGTTGTGATATAAATCAATATCTTCCATGGTCGTCTAACAATGTAATTAATTATATAAAAAATACTCTGTTGATATTGTTTATTACTAGTATTTTTTGGAAAAGTTTATTTTAAATCAATTTTAAATGGGTTTCTTTATGGCTTTATATATTTTATCTATTCCTCTTGTAAAATTCTTATTTCTCTGTTTCAATTTTCCACTTTTAATGTTTCCCTGTACGCATATTCTTTTATTCATATGTAAATCTTATATCCACTTATTTGTTAACTTCATAGTCGTCATTACTATCAGTTGTTTAATGATATCCCCAATTTCTGTTTTTAATCATATATTTTTTAATAAATTTTTGTAATTATATTTAATTCATTTTTTTTATTTATTTCTAAGTTAAATTTTCTTATACTTTTTTCATACAGCGTTTATGTGAATAATATTTTTGTGTTTTTTTATATGTTTACGCTCAATTCTTACATATTCAATTATTATCTTTTTCTGTGATTTCTTTCAACATTTTCTTTTTATTTTCCTCTGTTTCTTTTCTGTTACTGCTTTAAACTTTGTTAACTAATTTTTAGTTCTCCCACATTTTATTAAATTGTGATTTATACATTAATTATTATCAATACGGAATGCGTTTGATTAACGTAACTTTGTCGACAGATGTATTTATACTTACATCCGTCGAAAAGTTGCCTTAATGCAAATTAATTGTTATTATTGATTATAATAATAAAATTTATTAATGTCGTAAAAGTCAATATACAATTAATCACAAATACTCATTTTAATGTCATACATGAATTCGTCCTAAAATGATACGTATTCTTAATTAAAATATCTTTGATTTAATTTCTGGATATTTGATATTTGATCTAACTAAGTAACCTTTTAAATACACATTGACAATATGTGCCTTTGTGCGTTTTAATCCCGACATGAAGTTGGCAACAACGAATTTTAGTCAGGGGTTGAACTTAGCTTCATATTAATTATGTCAGTTATTGTGTTTGTTAAGCTGAAGTAAAGTAATTTTCAAATTTCATATTTTTGTGTTGGTCGTATAGTATGCAATTTGTTTTAAAAATTGCTCTAGACACTCGTTTTTTAGATACTCGCCCCGCTACGCTTCGCTCATCCCACTCGTGCCTAAAATACTGTTTATAAAACTTTTTGCATAATATACTATTTTAAACTTTTTATTATTTCTGTTTTTAAATTATGATTGTTTTTTTCTACATTTTCTTTAAATCTATTTTTATGTTTTGTTTTACTTTTTAAACACAGTTATTTACGTTTAACCTATTCAGAAACGTTTTCTTGCTTCTCTTCCTTAGCTTTTCAACATTCCAAAAGAAATTAAAATTCTTTCTCAAACTGATTATCGCGATACTACGTCATTTCTATACTATTACATTGATACTAAAACTAAACGTTCATTCATAATAATAAAACGAGACCCTTTATCAGCATTTACTAAATCAAATGAACTGAATGCTGTTAAATTTATGAGCATTGAATTGAGTTCTGATTACTATGTTTCTTAATATTAAATAAAAGTGTTGTTTCGCTTTAAATCTTTTCAATAAATATATTTAATTCATGTTTTACTAATTGCTTACAAATTACATAATACGATTCTAACTTAATAATTAATGAACACTATTAATTGCGCACAAGCAGTAGAGTGAAACAGATTAGAACATAAAATATTTGACTACAATATGTTTTAGTGTTATATTGATTTCCTATTTATAATTTACCATTCTATTATAAGGCACCAACAAAATAATCTGTTTTTGAGTTTCATGTTTAATAGCAATTTTTTTCAATAACGTTTTACTCCTGTAACCTTTTCTATATTAAGAGGTCAAGATAAAACTAAGTATGATAAACGAAATTAAATTAAATTATTTTTATTATTTTATCAAAAACCTGTTGAATTTATTTATAGTGGAATAGGAAGATAAATGAATTTTAAGTGTGTTGGAGATACATTTTATTTTTAGTTGAAGGAATGATCAGTATTATTGCTTTGGTAAATAGACTTGAAAAGAAATCGATAAAGGTGTTATTGTAGTTAATCGAGAGTAGATTTTACTTTGGAAGACGTGGATTTAGTTTTATTTTTTATGTTTTATTTTAGTTGACTGTAATATATTTGCAAATTGTTCATTTGTGTGTAGAACATGTTTTGGGAGTTACAAACGTATTTACAAATCAAGGGTCAGTTGAAATGTGGAACCAATTTATTTTTATAAATTTAAGTCAATTTACAAAAACTTATTGATTCACGTTTTCGTATTAGAGTAATGAATGCATAGATTTTGAAATATGTTTGTACATACAAAATGGTTGCAATTGTGTATCCAATACTATTTTTATTTGATCAGCATCTGTTATTACAAAGCCGCACAATTCTAATTTATAAAAAAATGTTATTAATTATAAAAGGAAATAAAGTTTATATTATTTTATTCAGTAATATTTAGTAAGATTATAGCGCATTGGTATAAACGCACACATTCCATTTGAATGATATCAGTTATTCACAAAACTATCCTATTGTACATATTTAAAATATGTTTGATAAGAAAACTGCCGCAGGTGTTGTGAAAATAATGATAAATTGTAATTTTATTGTCATATTATTTCAAATATTTTAGTCTATTGTTTATCACCATTGCAAAGAAAGGTTTTGTTGTGTTGTGCTGTGTTAAGAAAAATAATGGCTATTACTTCAATACGAATCAGGTAATTTATATTCTAGTAATTTTTTTCTGTACCTACTTATAAATACTCGTATTATCAAATGATATCATTTTATCTATTTTGCTTTCTAATACAATTTCCAAACAATTTTAATAAAAATTGACCAATTAGAAACTACGAGGTTAGATATGTCAATTAAATGCTTTTTTCCGCGACATACTTAGAAAACGGACGTTTCTTCTCTACAAATAGTGAGGAAAATTCGTTTTTTCTCACTAGCGAGGAAAATAATGTGACAATGTGTTATTAGAACTATATGCACCTCATACTTAGTTAAACAATTTAATTTAGTATTCAATCAGGTTTGTTTAATTTAATATCTTATATTTCGACTCTTAAAAATTGCTACCCTACATTTATTGGTTAGAATTACGCGGCTGCGCTATGACAGATTAAGACCACACCGATACTATAGAATAATGTAGCTAGACTAATGGGACCCACCTAATAAATATTATTTCTTACATTAGAATGTTTTTTTAGAGAATGTCGTGGAAAAAAATGATGTGTCTAACACATGAGGAAAGCCTTTTTCCAAAAAAGAATCGCTTTCCTCACTTGCTGGACAAATAACTATTATTGTTTGGGAAAGAGTATATTAGAGTAGTTTTGTTACTAAATTTTAACTGTGGCTCAAAAGTCTGGATAATGACTGTAATTTTAAAATATGAAAAATATAAAAAATATAAAAAAATAGTTTAATGAAATTTGTATGATAGTTTACTTCAAATTTACGGAACCAAGGGGTCAAGCTTTTTTTAAATTATAACTCATCTTTTGACCCTAACTTTGAAAGAGGCAGTTTTGTGGTTACAAGTGTGTATTAATTTGGTATGTTACATACTGATATTTTTGAGAAAAAATGGCCTGGAATTCAACAAAATCTTTGTTCAAATTAATGTTAGCAAATGTTTTACTATCTATAGAAAAAGTGGTACTAGCTCAGCGATAAAAGCATTCGAAAATCGTTCAGCCCACTGGATAATTGTTAACATTTTGAACACTACCTTAGGTTCTTTACTTAATCTTTTAATATTTTCAACAATTTTGATTGAATGAAAGTTTTGTTGAATTTTAGACCATTTTTCTCAAAAATATTATTATAAACACCAATATTAATACACCGTTGTAACCAATTTCTTTCAAAACTTGGGGTCAATTATAAACAAACAAAATTCTGCTTTCACCAAAGTTTTTTCAGAAGTTGACAATGCCACTGATTTGACGTAAACTTGTATTAAAACCGTTTTTATATTTCCCATATTTAAAACTCATTTCAGAATTTTCAACCCTGTATATTTATAATATTATATTTTAATACTTTTGATATTCTTGTTTTATTTGAAAGAAAGTTACTTTGTTTTATATTTAATTAATATTTTAACAGAATAATTATTAAGGATAACTATAAACATGACATAAACAAAATTTTTGAAGAACTCATTTTTACTCTACATCTTATAAATAAGATAAGGATGCGACTGTTTCAAAACTAATAATTTTAACAACCGTTTTTTATAGTGTGGGAATTTTATTATTAAACTATTTTGTTGACAACAATGACGGGCAACCAGGCAACCAGTAACATTCAAAATAAAGAAAAAAGAAATCGGCTTTGTGCGCTTGTTGTAGCATCTATTTTCAATTGTAAAATAGGTCGCTGTATCTACACGTGCGTGCGTAGGGCTTTCATGCATTCCTTACGATTAAAACACTTGCCTGGGCGGCTTGTCACTAAACTTATTTGACACACTTCCATGATTATACACATTTTGTAATATAATATTGGATAATTTTTTAAACATTTTTATTCCGATAAATAATTACCGACATTCGATAATCACGGATCTTTTTAGCAGTAATGTCAAGAGGATTCATAATTATAATTCAAATAAACTCATTAAACAAACATTTTAGTAAACTAAATTTTCTACAACTCTATTTTTTTCTACATTTTAAGGTTATTAATTGTGAATTAATATTTTAGAAAAGAATTTAAATAGTTTTTTTCTACAGTTATTTTCAGTTTGTGAGTACAGCATCTATACGCTCCTACACGTTTTATCGAAGTGACGTCGTTGCCTTCTCTTAACGCTAATTACACAGCAATTTTTTTTGGTGCCTAAAATGTTATTAACATCTTTTATCAAGGAACCTTTTACGTATTTCTTCTTTATTTTTGATTCACTCTTTGGATTCACATAACATAATTGTTACTTGTTCAACAAGGATTACTTTCGGTGTGAAAAAAGGGCTAAGTTCAAAAACAACGAGCAATTTTGGATATCACAAAGTTTCCAAAGTGAAATAAACTCTCATTTTTGTGATATAAAACTTTGGTGATTGTACTTTGGAATAACCAGTTGAAGTTCCTTACTATTGTTGGTAGTCTGATGCCAGCAGCGAATTCATTAACGCACTTAAACACACGTATTTGGTCTTATTGAAGCTCATCAGTGTAAGCTAGCTCGAACGCAAGTCTAAACAAATTACTAGAGATAGTCTGATACCAGCTCAAAACTCATTAACGCCGCTTCTCATTATCTGCCTTACAATTATAACGATAGGTTACTACATTTACCAATGTAAACCCAAAAACTGATTACGACTTCAGACTGTTACTTTTTAGAGAGTTTGTTTTCTTTTTTGATATGTTGGTGACACAAATGTCTCATTCTGATATGTTTACGTCAGAAAAACAATTACCACAGGGTTAGTGAATGATACTGTTTGTTTTTCCTAGGAAAAATAAGACCTTGGCAGCAAGTTTACCATAACATTCTACTTTGCAAAGTTCACCTTTTGAATCACTTTTTTAACGTCCTCTTGGGTACTTGGATAATTTATACTATGCTTCTAAAGAAGGTAGAACAGAAGTAACACACTAGAATCAGTATGTAACGGGTGCAATGCATCTCAATTTGTTGTAATTGTTATAACTGACTGATTTTGGTTTCAGCGGAGTCGTCTATTTGAGCTACTGAGGACAAATGCATTTTATCACTAATGTTCATTAAAACAAATGTTGAACCTTCTCAAAAAGCCCAGAACTTTTTTACAGTTACCTTGTCATGATCTCATTACAAACAATGTATCCATTTTTTGTTAGGACTCATATTCATACAAGTAGGTAAAAGTGGACCAACGTATGGTTTTTTAATAAACCACATACAAATAAAGTCAATCGTCTATCGTGGAGCGTCCTTAAAATCCATGGCTTAAGAAAAATTTTGTACGTACAATCCAAAACCATGATGGAATCTGAGTGTTATTAACAACATTAATGAGGAGTAGTCGCCGTATTTACAAGAGGAGATTTTTAAATATTTTTACACCTTATCATTATTGGCGGTGGCAAAATTCATAACAGAGTAAATTAATTAAAGTAGGTTGGTGCAACATAATAATAAAAATAACTTCCAAGTCCTTCAAGTGCTGTTTGATCTTGATTGTAATTGCATTTATAAACTTGGCACACAGTCGTAACGATAGCTTTTTGGAACCAATACCACAGACCAAGTCTATGGACATCCGTATTCTTCTATAATCTTTTCATCGAAGTAATTTAACCAGTTTTTTACGCGAGATTTTTTTTAATTGAATCATTGAATATGGAGGATTTGATATTGGTTTATTGCTTACTGCAAAATTTGTGAGATCTCTCTAGGGCAAAAATGTCATGTTAAACAGAATGTTTCAGATCTTCCGGGACACACGGTATAATATTCTATTAAGCAGAATTCAAAGTGTTTTACAAGAATACGTCAACCAAACCTTACTTTTTTTTAAGTGGGGCCTATTTTTAGATTTCTGCAAAAGACTGCTTTGTCATTAAACATTCAAAGATATTTAATTTTAATGCCAAAAGATAATTGATAATTGATATTACAATGCTAGGGCTTTTAAATTTCTTTGTACTTTCGATTACTGATGATAGTCGGGTTTTGTAATAAACGTTAAATTTTAAAAATACATAAAATCATTAATTTACGCGAAATATCATTTTTCTCATTTTTTTTTCAAATGTAACATTGATATTTAGAATAAATTAAAAATATTAATTGAAAATTGACAAAAGCTCTGTGTCTTTAACGCAACATTTTTGCTAACCGATAATTTCAGAATTGCGAACACCACATACATACACGTGTTTCGTCTTATTGATGCTCGTCAGTGTAAATACTAAATGATAATAGGTTTTATAGTCGTAAGACGAACCGTTCTTTAGGAATTGAAGTTTAGGAATTGAATTACGTGAGAATCCTGATGCAGATGAAAAATATAAAGAAACGAAAACCGCAATGATAAAATGCCTGTGTAGCAAGTTTTCATAAACTAATCGAAATAATTTATTAATAGCTGAACAATAAAATCATTTTACAAACATGAAAAATTAATGACATAAATGACAAACCAAAGGGTCAAATTAAAGGTAACACATGCTTTTTGTACTTTCCTAAATAGTTTTTGGCCCTCTTTTTCATGTCTTTGTTTGTGGTGGTCAGAAAATTCTAGTCAAAAATCAAGGGGTATAAGATCCGGCAATAGGGTTGTTCAGTTTAGTACACCTCGTCAGATAATTTCAAAACCTTCGTGTTGAAATTATATTTCTTGAATATCATCAAAAAAGAGGGATTAATTATATTACAAAAATAATATACAACTCACACATTAAGTGTGATCACCAAGTGTTAAAAGGTGTGTATTAGTAACTGTATAATCATGACAATTTTTGTTTGTACTTTTTTGTTCTTAATAGTTTTAGCCGTTCCTTTTATAAGTTTATGTTTATGTTCGTTCTTAATTCTGTGATCGCTTTCTGGTGGAAATTGGTTAATTACCGAAACGTCTATAATTTATTTCTATAATGGGTGTTTGTAAAGCTCGTTTCACATCTTTCATTGTTCAAATCAAACGTCAAATTCTTGCTTCAGTAAAATTTATTTGAACAAGGGCGGGTTTTACATATGTCAAATTAAGTTGATGAGTGTTGGTTCTGCCTGGTTTTTTATTTCGTCATTGTATTTCAATGATCAAATGTTTGTCGAAAACAAATGATGTATTTCAAACTGTCAAATTTATTTGACGGAAACAAGTCAAACCCAAAATTTGAAGAATGTTTCATAGATGCGAAACGGCCTTAATTCTATTTCGCTCTTTTCAGGTCTATTTTTTTTGGAAAATGTGTTAATAGTATTCATTTTTGCATATCGTATTAACATTTGGCGTCTTTCATTTCTTTCATTTCGGTTCAAAAAATTCCCATAGAATTCTCATTGTCTTTTTCTTTTCAGTTTTTTGTTATTTTTGATAAAAATTCTTTAATAATTTCGTCTTTATATTTTGAGCTACACGCGTATACTTGAATTACCTTAAGTGCATGTTTGAATTATTATGTGTCTAAGTCTTGGTGAGATCGATTGTAACCTTTTTATACTTTGTTCTGCTGCTTCTTCTGTGATGTTAATGTTGTCTTCTTGTATACTTTCTGTGTGATAAAATGTGTTTCTGCAATTTTGTTTTTAGTCTTATCTCGCATACACCAATAATAGCCCATTTACTATCTTTCTTATTGTATTTGGTCTTCCATAATGTTAATCTCTGCTGTAGTGATTTACTTCCGATTTACCGGGAACTGAGTGCCGTTCTGTTACTTTTGTATCCATATGGAGAGGTATTGACGGAGTGGTGAGTTGGTTAGGATATTTAAGGTATGGAACTTGCTTTTTCACTTGATAGATACAGAAATGAGAGAGGTGCAAACCTCGCTTGGACATGAATTTGTCTCTGAAATAGCTTGGATATACACAGGGGAAGTAGCCACTACGACAGTTAGGTTTAAGTAGACTATAAATACAATTTTTCTTTATTTAGTTATTTCTTAGGGACAAATAAAAAAACAAATTAATTATTGTGCTTATAAAAAACTGAATATACATACATTAGTACATTACTCCAGAACATTTTATGTTAAATATTGAAGATGCCAACATAAATAGATGCCGCTTCTTTTCTAAAATTTACAACAAAAGACCAAATCCTAAAGTTTTGTAGCTTTGGAAAACTGTGAACAGATTAAAAGCTTCAACACGATGTTATTCTGCTTTATATAAAAAATGAAAGGTACTTTTACTTCACAACTTTATATGCCTGTAACAATTTATTATGCAAGGTTTTGATAGTAACAACGTTGTACTGCACCAATTAAATACATGCGGAGGAAATAACAACTTTTTGTAAAGAGCAAGTTCTTGTTAGATATTGCGCAGCCACATACATATTTTATTGTAAAGTTTTGTAATGAAAATGTTCAAACGGTAAGCAGTAATTATTTTGAAAAATATTGGAATAAGAAAAAAGACATCTCAACTGAATTTTTCTCGGCGGTGGTCTATTTATTACACCGCAAAACTCTTGTAAATTAGTGTGAAATCAACTAAAATTTAAAAGTCTAAGATTTTCCTTAATTGATAATTTTTGTATTAAAGAAGGCTTTGTTCTTTGTTTTATTTGTTAATAACGTCTTAATTTTTCACTTTAAATTGTATTTATGTGTTTTTTGTTTTAGGTAAGTCCATTCAAGTTTTAAATCTTATTGTGATGCTGGTTGGTAAGTTATTAATAATAATAATGCTAATACTTAAATTTAATGAAACCTAATTTTTTTTTTATTTTTGACAATTACAATTCGAAAAATTGTAATTACCTACAGGTTGCGTAAATTACGCAAAAGGTATTGCTTTTCAAGTTTCTATTGAAATAATGTAGTTTGTTACAATTTTCTTAACTTGAACGAACACGTTTTTTTTACTTACATCCACCATTCAAGGGTAAAATGTTGTAGTAGAGAAAGTACCTAATATTTTTTTGAATTTATGAGTATCTAGTAAATTTTACTAAAAGACTTATGGTTGCAGGAAGTAAATTTTAAATAAATTTACTGCAATTTTAATAATATTTTATAATACCCGTATTATAACTATCAATTGAAGGATTTTAAGTTTAGTTTATAGTTTTATATAGGTATTGTGTATTCAACAGAAAAGTTATGTAACATTCGAAATTACATGTTTTCCGGCGAATGGAAGAAATTTATATTCTAATAAATATTCAGTAAAATAATTTGCATTTATATACAGAGTTTTCAAACTTATATTTCTGCACAATTGGTAACAAGGTCAGTTGAATAGGCAAACTAGTAGCATTTGTTTCTCTAATTACTATAGTGAAAACAGAATAATAATAACAAAGTTAGCAATAGTGTCGACTTAAGTTTGAAAATCCTGTATACGATGGAACACTTGGTATAAATGTTTTATGGTCAACTGGGCAACTTCGAGCTGTTTATGATACAGTTTCTCGGTCATTTTCTGACTTTTTTATGGACTAGACCTTTTTGTTACTTTATGGATGGCTGACAATGTCAAACATGAATGTCAGAATAAATGTGTGGATTTAAGAGTAAAAACTGTCATTTTATAAACAAAAGCAAAGGCGGCTAGATATCTGTCGGTATGACAAATTCTTTCTGCGGTTCATATTTGTTTAAGTAAAATCATACAGTTGACCATAAAATCTTGTATGAAACTTTGTTCATAATATCGTTTTATGGTCTTGCCACAGTTATGGCCTTACTCCTTCGTCCATAATTCAGTAAAAAAGTAAATTATGAACTTGTTACATAAATAGCTATGGTGGTAGAGTTGATTATAGCGTCTTATTTGGCTCGATCGCTAGTACAGTAGAACTCCCGATAACGGACAGCTAGAGAGGCGACTAAAGAGTTTGATACATCAGTCGATACAATTTTTATATTTTGATTAAAACTAATTTAACACTATATTGCGTAAATTGATATGCAATAAAGAAGTATTCCTTTTTAGGATTTTGAAAGGTGGAGGTAAAAAAAGACACCGTTTTTTATAATGTTATGTCGACGTTTTACCCCTATCAGATGGGGGCTTCCTTAAGGCTAATTTTAATAAAAAACTACAAACACACTACAAATTTTTGACAAAGAAGCAACAGCTTAAGGCGGCTGCACAATTACCTGGAAACGAGAACGTGAACGGGAACGAGAACGGGAAAAAAGTTAAAACACACATATTTCAATGTGTCCATGCACAACTAATTTCCGGTAACAAGAACGAGAAGCCGCCCTGGAACGGGAACGGGAAAATTGACGAAGTTTTAACATTCCCGTTCTTGTTGCATTCTCGGAGCCAATCACAGCAAAGAGATATAATGCTAATAGCTGAGTCAATAAGAGAGCAGCTACAACTCTATCAAAATGTTCAGGTAGCATTCGAGTATATTTGAAAAATATTTCATGATTATTAGTTTTCATAAAGTGTTTCAAACAAATAAATCTCCCCAGAAAACGTCAAATATCCCTACTGTTTCTGTTTCCGTTCACGTTGATTGTGCATCTGCATAAATATTTCAGTTCTCTTTTCCATTCTCGTTCCCGTTAACGTTCTCGTTTCCGGGCAATTGTGCAGCCGCCTTTACTTTACTTTTATATGATCTCTTGCTGTTTTATCTGGGTATGTTAGAAATTAACTATATTTTAATATTGGGTAATGACAAATGTCAAAACCTTTTACACGACATAAGCCTGTCAGAAAACAACGAAAACTTTATGCAGTAGGGATATAAAAAATAATTGACTACTCTACTAAATTCTAATTAAAAAAGTGCTTGAAGAACGTCAAAATTATTTCTTTTAATTTTTACAAATAAACGAGATACAGAAAACCCAAAATTCCAACTTTTGTCAATAACTCAAAAACAAAAGACGATAATCAATTTTTAGTTTCATTATTAGGTTGTTCTCAAAAAGAGATCGAAGGTAGGTAGTTTTTTTTTCATATTTATTATAGTTAAATTCCAATACAGTTTTTTTATATCTTTTATAATTCTTACATAAACACAGAAAATTAGTCAGAGTAAATAGCTCACTCGATAACTTTAAATAACCTTAGAGCACGCGAAAACGGTTCCAATTAGAAAACGGTTAAACCTATTGAGTTGGTTTTGGTTTTATTATATACCGAAGTTAGTGCTCAACTAATTATCTAGAGTTTAATGTTTTGGTATCTTTATTTGTTTTTGAACAAACATATGTTTTGTGAATCCTAATTTTTTCAATGTTGTTACATTTTTTCCAGTTTACATAATTTTATATGTTTATGTAAAACGATAAAAATACCAAAAAAGTAAATTTAGTAGGTCATTAAATTTGCTTTAAACTTTGGATAAAACCAACTCAATAACTCACAAACCTTTTTTGGAACTGTTACAGTTCTTATGAACTATATGGTTTTTAAAGTTATAAGTAAGCGATTTTTTTTGTCAGATTTTCTTTGTTTATGTAAAAACTATAATAAATATTCAAAAACTATATAGGTTGTTCTAAGTTAAGTGCGCACCATTGCTAACTTCGTTATTATTGGAGCTACGAAGTTGGTTAAATTAGCAAACTAGTAGTATTTTTCCTGCTGATTACAATGGTAACAACCGAAAATAATTGAATGTAAACTCTTTAGATATTTGAGAAAATAATATTTTTTTTGAATAGAACACCCTGTGTATTTTACTACAGTTTGATTCAAAATTTAATAGTGAACAAAAAGTTTTAATACAATATTACAAAAAATTAAAAATAAAGAAGTTATTATGACATTTTGTATTAACTCAGTACCTTAGTTTAAGTAAAAACAAATCAACATAACTATAAAAAAGTTTAAAGTTTATACTATAATAATTATAGAAAGTGTTCAAAAACATTGCCCTCTCGTTCAACACACATAAATACCCTTTTATAAACGCTGCGAGTTGCCTTTAAAATAATATGTGAATCAATATTTCTGATGATGCTAATAATGGAATTTTGTAGTTGATTTAGCGTTTCATATCGTGCCTTGTAGACTTTATTTTACACGTACCCCCATAAAAAGAAGTTCCACAGTGTCATGTCTGGTGACCGTGGAGGCCATCGAACCGGCCCGTTTGTACATATCCAACGTTATCTGTCCAATAATCGCTGTGCACCATGATAATTATGGGCTGGTGCACCATCCTGTTGGAAATGGAAGAAAATTTTCTAATATTTCCGATATAAATTCAACATAACGCTGTCCTGTTAAAGATCCATGTAAAGTAAATGATTTGTATTACTTTAATAATGTTGTGTTTTTCTGTTAAACATACCACTATTGGAGAAATTACACTCGTCCGTCTACAAAATACATTTAAAAAAATCGGGATCTTCGTGATAGGCATTAATAAACCAATGTAAAAATTTCAATCTTCTTTCGAAATCACCACCGTGTAAATTTTGCACTAGTTGATATTTATAAAGGACAAATTTATGCTTTTTTAAAGTTTTGTGGATGGTGTTTAGAGAGAAACCCGCATCTCTTGATAAATCTCGAGTGGAATTGTTTGGATGTGTTTGAAAATATTTATGTTTATTAAAACATGTTTGTTCACAATTAAATTTTTAATCAAACTGCAGTAAAGTATATAGGGTGTTCCATTAAAAAAATATCATTTTTTTGAAAATTAAAAGAGTTAACATTGAATGATTTTTTTGTTGTTACCATTGTAATCAGCAGGAAAAATACTACTAGTTTGCTAATTTAACCGACTTCGTATCTCTAATAATAACGAAGTTAGCAATGGTGCGCACTTAACTTAGAACAACCTGTATTAAATATGTTTGTAAAGCATTTAATTTCTTTTAATATGAGACTGAAATCAGCTCCGTAGCAATAATATCTTTTTTACTGTATCAGTTTTTGTGAATCAAAACGGTTACCACATTGCCGTGATTATCATATTAATTTTGAGTTTGTGCGAAAACGAAATAAGATACCAAAGTTGAAATAATTGGTAGAGCCTTAAGTTTTCTTTAAAATGAGCCAAAAATCAGCTCGGTAACTACTACTTTTCTCCAATTATAACAGTTTTTTGTAAACACTAATTTTTAAAGTTATCACCTTACCTATTTTTTCGGTGTTATTTTTTGTTTAACATTGATGCGCACTAGTTTAGAAACGGGTAGAGTAAAAAATATGCGTTTAGTCTCATTCAATGTAGAAATTGATGCTCTACAACTTTTAACAGAACAATGTCTTTGATATTGTAAGTTCTTTAAGAGATACAACCGTAACCGCAGCTATATCACTTTTGGGAGTATATTTTAACCCCCATCACTTAAGTACAACTTCACCGAGGGAAGAAACGTATATTAAGCCCCAATTAAAGTCATTAAAACAATATAAACTTGTGTAGCAATTATTTCCGATTTGTCTACTTTTTTGGTTTTACCCTACTGAACTATAAGGAGAGTTTTAAGTCATGTAACTTCATTATTTTTATCTTAAAATATAAGAAATTTCAAGTTTTTATTAATTGGGACAAATTATGTACCTAATTAATAGGTATAATTGTTTAATAATGATTGTTACTCCTTATGTAAAATAAGTGCAAAACACAGCCCGTTTTTTGATTTATTCATAAATAACTGCCGAAGAAGTCCATCTACAAATTTTACATTTATTAACCGCTAGTCGATATGTAGAAGGACATACATACATGCCTAGAGGCTTTTATTTACATATTGAACAATAATTTTTTTCTTGTTGTAAATGTTATTTATAATTTAATCATACAATCATTGTAATTAATTCATTATTAAGTTTTCTAGATTTTGTATGTTAGTATGGAAAAAGAACACACATCTAACTTTGCTTACAAATTTTCACAATATTTTATAGGGACGTTCTAGTAAAAAAGCGTTAAAGCTACAAGCTTTTCCAAACGAAAACTTGAAACCCTTAACGAAATTTGCGTTTTTTTCAGTTTTATCATTGAGCAAGTAGACTAAACCAACTTTTATTTTTTTGCATATAAAAAGTTTCTTTTTCATTCTTTTTATCTGTTTTCATTTAAACTTTGGTTAAATTTTTAATGTTCTGTAATACATCAATCTAAAAAAAAACTAACCGACCCATTCTTATAAAATCGAATTGTTCTTGTTTAGTCATTTGCATATTTATCCTATTGATATCCTAATAAACAATAATTCATTTAGTTTTTGTGGGGATTCGATAGAAGTATCACCACAATATCGCTTTATAAGATCTCTAAACATTGTGCAAAGAAACTTATTTGGATTAATGACAACTACGATGCGATAAAAATTTAACACATAGTCACATTATTTTTTTTAACTAAAACTTAGTACCTCTTAAAAATGTACTACTAAAATACGGTAATTACTATTAATTACAGCACAAAAAGCACCAGGGTCAAAATTTTATTTGCAACCACGAAATCGTTAATATTTTTTCGAATGTCGTTTTCTAGATTTATTGAGATTAAAGTAATGTAAAAGTTTTACTTAACTTTTTATTTAACTTTTATTGAAATTTTATTTATTGCACATTAAGTATGTGAAATTTATTACGACATTTAAATGTACAGTACTAAAAATCTTAAGAAACTAGAGTTTCAACTAAACAAAAGATAGAAACTTTGTTATGAAACTTTGTTTCAGTTTATAATTAATTTCGGTTTTATGTTAACCTACTACAAAAAATAAGCAGAATAAAAGAGTAATTAACTTTTTATTTTTTAAATTGTCCGAAACAAGAATGTATTAACGCTAGTAGGTAGTTGGCTCATGAATTTTTTACAAACAATATTTTGTCATGTTCATAAAAGTTTAATTTCAAAATTTACTTACAAAACTTGTTGGAGGTGCTTAAGTATTTAACAAGATTAAAATTACCAGACGCTTCTCTTAAATCACGAATTTTAAGTAGGTGTGAGTAACAAACAATTAAATTAATAACACAGAAGTTGTGCTTATTTTATTCTAAACATATACAACATCCCTTAGACTTGACGGTAAATTATTCCAAATGCCAACGATAAACGTTAGCATAAGTTTATTATAGTAATGTTGCCCACCTTTGCTAAATGCAAGAAGTACCTATCTACTTTATCTCGGTAAGACAACAAATGAGGCTATAAAGTAAATTGGATTTTGTGATAATATAAACTTTATTATCAAATTTCAACCATTGCCTTTAAATGTTTGCATGGTAACTTCAAGTGTTTTTTGTTTTAAAGTTTTTGGGGCTTTCAACTACATATAGTGTGAAACACAACATTAAAAAACAAGTTTACTTATTAATAATTTTATCCAACACCTCTTTATTATGATGTCATAAAATGAGTATTTTGATTGAATTATGATGCCTATAAAACATTTTTATGAATCAATAATTAAATTGTTTTTATACAATTAAAATTACATAAGTGTATATGAAACAGGAATCTCACATGAAATCATTTGTTGAGGTTTACGTTAACATTTATATTAAAATAATAATAATAACTTTATTTGCTTCATTTTTGTCACTTCAATGTTGTTTCCACATTCATTCGATTTTTTCTTCTCAGTATTCACAATAACATTGACTTTTGTTCTCGAATTTGAACCAGTATCTTCTTAGCAATATCCATTTTGCTCGAAATTGGCTCTTTAACATAGTCTTGGGTCACGGTTGTCTATTTTCATCGACCATGACGTCGGACTATTTCAACATCGCCTCCAGCATCTGACAATAAAGTGGATGATGTGTCCTGTATACGACTCTGGTTCTGATAACTTAAAAAAATCAGCTACCTACTTCTGATGGTATTTTAAATATAGTATTTATTCCTACTGGCTGTATTGTAAATTTCTCATTTCTATGGCACAAAAACACCTCTTGTGAGAAATATTCTTTGGTCCCAGAGACATATATGTATTTTCTACATATATCCAGCACATTAACTAAAAATCCTTGTTTCATAATTGTAAAACTACGTAAAAATATGCTTTTGTGACTGGTACATTCAGATACATACCAACATATAGGATCCCTTATCTTCTACGTTATCGATTGACATGTTCAATAATTCACAACATCGACATCTACCTGACACACCCAAAATTAATGCGACCTGTAATGTAAAATATTAAATTTCATTCTCAAATAACAAATTTCACCTACCTGCATCTTCAAATATTTTTTATTAGGTGCTTCTACTAGAAACCGTTGAATATGCTCTCTTTCAAGAACTTTTGATTTCTTGGACCTGTATTTTTTTCAAAGGAATGGAACACTAAACTCCAGCGTCTATTTTAACAAACGGGAAAACACCAAAAAACCCCAACAAAAAACTTTACTCGGACACGTGTTTTTTGATTCGTTCTTCAATAAATCGATTAACTTGTCATATTGTGAAATATCTGTATTCCCGGGAAGTCGTAATGTAGATACTTTACTTTATATCAGATCGTTAATGTAGGTGTCATTTTTATTGGCTATATCTTTTAAAATACCCTGTACAATACATTAAAAGGTGCACTCAGTAACTGTGCTAAATATGGCAATACTTGAAAGTTATATCTTTTTTATCAACTAAGATATCTTCCGATGTCAGAAGTTTGCGACACCCTGTATAAAAACCATTTAATTATTTAAAGGAATAGAACACTAAACCGCAGCGTCTATTTTAACAAACGGGAAAACACCAAAAAACTCTACTCGGACACGTGTTTCAATAGCTAAGCTAACATCATCAGCGAACCGATACTAAAAATAAAAACAATAGGAAGCTTATATAGCGTCATCCCCAAAGTCCGCACCAAATGGGAAACTTATTTATTATGAATTTTTTTATAAAAAGTTATTCTTTATAAAAGTTTGTACATCCCCTAAAACTAAAAATGCACCAACAAAATGTGGCGAAAGACGCGTAATATACAAGGTGCATTCGAAAATTTGATTTTGAGTCAAGAATTAAGTGCTCTTATTTCAGTAAATATTAAAAAAATTTATTTGAAAAAGTTGTCCATCATTAAAAAATACATCAAGATTTGAAGTCATGGCCATGTAAAAAAAAATTTAAATTTTTTCCAATTTTTATAAAATGGTGGCTATAAGAAAAAAGATTTGCTTTAAATGATAATTAAACGATATCTTGTATACAACAGTTTATTTAAAAGAGCTTGTAATTTACAAATTGCTCAATTATTGTGCTAATTATGGTCAATTTTTTTATTGATTAAAAAACTTTTGGTGCAAAGTTCTTTTGATTTTTTGTTGGCACCAAAAATTGCTCAAAATAAGTCAGTATCTTAACAAGAATAGGATTTTCAGTAATATTAAGGCACTAAATATCAAAATTAAATTACATCTCAGTATGATGTCCATCCCGCAACATGCACAGTTCGGTTCTTGTTATTGGAAATTGGAAAAAAATAAAATTTTTCTTAGATAGCCATGACTTTAAATCTTGATGTTTTTTTTTTAAATAAAGAACAACTTTTCAAACAAATTTTTTCATTGATTCTTATATAAGTTTGAATAATTCCGAAAATCTTAATTGACCATTATCATCATAATTCATAAGCAAATTTCTGTTTTTAAATATTTTCAATTTTTCACAAGAATCAAGTTCGTTTTTATTATCTACCCTCTTAATTAATTTAATGTTGCCTACTCTATGGCCATTTTCAAGCATATGCATGGTAACACTGGACCTATCTGTGCGATGATATTTGAAATGAGCTAAGTGCTCTTTAAAACAAGTTTTAATAAGTCTATTGGTTTAACATGGGGAATATGAAAAGTCCGATTTATATGTCCCCAAAGTGTTTTTAGGATATTTCCAGTATCAGAACACATTACAATGTGTACGGGAAAACCTTTTTTGTAAAAATTTATTAAATTCAACAGAACATATTAAAAATATTTCAAAAAAAGTATCACGTGATCAAAAGCTTTATTTAAATAAACAGGTAAGAGCTGCGTTGTTGATGTTTGGCGTGGCTCAGTTTTCTTAACGCATTACCACTAATTTATCACCGGTTCTAACGAAAGTTCAAATCCCCATTCCGATTCCTTTTTTTAAGTTGAGTTATTATTTTAAATGATCACCATTTAATTTAGGTCAATAACGAGATATTAGTTAAAATTTTTTTAATTGAACTGGCAATAGATTCATAACCGGTTGCACAAATACAATTGAAACTTAAGCAATGTTTAAAAACTTTAGATACAAATGTTAAAACCATAGCAACGATAGTTTTTAAGCATTGTTTAAGTTTAATCGCGTTGGTGCAACTGGTCCTTAGTAGAATATGATTCATTATTAAACATTTAGTGCCGTTTGCACCCACACAGCTTAAACTTAAGCGAGACTTAAAACAATCGTTGCTGTGGTTTTAACAACTGTGTTTAAGTTTTTAAGCATTGCTTGAATTTAAGCTGTGTTGGTGCATACGGCCTAGTTAAAGCGGTATTGGTGTAAACGGACACGCAATGGAATGATAACTAAGGGTCAGTTGTACAACTGGGCCTAACTAACGAAATTAAAATGATTTTGGTACGTTTTAATTGTAACAATATATGAATTTTGTTGTTGACATACTAACAACAGCGACTAGTGCACAATCATCGTCGTGTTTAAATAAATACTTTAACTAAATATTCATGGTGGTTCTGAAAAGAACCGATTATAATGGTTTGCTTAAAGCAAATGTTCAAAATGCCTCCATTTTGTACCAAACAGTAACCCAGCCTATTATAAAACTCCCGACGCACATTTGATAACTGTCGAGCATTGATTTGCTGACATTCTTCGCGGATTGCGATCTTCAAATCGTCTAACGAATTGGGTCGGTTTTGATAAATCCTGTTTTTAAGATGACCCCACAGGAAAAATCACAAGGTGCCAGATCAGGAGATCGTGGCGACCACTGAATTTGTTCCCGTAAACCAATAACACCATGGAAGGTATTTGCCAAATATTGTCGAACTATCACCGAGTTGTGTGCTGGACAGCCATCCTGTTGAAACCAAACTTCTTGTTGCAGATCTTCCACTGTTTCTCGTAATGCTGGTACTACTCTGTTCTGGAGCAATTCTAAGATTACCTTCGATAAAAAAAGAACCAAGAATTCTGTCGCGGAACAATCCAGCCCACACATTCACCTTTAAAGGATACTGGGTTCGCACCGCCACCGCCATGTTAGGGTTTTCACGCGCCCAGATTCTGCAGTTTTGACTGTTAGGTTTATTGTGCAAAGTGAATGTGCTCTCATCAGTGAAAACAACGTTTCTCAAGAAATCCCTGTTGTTGTTGCAGGTCTCCTGCATTACTTCGGAAAACTCTACTCTGGAGTTATCATCGCCAGCTCGCAACTCCTGGCATCTTCGAAGTTTGTAGGGGTTGTATCGTTGTTTTCGAAGAATGCGTTGTACCATTGATTTCGAAACCCCTGTTTCTACCTGAATAGTACGCACTGATGTTTTATTTGTAACAGAAACTGCAGCTAGGACAACTTCGGTGTTTCTCAATTCCAACTCCCGCGGTGGTTTGGGAATATCTTCACTACGTATTCTAACAGCCCCAGTTGTTATAAACTTATCTATAATTCTTTGAAACGTCGAATAACTCGGTACTTCTTCAAGCATTCCTAGAAAATTCTGTTGTATTTCACGGCAACTACTTCCACTAAAATGCAAACGAATAATGAATATTCGCCGTTCCAATGTTAAATTCTCCAACAAACTAATCGCAAAACTCAAACAATTATTTAAGAAACGAACAAGGAAATCTTGACACAAAGTACAAAATGTATTCTGATGTACCATTGTTTTTCGACGCTTGTGCAGCCGCCTTACGTTTTGTTCAAATGCTTCATTAAACACGTAAACGTAATTTCTAATTTTTTGTATCTACCTACAAAAACAATTACAAGCAAACGTTCGTATGCAGTTTTACAATAATGCTATGCTACTGTCTAGTACAAAACGGACAGCATTTCGAACATTCATTTAAGGACACTATCCCAATCGGTTCTTTTCTGGATCACCATAAATATTTATTTATTATAAAAGATTGATTCAAACAAGATGATGATTGAACACTAGTAATTCTTGTTATTAATGTCAACAACTAAATTCATTTATTGTTACAAATTACAACGTACTGAAATGGTTTTAATATCGTTAAGTAGGTAATAACTAATATGTTTTTCATTAAAGTGGACCATGAAAAAATTCACGTACGTCTATTTTAAATACATAAAACTGGATGTGTTGGACCTACCAAAGTACTATTGAACTATTGAAGTCATCTGAATTATTAATAAAAAAAAATTGAAATTAAATCTGTCAGAATTGACAAATGTACAAGCTAAGCTAAGATACACCTGTTATATTTTGCTTTGTCGTTCATGGCAACGTTTGATGAAAATTTTTTTGAATCACGCGTTATGTTTAATAATTTGAATAATATTTTAGTAAATTTGTTGCCAATTCAAGTAAAAATTTAAACTTTTAATAACATCTCTTTATTGATACAAATTAAACGCTGTTCATTTAAAATAATAATACAACTTAAAAAAAAGAATCAGTCTGGGGCATTTGAACCTTCGTACGAATCGGCGATAAATCAGGGGTAATGCGTTTAGACAACTGAGCCACGCCGAACATGAACGACGTATCTCTTACTTGTTCATTTAAATAAAGCTTTTAACCACGCGATACATTTTTGAAATATTTTTGACATGTTTTGTTACATTTTTAAAATTTATTACAAAAACTTTTTCTGGTACACATTGTAATATGTTCTGATACTGAAATATCCTAAAAACACTTTGGGGACATATAAATCGGACTTTTCCAATTCCCCATGTTAAACCCAATGCTTCAGATTTCCTGGGACACACGGTATACTACTTGGTTACAGTCTTTACAATTTATTTTATATATACCCGATTTATCACACATTTCTATTGGGTCTTTCGGATTGCCTAAAAGATTTTGCATGTTGTTACTACTAGAGGTTACTGTTTTTAATCAAATTTTGAAAATAGACCTTTTGTGTATGTGAGATAATTTGGTAATTTGACATATTTCTTATGTATCTTATCTTATCTAGTTCCTAACCTTGTAATGTTTCTAATGTTTAACTTATGTTTATGTTTTCTAATTATGTTTATGACAATTGATTCCTGAAAACTATTGTATGATGCAATCTGCTTAATATTTTGCAGTTCTTTATCAAAGTTTTGTTTTGACAATGGGAAACGTCATAAACTGTGAATTAAAAAGTTGAAAGATGCAAGTTTATGTTGCATACTATGGTTGGAATCATTTGTTTATAAACCTCATAGTGTCAGTGTCTTTACGATAAATATCTATATCTAGTTTGTTGCCATTTCTTGTCACTAAAGTGTCTATGAAAGGTAACTTAAGGTTTGCTTCTGATTCATAGGTAAACTTGATCGTCTCAAATTTTGAATTTAAAATTTCTACAAATTGCCTTGGGCTGCAAACTTTAGTGTCGATGACTGCAAAAACATCATCTACATATCTAAACCAAATTCTAGGAAAGTAATTTAAATTATTTTTTTAATCAGTTTTAAATTTAGCCATAAACGGAGATAAGCTGTTACCCATTGTTGTACCATGATTTTGTTGATAAATATTATTGCTAATTTGGAAGTAGGTTTGACTCATGCATAATCTTGCTAATTTAATAAAATTATCTACTTCTGAATTGTCTAAATAATTTTCGTGTAACATATCTTTCAAATAATCTAAAGTGACATCTATTGGAACGCTTGGAAACAATGAACAGACATCGAATGAAACTAAAGCTTCGTTCTCAGTCAGGCCAATGATTTAAATTTTTTCAATAAAATTATATCAATTTTGAACACTGAAGTGTGATTGTTGATATTGAAAAACTGTTGAATTTATTTGACGACCATTAAATATCAGATAAGTAGGAGCATTAATACCTGAAACAATGGACCGCATTGCTTTTCCGGGTTTATGTATCTTAGGCTAACAATACATTCTAGGAAGAATCGGGTTAGATACCGTTAGTCTAAACCTAAGCTGTTTTGGGTATAATATTTTACATTCTAATAAGACTCTACGGGTATCAGCAATCATTTTGGGAAGAGGATTTTTCGATGTTAATGAATAGGGGCCTTCCTTAAGCATTACCTGAACTGACTCAAAATAATCCTCTTTTTCCAAAATAAGTACTTTATTTTTCCTTTTAAGATCTTTAATAATGTTTACTTCTCTCGCGTTAAATTTAAATTTTGGTAACTGCTGAATATTATCTGAAATTTGAATTTTACAGGCATTCCTAATGAATTTTTTAGAGTTATCATCAAAAGGTTTGATCGAACTTTCAATTCCTACAATAATCTGATCTATGGATGCTTTGTTAAATTTGAGGTTATATTTCAAGTCTTTATTCAACAAAGTTAATTCGTCATTGTTAAACATCGCAGATAATTAACAAAACAAAATTTTATTAGTGATAATTATTACAATAAATGTTGGAAATGACCACCACAAACCTGAAGATGTGTATACAAAATGTGACCTCTGATGACATCATCTTCAAAGAGCTCCAGCTCCGAAACCAAAGCTCAAAAAGTGTATGTTTATTTGAACTTTCAACCTATTTCTGCATTTTCTGTTGGCCCTTAAAATCTGTAACACCTATTCATTAACACCCTGTATATTTGTGCCATTTAATCTTTCGTAGTTACTTTTGATTAAACATTAACGTAAAATATTGTTGTTGTGTAACTTTTCAATTTATTTTAAAAACTAGGGTTTACTTAACGATACTAATATTTTCAATTTTGCCTTCTGTAATAAAAATTTTGTTATCTCATAATTTGTGTACTATAATGTGGACACAAATTTAATGTGTCTAAATTAACCTTATAATATCTACTTTTATTAGTAGGTACCTAATACTATATTAGGATTTATTCTTTTATTAACTTTGGAAAAATCTTACTGTCGTTTGTAACGTATAGAACTTTCTTGTTAATTTTGTAATAATATTACGACAAATAGCTAATTAAACTTTAATAAAAAGCTACAAGCTTAGACATATTTAATTAATATATTAATTTTAATGATTTAACAAACTTTGCTATTTGCTACTTATTTTAGTTTAAATATTTTATGTGCATTATTTATCTATTGTTAATCAAGTTTCTCGTGGCACAGACCATAAAAGTCTTGAGGTGTCGCGTTGTGAAGTTGTTTCGTTTTATTTTGACTATTAAGATGTAATAAAATAAAACTTGCAACGTAACCATCCAGGTACATACCTATATAAAAATTGAGAATGAACAGACATAATGGAAAACGTAAAAAAAAGTAATAACAGATCACCTATCATCAAAAATACAATAAAAAATGTAATATAAAGTTTGCAAATAAATAATTGAATTAACTAACCGAATAGAATAGATTCGCAACGATTACAAAAATCAAAGAATTTATCTAGGTTTTATAGGCGTACCTGATAAAACTAAAAAAAAATCTGAGCCCGACAACACTTTTTTATGTGAAATATTTTCTGAATCTCAGTTAATGTCAAATTAGACTAACATCACTTTTAATTATATTGAAAATAACAATAATGAATTATATCTTATACCTATTGAAGGTATTTATATCAAAAACAGTCCCTCGACTGTACAACAGTTATGGTCAGTTTCACCAAACTCAGTTAAATTTAAGCCGGAAACTTATGTCTGATGAGTTGTGTTCTGTTGTGATATGTTGTACTGTGTTGTTTAACGAGAATTCCTCTCAAAATTCATACCTACCCTTCTCAGTTGGGTACTTGGAAATGATACGTGTTTGCCAACATGACCTCAGACTCATCAAAAAATTTTGAAAAGGAAATTAAAGAATGTGCGGCAGCGTTTATTTGCATGACCTTATTGATTTTTTTTTATTTTATTTGTATTTGTATTTGCATTTTCCTGGCTATTTATTTCCATGCTTCCTGTCGCATTGTGAGGTTCTGGAATTGCAGGAACTGAATGTTTTACAAACATTCATGTCTTTGTAATTTTCAATTAAATTTTCTATCAATTTTTTAATTTAATTATCACATCATCAAACGGCGCGTGTACACGTCTGACACTCTGTGTTGATATGGTATGTTGTGTGAAGAAAATCTGGACGATGGGGATTTTGAGATATCATAACACAACACATAACATCACATAATTACAAGGTCAATAGACGTGCCACGCTATCCATTGACTTTGATACTAAAAAACCACTGCCTGATGCATACATGTCCTGTTGCAAGACAATACAACACAACAAGTCGGACAAATGTGCTTCTAGCTTTAATCGTAGATTAAAACAAATGGTTGCTACTTGATCCTATGAATACCATTGTGATTTAAACTAAGATTAAACTTAATGAGTTTCGTGAAATTGCGTATTAAATTAGTAATTTGTCGATCAATATTTTAATTGAAACTCTTTTGTGTGAATTTCATCTTCAAATCTTCATTTGCTGGACTAAATGACTAGAAATGGACTAGCAGTGCAATCTCAATTTTTGAGCAAATCAAACTTTCTATTTACCTGGCATATCAATATTTACCGAAAATCAATGTAAATTTGATTGCCGATGTATATTTAAGATAATATTGTTATAAAATAATTACTTGGCAAATTGAGTTATTTTATATTTAATATTATTATGCTTCTACATTGCAATTCTCACTTAAAACGAAATCTTGGAGAATTTTAAAAACCTAAATAAAATAACCACCGAGCGATTTCGAAAAAATCATGGTTTTAATCAAAACAGTTTCACATAATGAATTGAATAGAGTTGACTATAATAAAGTTTTTATGGATTTTTTAAGGTAAATTCTTTCTTAAGGTAAGACCCCTTTATAATCCGGTTTTATACAGTCCGGCAAAGAGTTTGCATCAAATGGGAAAATTTTTGTAATTGAGATATCCAAAATTTCTTTTTGGCAAATGAATTCAGCATATCACTAATGAGAAAAAGCACTTTGACAAGTGTCATGTGACTACTGTCATGGCGGCAAAATTTAAAAATATCTCCAAATATGAAAAAGTGAGGTTAGACAAGATATTTAGAAAAATGCCTAAGAGAAAAGTTGTTCAGAATTAGATTATACGTCTATGTGCAAAAAAGAAATTAACCATTTTTCAAAATATCAGTTTTCCGGCATTTTTTCCGAAAATATTGAGAAAACAAAATTTTTTTTCGTTTGATTTGCATAAAACGCAATAAAACCAACAAATAAACTTCACAATCCAATAGTTTTTATTTATTAGTCTACCAATGGACGGTAAAGAACAATAAACATTGTTTTTTAGGACAGACTTTGTTGCAAACTCTTTGCCGGTCACTGTATAAAGAGTGAATGTTTTGTACACAAAAATTTTAAACGTCTTAAACAATAGGTTTTATTTTCATTGGCGAACGTGCAAAAAACATGTATTCCAATTGGACGGTTTAATATAGTTTTTGTACTCATAGCCGAAGATTACTGATTTTCCGGTTATTCTCGATGCACGGGAAGTTCCATTTCCCGCACCGCGGTGTTTTTTAGTTTTCGAGGGAATAGGGAAATTTTTGTTAGGTTGGTATTATTTGACAACGCAAAGCAAATTGTCAAGTAATCGGCGCCGGCGGGACCGTGCTATCAATTCAATTTTCTTGTAAACACAAAAAATTAAGCAACTGTGAATTTATTTATTTATGAATTATTACTCAAGTTACACGTTACAAAAAATTATATTCTCGCATTCGAACTAATGCCGCACACCTTACGGTTGTGCGGCAAGTTCTTATGCGGGATATTTATCTTCCCCGAACTCGTTAGGTAAATAACCCTTTTCCAATTGAGTGGTGTAATAATTTTCTTATTCAACCCAAACGAGTTGAATAATATTTTAGCAGCGCACTCTAAAGTTGTACAAGTTTTGTCTTTTTAGTAGGTTGATAAATTTTACATTTTTAAAATAATTTTGAAATATACAGTATGTGACACCTGGTATTTTATTGCCATTTTATCATTGCCGAAAAAAATAAGGTATACTTTCATAAAAGTTTCTTATACCTAAATACAGTGTGTTCTAAGCCGATTTAAAAATATGGACTATTAAAAAAATTCAATATTTTATAATCCATCAAATCATAATTCCCGTTGGTGGTGATTCACCCTGTATAAGCTACAACTAATTTAATAATATACTATTTATTATTCAACCTAAATTGGAAAAAATAGTACAATTAATACGGTGTAGAAGTGGTATATCGTTAAACTCGCTCGCCACAAATCCTCTCATTAAACTATAGACTGTATATACCTACATCTAATTTAATATCATTATATTATTTTTGTTCTATACCTTACTAATTATACAGTATGTTGATAATAAAAGGAATAAATTTGGCAAGTCTCAAGTAATCACAAAAATGGTTGAAATCGTCAATCTATAATATACACTGACTTACAAAAAAAGTTGCGCACTCCAGTTTTTCCTTATAATGTTGTTATTCTTTTTTTATGAAGTCAAATATTGACGCAAATGGTTATGACTTTGTGTCTTGTCATTTGTGTCAGTGACTTTTCTAAAAAGTTGTATTTGCGCTTAAGATGTTATATTGCTTTTCCTGTTAATTCATTATTTTTATTGAGACCATATTTCCGTCCAAGTTTTTTAAGCATTGCTGTGTATGGTCGTTGCTTATTATTCCTGAACATTTTTTTTTACAAAATGCAAATAACCCCAGAAGAAGTTGCGGCAGCGAGAGCTTTAGTGGCAGATGGTCGAAGTGTTAGATATTCTGCTCGTGCTATTGGGAAACCGGAGACAACTGTACGTCGAGCACTGCAGAGGTAGCGGGAGACACAGAGGTACTCTCGACGTCCTGGTTTAGGTCGCCCGCGCTCTACATCTGCAAGAGATGATAGGTTTTTGACGCTGCAGTCTCCGAGATCGTCACCAAACTGCGGTAGAACTGACTCAGAGGCTCAGAAATGTGCGTGGAACACCCGTATGCGCTCAAACAGTTAGACGAAGATTGGTGGCGACGGGTTTGAAGGCATACAGACCGAATAGAGTCCCTAGACTTAGACGACAACACAAGCAACGCAGATTAGAGTTTGCCAGAATTAAGCAAAATTGGGGAGAACGTGATTGGAGAAGAGTTCTCTTCTCGGATGAATCACGATTTTCTTTGAGATCACCGGATGGACGCCACAGAGTCTGGCGACGACAAGGGGAAAGGTATTCTGCAGCCACCGTTGTTGAACATGAGAATTTTGGGGGGGTCGGTTATGGTTTGGGCGGGCATTTCGTTAGAGGCAAAAACTGAGCTTTTTATTCTGCAAGAACGATCGTTAAATGCAAACAGTTACATAAGAGATATTCTTGCAGACTATGTTGTTCCTTTTGCACCATTTATAAGGCCCGAGTTCTTGTTAATGCAGGATAATGCGAGACCCCATACCGCTAGGTGCGTCATGCGATATCTGCAAGACGTTGGAATTAGACTTTGGAATGGCCTTCGATGAGTCCTGACATGAATCCCATTGAACACACTTGGGATGTGTTGGAAAGACGACTTAAAGCTCGTCCGGTGCGTCCAGAAACGCTACAAGAGTTAAAAGTGGCACTTGTAGAAGAATGGGACAGCATTGATCAAGATGAGATCAGACACTTAATTCAAGGTATGCCTCGACAAATTCAGGCATTGCTGGATGTTCGGGGTGGTAATACGCGTTATTAATACCAGAAAACCTTGGTTAATGGAAGATAATCTCTTCTTGTGTTTTTCGTTTATTGTTGTTTTTATCTGTATTGCGTGTTTTTCTTATTTTTACTTGTTATTAAAATCCTCTACCGATACCTATATTCAGTTAAACTATTTGTTAGAAACTGGACGTTAACTTTTTTGAAGGAACGCTTACTGGAGGACGCTATTTGGATTTTTTTTCAATTTGATGACATTCCTCCTTTATTTCTTCTATTTTCTACTCGTATCAATACAGATTTACCGAGTGATCAAATTTTGTTTTAACAAACACTGCACTAATATTGTTCGTGAGTCTTTAAATGACACTTTCGAAACAGATGATTGGAAGGAGAAGAGCTGTAGAATTAAATAACCTAGACCAGTTAAACCGAATACACCATACAATGATATTAACCTCGCTAGATATCCATGAAAGTGAACATATGTCTTTTGAAGTCAACCGGTAACAATTGAACATTTATTGCAAATGATTGTTAGCATGAATTAACAAAATTATGTTAATTCTATTTTTCTTCTTATTTCAAAACTATTTCTAATAAATATGTGTAATTTAATTTAGTAAATTTTAGTAAAGTTTGTGTTACTTCCGTTAAAACTGGAAATGATAAAATTTGGCATTAAATGATGGTTATCAACAATTTTAATTATCATATGGTACATGTCAACGATTCGACCTTTCTTCTAGCGTTAACAAACTTTACTAAATTTTTACCGACCGGTAATCAACGATTTTCCGGTCGGTTTTGACGATTGTAAAGTTAGTGTTTCTTGACGGAGGTCTAAAAGTATGTTATCGAATTCAATGAAATCATTTTTTCTTTCTTTTTATTTTATTTTTTGTGAATTGTAGGTTTTATAACTTTATCACATATTTTTAGAGTAGGTATTTAATTTGTTGAAGAGACTACAGCCATTTTCTTAAATTATATAGTTTTGCCAACTTTTGGGGTATTCGCCCTCACTGTAAGACGTTTGTAAAGTGTGAATATGATTAGGAATTAATTTAACTATTTAAACACTCTGTATAATAAGTAAGTAAAACAAATTCAAGCAATAAACGGCATAGGATATCGAACGATTTGGATTTGAATTTGACCTTCGTAAATAGACAGATTTCGTTGTTATGAAGTGCTCTTGAGAGCCTTCGATTTTATGAAAAATCTTAAACTATAACAATTAAGCATAGAGAACCCTTATGCAATATGTGTTCATTTTGTATGTAAATCACAATAAAACAATGAAATAGAGAGTGTTTCATTCAAAAATATGTAACTTTTATGCGAACCCTTTTTTGGGTCGCCCTGTACAATTCAAAATCATTTAACAACGTAGCCTTTATTGACGTACATATGCCCATATTAAAATATTTTTAAAATGTTGTATCGTTTATCTACTACAGACCGTCTTGAATTACGTGGCCCACCCTGTATATCACATTGCAAAGCGGCTGCATGAAATAGCCATTTCGTTTGTAGTAATATCAAAACGATAGGTAGATACGGTTATATGTTCTTAATAGGTAAATACGGAAATTTCGTTTTTAGTTGATAACATGTTTTAAAAAATCGGTTAGTATTTTAGTCATACAATTTATAGAGAAAGTGTTTAATCTCAGGAGGAAAGCGTAACTTAATAAGAATTTATTAAGAAAAATTGCAAACTCCTGAAGCGCCCAAGTATTTCGCTTTTATTTGCCTTTAGCTTTCAGTTTAACCACTACTTTTTTAGTAAACGACTTAAAGTATTACCAAATATTAATTTAAATCGATTACTTCTATTGATACGCAAAAAGTAAGTTCCTTTAAACTCATTTCGTCAAACACTTCATTTTCAGATAAACGAAACCTCTGTGCTTTGAAGTAATTTTTTTTTTGAAACCCTTGCTTCTATTTCATTGTTCGAAAATGTATTTGATTTATTTTGATCTTAAAAACATCAGAAAACTATTTCTATTTTAAACTTTAAACACTTTAAATGAAATTAAAAACAAATAATAAATATAACTTTCAGTTTGGTTTTAAATTTACAGAATAATTTAATCCTGGGTTACGTAAATGCAACTTTTACTTTCGGAATTCTTGAAGTTGAAACCAACTTTGTTATTTTCAATTTAATGGTGTGTTTTTTTATTTTAGGTTTAGATTGTACACACATTTATGTGCTAAAAATATCGTTTATCTTCAAGCGGTCGAAAATGTTGACTTTGTGTGTCTCTATAGAAACCTTTGAAGTGACTATTTTTTTCTAGGCGTAGTTGAAGTACTTCAAATCCTAGAAGTTGAAATATCTATGGTCGGCTCGACCAAGTCAAAATTAGCGCTCATTGAAAGCATTTATAGAATTTAAAATCACGATTTGTTTATCAGGTATTTACACTTATTATTTAATAATTGAAATAGGTATCTAATAAAAATGGAAAAAAAGACGAGATGACGAAATTATTAACCAATATTACTTAACGGCTACTCCTACGGTATTTAACGCAAGCCGCCAATGTTCATGAGCATAACGTTCCCATTTACCAACTGTCATTGTCAAAACGAAACGCAACGCCTGTAACAAAGCAGAAGCGTCGTAGGTACAAAGATTCAACTCATTATTGTTCCGCTTGAAGATAAAATAGAATATATCATTCACAGTAGAAGGTCTTTTTGTGCTTCGACCAGTTGCCGGCCTCGACTGGCTTCTCGTCCGTCAATCCTCTGGGCTTACCACGAAAAGATCTACTGTTTATAGAAATTCCAATTATAAAAAGTTTGACTTCATATTTGAACTGCTTACATAAGTGATACTTTATAGGTATTTGTATACCACTGAATTTTATTATATAAAATAAAAAATTGCTGTCAATAACTAGTTTTTAAATATTTGGGATTTTTTAATTTAATTTTTCTACACTTTGAAATTTTCCCTTGTAGTAAGCTGATGAGAGTTTGACAAACAAAATTAAATAAAATTTGTTTGTTAGCAAAGTGGCGTTGTATAAAATAAACAAGCGTTTACCGTAGAACTCCACATCGCTTCAATAAGCGAAAATAAAATTGCGTTTTAGAAAAAAATGTTTCAAACAGAAGCTACAGACAATAGAATTTTCAACAACTTTTTTTCCTCAATTTTTTTTGTAAAATTGATATTGGTCACGTGATTATTATATCTTATAAGCAACTTTTATTTGATACAAAAATGTGTAAAATAAATATTTTTCTAAATATTTCAAAAAATTCAAAAATTTGTTTAGGTTAACGGCTCTTTTGGCAACATAGATTATGGCCAAAATCTAATCAGATCTTCGGAATTATAAATAAGGTCCTTGTACAAAGTTTCATAAAAATCGGATGAGTAGTTTTCTCTATATCTTGTTTATATACGGACGGACGGCCGACCGGCCGTCGGATTTAAAATTTTGCATTATTATAATGTCGGAAAAAGTGAAAAAAAAAGGGTGCCAAATTTTCGGTTTGGAAACCGTCGCATAACTCCCCATCTTATTTGATAAGATCTGTAGTAAAAAAGGAAAATTATTTATATTTGCGGACAGTGAAGGAGTCGCGTTTTCGCTTTTCAGTGAACCAAAATTTGGAAAACTAATACCAATTTTTTTAAACAAGCAGAGCTGAAACAAATAACAGCAAGTGTTGGTTGAGTCTAGGTATAGGGAAGCTTAATTTTTACTGGTAACAAGTTTAATTCCACATCTTAAAATGAATGGACGTTTCAGTAGAATAATGAGTCTTCTAGATTTCAAAGTAGTCCAATTTTGTCACTGTACTATGAACAAAGCCTTGCTATCATAAAAATATACAGGGTGGCTCATAAGTGCGGGGAAGGTGGATATCTCGGAAAATATTAGGGTTAGAAAAAAACTTCTACAATAAAAGTTGTGCAAATTAATGAGCTGCACATTTAAAAAAATTTTCGTTTATACAGGGTGTTTCATAAAAGTGCGACATACCAAAGTTATGTTTTTTTAAATAGAACCACTCAGTTTTTATTGTAAATTTGGATTCCTTGAGAAATTCTAATGTAACTTTATGCATTATACATAGTGTCTAAAATGGAGGGTTTTGGCATTATTACACTTTTTCTGGAAAAATTGATGTTTCGAAAAATTAAATAACTCAGTTATCCTGGAATTTATCCAACTGCAATATCGTAGCTTTAATATGCATTACATGTGCTAACTAAAACTAGTTGTTCACGTTTCTAACCTTGCCAAGTTTTGAGTAATCAATTATTTAAATTGAACTCCTTCAATTCATGGATAACTTGATTTTTTCAAATGGCACTACCTAATTTGTTATATGCCGTTGAACGTGGAATTTCATAAGCATTCTAATGATAACGTTGTAGGTAGTATCTAACTCTTACGGGTTTTGGCGGATTTTTGAGTATATACAGGGTGTCCCAGAGATCAGTCCCCAGGCTTGTATTCTTTTTGTAATTTTTTATTTTTTATTGTTTTTTTAAATTTTTGTAAATGAAATTAAATTCTTTATAAGATAAGTAAATACAATTTTCTATTATAACATAATCACAAAAATAATAATAATCAGATTAGTATTATGTCGCACATTTTGGAATTGGATAATTCATGTTTATTATGATAAACGGAACACTTAAAAAATTAGGGAAATTAATTTGACAACTAACGTTACGCATTGTTTTTATAGGCTCCTATAGATAAAAATGACAAAAATCAGTTATTTCCATGGCAAACTCAGTCTCAACTATTAATCGAATTTTTCTAAAAAAAATTTTATGTAAGACACATATTTTATTATATGGTTGTAAAGAGAATAAAAGGTACTATCCAAAATATTAAAAACATATATTATGCTATTTGAAAAAAAAGCTGAATATCGCTACCATTATACAAGTGCAGTATTTGAAAATTGTATTTACTTATCTTATAGAGAACTTAGTCTCATTTACTAAAATTTAAAAAAAAATAATAAAAACATAAAAATAACAGAAACACAAGTCTGGGGAGTGATCTCTGGCACACCCTGTATACCGTAATTTATTGTTCAAAGAATTAATTTTGAGAAAATTTGAGGAAAGTCGTTCTAAAAAAAATAAAATTTATGTGATTAAATTATCCTTTAATTAAGTTTTTCTGGAAAAACGGCGATAGCTATGTTGTAAACATTGCAATGTAGAATACGTGGCAAATTTCTCTCTTGGTATACGAGAAAGTAATTAGATAAGTTGTTTTATTAATGAAAATTAGCGATCACGTAATCAATTTGATTTTTCACTATTTCAGTAATTTATTTATTTATTTATTCGTATGGTACATTATACAAATATTGTATTGTGATGTAAGTGTTATGTATGGTGTCTCAGAAGATCAGTATAAACCTGTATAGTGTGGTGACGAAACCGTGTGCAATAGTGGATTGGTTCGTCTTGGCAAAGCATTTACTTCAAGGTTTAGGAAAACCACTAAAACCTAAACATGCCAACCCTTACCCACCCTAGTATTCACATGTAATAATATTAATTAAGTGTAAACATTATAGAAGGTAAATAAGAACATAAAATATAACAACACAGCCATTGCATGACGACATATAATGGACCGGTCCAAGCGCCAGTCACGACAATGACGAAAAATAGTAGGTTAAAGAAATAGCAAAACAAAATAATGGAAAAACAGATAATCAAGACAAGAATACAAAATATTGCTGAACTTCAGATGTCCTTCAGATTCGTAAGCTATAATATTGCTTCATCCGTTAAATTATGAATGTTTGGAAACCCTCCTTAAACTTCTTTAATTGACAATCCTCTACAAATGTGTAACGGTCTCTGGTTTGTTTCCACAGTCACAATTTGGATTAGAAATCGCACCCCATTTGAACAACATAGAGTTGCATTTTGAATGGCCTGTTCTTATGCGATTTACTTTTGACCAAATTTTTCTTTTTTGATCAAAGCCCGGGACTTCTATTGTTGGATCATCAATGAGATGTTTATTGAAAACATCAACTCCAGACCATAATTTTTTCCACTCTTCAACTCCAGAAAAAGCCGTACTTAAGTAGTCTTGCAACCATATAGGACTTCGAGATTTAAGTCTTTTAGCAGGAGGGTTGTCAATGTCATTCCAAATTGGTAATTTTGTTTAGTTGGCATTTATCTCATTTCGTTTTAACGCAGCTTTTCGTCGAATGTTCGATGGAGTAATATTACAAAGAACAGGAAACCAATCGAGAGGAGTAGATTTAATGGTTCCACTAATTATACGCATAGTGCAATTCAACTGAGCATCATACTTTTTTGTATGATATTTAATATTCAACCAGACAGGAGCACAATATTCTGCTGTAGAATAAACTAATGCCAATACAGCTGTACGAAGTGTCTTTGCATCTGCTCCCCAAGTTGTTCCAGCTAATTTTTGAATGACATTATTTTTGTTTTCATTTTTTTGTTTGACTTTTCTAAATGTTCCTTGAAAATTAAAAACGTATCTAAATTACTCCCAGATAAACTACGTTAAAATTATGGTTTAACTTTTGTATTGTTTAAGTTTTCTACTTTTTTCTATTACTTAAATGAAAACAAGAAACCTCTGTATTTTTAAGATTGTGGCATAATCTCCATTAATGTTATTCCGGCATAAACTTTGTTAATTTTGATAAATTTATGTCTTAATTTAAATGCAATAGATCTTGTAGTTTTTGGTTGTAACGAGCCTTTTTTATTTATTTTTTTTGTGTGTTATGTTAACTTTTAACAGATTTGTGACGGTACATTCTTAAGGTAAGTCAACAAGAAACTAGCACCTCTGGAGTTTCCTTCAGTGAACAAGGGCTGAAGCTGTACAACGTCGTGTTTTTGTTTGGCGCCCACCGGATTTTGTGAAATGTATAGCTTATCATTTCACAAAGACAAATCATCTCGTGACTCATTTTGCCCATTGAGCTACGGATCAACCCCTATTTATGTTACGTTTTTAATTGAAAATTATTGTTATTTTTTTTGCATGTAACAAGTTTTAAACACAAATGATGAGAAAGGAATAGAAAGAATGCTATATCAAATACACGGCCAATCTAAGAGAGGCAAACTAGAACTAAACATGAGAAGAACAAAGATCATGAATAACGACGACACATTTAGGGGCCAATCTGACGTTAGAGAAAAGGACATCAAGAAGAGGAAACTTACTGGTAACAATAAAACTAGGTTGGGTAGCATTTGGGAAACTAGCGAACGTATTAAATTTAAACGAAATTCACCAGACAGGACATGTGGTAAGAAGGACAGACATGATAGATGGACAACGCGATTGCTAACAGTGGAGAACTAGGGACAAAAGTAGAAGACCCGTTTACCAGGTGGTCAATAGAACATTTGGAAAGTAGCATTGAAACAATGGCTAATATTAGCAAGCCCCAAAGAAGAATGGATCTCGAAACGGTAAGACTAGTGTCCAATATTAAACCAACAATATCGAAGAAGAGAGAGAGCGTTGGAGATGCTGTGGCTGAAGAAGCCCTGGTCTCGAAATCACAAAGATTACCGTTACTTAACAAAGTCGTGAAAGCTTTAAACTAAGTATACAATTAATAACAGTGCGTATGATTTCGCCGGCTTTTTAATGTAATTTAACACCGATCTTGTCGTGCAGCTAAAAAAATTATTCGGAGTCAAAACTTCGATTACTTGTTGTTGTGTTAATTGAAGCTAAATATCTTAAAGGACTGAACGTTCCAGATTTTGTATTTCTCAACTTGATCGGAGTGCAGGAATCTAGAACATCAACAATTTGTAATCGAACACCTGTCATAACGTCAGTCGTATGGAATGAATAACTTTTGTTGTTACCGGTTAATAATCTCCAAGCCTTTTTAACAATGAATATTCCCTACTTAAGTTAGTATAGCGTCCTGCCAAGTTGATACTGAATGAAAATTATTAAGGAACTAAAATTTAAAACTATGCCAGTCGCCAGCAAAAGGTGTGTGAAAAGATCTAAGTCCCCTATTAAGTCGTCTATTATTGGAATTAAATTTGAATAAATTGTATTAATAAATTACGTGAGTACCTACATTTTAAATTTGTCATAAATGGGGGGCTTTGAAATATTTTTAAGTGAATTTATTAATAACCGTTTAGCAAAATTGCAAAAAACGGTGTTGAATTTGTATGTTGGATATTATTTTTTTACATGATTATTTTTATAAAACAAAAGCAAAATATAACTATCTATTATTTTATTTAATTTCATTTTATATAATACTTAAATCATCGAAAAATATCAAATTGATTTAAAACCTTTCATTTGTGGAAAGCTCTTTAACCCTTTTTTAACTTTATATAACGTCTAAATTGGAAAAGCACTACCCTAATTTACATAGCATTGAAAGTTGTGGTTATGGAGAAGGTGTGATAGTTGTTAATTTATAAAATTATTGTTTAAATGGAATGATCTTTTATGAAAGTTGAGAGATTCAAAATATTAGACTATAATAATAATTATAGTAATTGGTTTCTTTCTGCTAAATATGATAAATCATTTACAGACGTTTCAGCTTATTACTATAAATTGAGGAATTATTTAAAAAACTATATGCTTTAATAAATATAATTTTAATTTAAGTTCTAAATCATTTAATAGTAGATTATTTTACTAGGAGTTAAACAATATAATTGTTGAGCTTAAAAGTTTGCTGGCGAGGCGTCAGCCGAGACAGCAAATTAAACAAAACAATTACATTTTGTAACTCCACGTAAAATATATTATTTTTTCTTCAAGCGTTTATTGCTAGTTTGCATGTGTTATTTTCAAATTTTCGAGATTCTCGAATGTTATAGTGACGTTTTATTCTGAACGAATGAAGTTGGTACTTTACTGTTACATTCATAATATGACATAACCGAGGTACCAACCTCTAAATAGTTGTGAAAACAAAATAACTGTTTTGCTTTTAATGTCTAGACAGTAAAAAAGTTTTTAGCGTCTGCCAGTAGTTCAATAATATGACGTTTTATTGTCGCTTGAAGAAAAACAAAATTTTCTAATTTCTATGGGAATGGAAATTAATATTTGTTTAGCTTTATATATACCAGGATATAAAAAATTATCTTGGCTGTGGAATGTATAGTGACAGTGACAGTGACATAATTATTTTAAACGTAAACCAAGACAAACGTTTTACATTCTACAATCACCCTTGACCAAAATAATTTTTAATATGCCGGTACAAAACTATCGCGCGTTTTTGCTTAAACGATAGTAATTTAAAACTAAATCGTCATTTAGACGTGTATAAAGATTATACAATTAAGAATATATTGCGATGATTGCATTCTTGTGTTGAATAATATAATTTAATATTGAATGTGAGCATGAAACTTTCTTTGTTTAAAATTCTTTGGTTGATAACATCTCTAAGGCTTGGATTCTTAATAACAATAACGTGGTTTACGATTTAATTTTAATTTAATTTATAGGAAAATAATCAAACCTATAATTCTTACAAATATGAATATTATCTAAATAGCGTTACGTGCACGGGTTTGCGATATTTATAATTAGTTACAATCTTATATAATTTTAATACACAAATTTAGATATAAGTACTAACTTAAACTAAACTGGTAAATCTATTCGACGTGTACGTACGACCTCCTACGGTTCTCGGCAGTGACCTCTCGATCGTGGACTGTTTCCTCAACTTTTCTTTATTGTTCCATTTTGGTTTTAATTATTTAAGCTTTCTTCATCAACAACTTTATGGGTTTTTTATTATTAATATAACTTCGCAGGCCTACAACAATGCGCAGCTTTACTTGGTTTTTATTAAACCGTTTTTTATTATAACTGGGTTAATTAATTACAACCACAACACTTCTTTCAATGATTAGCGAAGAACACCCCGTATTAATTGTTTTTTGCACGGACTTAAAATTACACGCTCATCATTCTCTACTGCCTGAGAGCGTCTCTCTCCCCACTTTCACTTCACTTGATCACGTACGCACAAAAATCGATATATCTTCTTAACATACAAGATATATCTTACTACTAGACATTATATCTCTATTTACATCTATTACAATTATGACATCATACAATCACTGCAATATGTGTAGGTAAAATTAAAATTTTAAATTTAATGAACAGATTTCTATGGTCGTCTCTTTAAACAAGACCACCTAGTATTTGAACTGCTTTACGTTTTAGAGCAAAATTCTTTTTTTCAGATGCCGAATTTCCCTAATATTAAATTACAATAATTAAAGTGAGCCTGTATTATAGCAAAATACACCGATTTTAAAATATCATCAAACACATTATCGAATATATGAAGTAATATTATATTGCGATTGATTTTTTTTTTTATTTATTATTGGTATTTTGTATAAAATTTAGTTTTGAGTCTATATTGACATCGCTAATTGCATTTGGTTGAATATTTTTTAGTGAAAGTAACATTTTAGTTGTTTTATTTTTATTTAGGTCTAGTTTGTTGATATTGCACCACCCCTCTACAGATAATATTAACTCTTCGGAAAAGTTTAAAAGTCTTCTTTCATCTTCATCATCTATTACGATAGTTACATTATCAACATATAAAATGCTATTTACGTTACTTGGGAGGCTTAATTGTAAATTTTTAATAAAAATCAAAAACAGTAGTGGTCTTAGAATCGAACTTTGTGATATTCCCTTGATAATTGTACCTTGAAAAATCCTTATTACCTACAAAAATAGCTTCTGTAACTTCCCATACACACTTAGTCCTGGATGGTGTAAATCTTCATCCACTAATGTATTTACTTCTCTTTCTATTGTTCCTTGCAAATCGGAGGAAATAATTATAAGATCTAAGATTCTTAAACTTGAGTTCTTGATAAAATTAATCTGTTTTAAGTTGCAAGAAAATCTTGGGGAACTATTTTTGACTTGAGTGTCTCATTGTTTGTAGTGTTTTCTACAAAATATTGATTGAATATGTTAACATTGATATTAATTTCATTATTTTTATCTTCCGCTTCTGATCTATGAGAATGAACAATTTGCCAGAAAGTTTTAATGTTATTTGATTTTTTTATATATATCTCGTTAGTTGAACGTATAGACTTTTATAAAGAGCTCTCAACAACGTATTTCTAGTTTTGAACAAAACAGGACATTCATTAGTGCAATATAGAGAACTAATATTTTCTAGTTTGATTCTAAGATTAGTTAATTGAGGATTGAACCATTTAATGCTGTTGTCGGTAACACGAGTTCTTAATATTTTCTGCGGAAATGCAATCAGTAAAGCATCCGTAAAATTTGAAAAATAAATGTTGAATTTAGTCCCAAAATTTAGATAATCCCAATTGCAGTTATTAAGTTATGTAAAATTATGAACAACATCCCCTAGTTGTAATGGGTCTAACAATTTTGTTTATAAATTTAGTACTGGGAGTGTTAGAAACATTTTCTGATAGTCAGTATTTGACCAAAACGATCCGAAAGATTAGTGTCATGTACTGTGCATTCGAAAGATTGAAAACAAAAATTTATGAAAATACTATCCAATATAATAATATTGTAGAGTAGAAGCTTTGTAGTTTATGCATTAGGTATTTTTTTAACAATTAGTTTATAGAACGTCCTGATTGGTTTCACGTACAAAAGAGAAAAATTCATTGATGAAGTTTTTTAAAGCTCATTCCAATGTTGATTTACTAAATACTACGCAATATAAACTGTTGTAAATTAGCGTTAAGTATTATCATAAAATATGAGACGTAGTACGTAATTTTGGTAGGATTTATTGCATTTCTAATAATAATAATCATATTAAAGTTGCTTAATCTCACAAGCGCCTAAGAATTTCAGTAAATCACAAAATTGCGGATAACGATTTTACTTTACACAGTATAGTTGTACCAATATTTGAACAGTTCAACACCAATTTAAAATATTAGATCAATATTTGCGTATTATTGCTTTTATATTGATAATTTTCTATAATTATATTATTGATGGAAAATATTGGGAAATAATTTATTTTCAACAATATTTCAGGCTGGTACAAAGTTTTTTTTAATGTCCACTTAATTTGAGACAATGTGTGAGCTTGAGTGAGTTTTTCTCTTTTGATCGTTTATATCGTTTTTTCTAACAACTTTTTTTTATTCACACGACTACTCATTTTTTTCTAAATAGACAGTTTTAAATAGAACTGCATTTTTTTAAAACTTCAAATCTGACAATAAATATTATTAAGAAGGTTAACATGGAAATGTACTTAAACTATTAATATTTGATAAGGCGTTTCTTGATAAAAATTTGTGATGAATATTTAACATACTGCCCCGCGCGAAAAATTAATAAATATAATATATGTATTATGTATATTACACATATTCGTACCTCAAAACTTGAATCAACTAACAAAATTAAAATAACCGTAAACGATTTTAGGAAATAATAAACTCTAACACAAATGATAATATATTTAAATTTGTAATCAACTGATGACCTTTAAGTGAAATATTTAACAAAATTGCTTATCGTTAATAGGGAGCAATGCAATATTAGTTATGGATCGAGTATAGGTGCCCTTTAAAGTACGAATTTGAGTAGCTCGAATTTTACCGTCTTTACCTATACATACATCTGTCACCTTAGCCAATGGTCACTTTAATGGCGGAGTATTTTCGTTTTTCAAGAGGACTAGATCATTAATTTAATATTCGGTTGTGGATAAAGCCATTTAAGACGCTGCTGCAATCGATGCAGATAGTCGGTGCACACTTTTTCCAAAATAGTTAATGCACTGTATATCGTTGCCAAAATTGTAACCTATTGATGGGTGTGTCAGTGACATTCACTTCTGGATATGCAGTAAGAGAAGTACCAATAAGGAAGTGAACGTTTCAAACTAGCTAAGAAGGCTTCAGATGACAAATCTGTTACTAGTTCTAAGTGAATTGCTTTTGTGACTAAACAAACAAAGAGTGATAAGTATGACTTTTATAGAGACGCATTGCGCAAAGTAGAAGATTTTATCATAAATGGCCCTCCAAAGTATATTCCAATTGATTGGAAAGATTTTGAAGGGGTTCCCTTTCTTTCGGAAGATCAGCCATTAATTGATAAGAACTGTTTTGTCTTAATCGGAAAGAATATATTAATCGTTTTATTTGTCTGAGGGCATTGAGAGGCCAATACTTCAAACGAACTTGTGAAAGTACTGTTTGTGGACCACTGTGTCCTAACCTGTTATGCTCATGTTTCAGTAGTAAAATTGTAAAATGATTTTTTGAAGGAAGAAGGATTAGATGTTCCTGATTATAATTCACTTCAGAGTAAGTTAGTCTCCCTCCGAATCTAACAATGTTATTGGTATCGATGAAAGGATTAAGAGAACCTATTTGTTTGTTCTGTATGATTTTACTTGGTTGAAGAGAATCTATTTTACTTACAAATGTATTTCTTAGGACTTGTTTCACTGAAAACTCAAAGTCGAATTCTAATTGTTTGTTTTTGCACCGAACATTGCTAATAAAACGAAATACGTAACCTAAAGTTCTTTTTAATTTGTTTAACGAGGAAATTTTACAAAAGAATTGAATCCAAATATTGTCATGCACCTGTGTAGCGACTAATATCTGCTTCTTTTTCTTTGGAAGATGGCTAACATAAGTGAAGGAGTCACGAGAAAAAAAATCTGCATTAATGTTTGTTAAGAATTGAGGACCAGAGAGCCAAGAATCATAAAAGTTAACTGGTAGTTTACCTCTAGAAAGCATATCAGCTGGATTTAATTGAGACGAAATATGCCTCCAAGTAGCATCAGAAGTCAAAGTTTGGATCGTTGACTCTATTAAATACAATCACTGACCATCGCATGGGCGACTCTGTTATCTTTAAAAGTGATTTTTAATGTACAGATTAACTGTGAAAGAAGGACTATGGAACATAATTCCAAAATTTGGGGATTGTTATGGGTTTCTTTATAGGAGCAACTCTGGATTTAGCCGATATTAATGATGAAGAAACAGTTTTATCTATATAAGTGGTTCTTGCATACACGCAACATCTGTAAGCTACTGCGCTTGCATCACAAAATCCATGAGGTTGAATATTCGCTATTTCTTTTTTATGATGCAATTGCCCAGGTATAGAAAAATCAGAAAGTTTTGTTAAATTTTGTGTAAATGAGGTTCAGTCAGTTAATAAGCTGGGGTCAGAAATGGGTTGGTCCCAATCATACTTAGAAATCCAAAGCTTTTGCATTATTAATTTTTCTTGCACTATGACTAGATTTACCAATCCTAAGGGGTCATAACATTGTGCAATGAGTGATAAAATTTTCCTTTTGGTTAAAGGCTCAACTAGCAAGGAAAAAGGGATAGATATTTGAAGTGTGTCAGAAGTCGGGTTCCATTTTAATCCTAATAGTTTATGAAGGTTTTTATCTAAATTTAAATCTTTTTTAAAATATTGATTACTCAAGAACTGAGTAGAAAATGTTTGGGTGTTTGATCGAAATTTGTGTAATTTAAAATGAGCTTTGGATAAGATGGTGTTAAGCTTTCATGTAAGTTTGCTAATTCTTCTTCTGATTATGCTCCTAAGAGTATGTCATCTACATAAGTGTGCATTAATAATGCATTTTGTGCCATGGGGCACTCAGGATTATTGTTAGCTATTTCATTAAGCACTTAAGACAAGTAAGGAGCTCTTTTTTGTCCAAATGAGACAGTGTATAGTTCTAGACACAAAAATGTATTTGAAGGATTATCACTCAGTACATTTTGTAAGAAACGAAATTCGGCGTTAATATTGACTTGTCTGTACATTTTTTCAATATTCGCAGTAAACGCGTAAGGAAATGTTCTAAATCGGTTTAAAATATCAAAAAGTTCGGGTTGAACTCGAGGGCCTTTTAAACATATGTCATTTAACGAGAGAGCTGTGGTTGTCTTGCAAGAAAAATCAAATACCACACGGAGTTTAGTGCTAGAACTTTGTTCCCGTAGAACACATAGATGAGGCACAAAATATTTATTGTCACCTTGCAAATTAGTTAGGGATAATGGGACTATTTTCCCTGATCTAAGTCAATATATTCCTGTAGTACTTTTTTGTATTCAGTTTTAAGAGAGGGGTTATTTTTAAATTTCTTTTCTAATGATAAAAAACGATTTCTGGTTGAGATGAATGAATCCCCCGATTGTTTATGTGCTTGAGAGTTGATTAAGGGTAGATCAACTTGAAACTTTCCATTAGGAAGTATTTTTGTAGTTTGTTTAAAGATAACTTTAGTTTGTTTTTCCTGATCGTTGAAATTAGAGGGAATGGATACATTCTCTTGTTCAGAGAATTTTTCTAATAAATTAAACAGCTTTTCTTCCTCAACTATTGTAGAACATATATGAAAAGAATATACGTCTTGACTAGATATGCATTGATGAGGCACTAGTCCAGACAAAATCCAACCTAAATGGGTTTCAACTAGAGTGGGAAAGCCTTTTCCTAGAGAATGTTGGTTAGGCAATATTAAATCATAGTATATGTCTGCCCCTAATAATAAATCAATGTCCGCAGGCGAATTAAAGTTTTCATCAGCCAATTGGCCTGCAAAGTAAGAATGTTTAGGATTTATACAGATTTGTGGCAATTTTTGGGTAATATTTTCTACTACCGCACATGAAACTTTAAAAAAACTTAATTGGATTGAGGTGCGAGTGAATTTCTAATTCGGCTCTGGTCTGAATGTTACTTTGGTTATTACAAATACCTGATATTTGAGACCTATATGGATATATATTTAAATTTACTTTTTTAACAAGTGCTGTTGTTACAAAAGAAATTTGGCTACCAGAGTCAAGAAGAGCGGGGTTAGGGGGCGTTTTTGGAACAAGGAATTTGAGCAGTGGCTAGTAAAACATGTGCACCACTGGCATTAAATGCTAATAATGTTGCTGGTTTTTGTTCATTTTCGGTTAAGTTAGAAATTGAAACTTGATTTTGAATTTGTGAATTATCGTTTTGAGACAAGTTAGAGTTTCTATGTAAGAGTGAATGATGTTTACGATTACAAGTTGAGCATTTAGATTTCGATAAACAACTTTCAACAGAATGTTTGATACCCAAGCAATTTAAGCAACGATTTTGTGTTCTAGCAAAGTCGTACCTTTCAGAAATTGAAAGAGCAGTAAATTGTGGACAGCTATAAATTTTGTGGTCATTAGCTTTGCAAAAACCACAAATTTTTATAGCAGAAACTGTAGAATGTAATGTTGAATTGTGCACATGCGTACTTACTTGGGTTTGATTATCATTGTATGAATTGGCAGAATGTAAATTAGCTTTATACCTATGAGGCTTAAATTGATTGTGTTTATCAACATTGTGTTTTATATCTAAATGGTTTGGGTTTAAGCTTCTTTTGAAGTTTACATTTTCCAAAATAACGCATCTTTTATCTAAAAAATCAAAAAATTCTTTAAGTTCTGGTAAAGATTTAAAATCAGTACTCTCTTCAAATGTCTTTCTAGTGTTATAGTCTAATTTGTGCTCAAGAACATATACTACAAAAGCTTCAAAAAATTGAGTAGTTGAATAGTTTAATGTGTGCAAAGCATCTAAATTTGCTTTTGCATTGTTTGCAAATTGCCTCAAACTTGTGGATGTACATTTTATTAGAGGAGTTGCATCGAGCAATTGCTTAAAATGAGTGGTGACTATTTGCTTTTTATTTGAATAACTGTTTTTAACAAATTTAATGCAATATCTAGGTTATCATTTGTTACTTGAAGAGTGTTAACCAATTGTAATACCTAATCTAATATTTCTGTTACTTGAAGCAAGATGTACATTTTAAGAGGTGTTCGTTGTTGTGCTTGATTCTAATAAAGTTTGTAAAGAGCTTTTTATACCTATACATCTATCTTCAAAGGCATTTTTGTCTTCACTGTCCGTGCATGTGGTGTCCATTAATTGTATTTCATTTTAAAGATCGTTGTATCTTGTAAGTTGAGCTGATACTAATTCGATTCTATTTGTTAATTGATGTTTATCGACTTCATGGTCCTTATTTTGCAAATACCATTTTTCTATCCGTGTTACTTGAGCTTTTGAAGACGATCGTTGCTTGATAAGGATATCCATGAATGCCAAGGAAGGATAAATAACACAATAGATGATACCTTTATTTCTTGTTCTTCTTTTTCTTGATCGTTAGGCACTATATCAATTATTTACTGGCACCTGGCACTGTTTCTTCTTAAGATTGGCAATTACAGTTTATTTATCAAAATTAGTATTTGTTCTTCTTCGATTATGGCACTGGTATAATACAATATAGTTGGTGAATAATCTTCATATAATCCGGCTCAAAGTTGACCATGAAAAATAATGGGAAATAATTTATTTTCAACAATATTTCAGGCTGCTACAAAGTTTTTTTAATGTCCACTTAATTTGAGGCAATGTGTGAGCTTAAGTGAGTTTTTTTCTATTGATCGTTTATATCGTTTTTTCTATTTATGTCACACGATTACTAATTTTTTTCTAAAAAAGACAATTTTAAATGCATTTTTTTTAAACTTCAAATCTGACAATAAATATTATTAAGAAGGTTAACATGGAAATGTACTTAAACTGATTTAATATTTGATATAGCGTTTTTTGGTAAAAATTTGTGATGAACTTTTTAACAATTGAAGATATTGTTAAATAAACATCATGTGATTATAGGTCTACTAGGGCCATCAGCGATTTCGTATGTTAAATTTTTGAATTGATTTCTATCTGTATTATACATTATGCCGACATTATTCTACATAAAATTTGTAACAAATTGAATTTACTATCATTCTTATTGAATAATCATAACTAAATCGTTGGAATTTAAAAATAAATTATTTTAAATTTGAACTAGAGGGGTTATTTTTGTTGGTGAAGTAATTTATATATTTTGTTGTTTTGTTAAGATAATAAATAAAATTCATAAACAATTAGGACTACTTAGTGAGGCTTATGAACAATTTGCAATAATTATCGACAAAATGTAAAACAGAGATAGAAATCCAATTCGAGATTGAACATCTGGGTGTGTAAGTATTGTGTGCAGATAATCTAGATACTTTTAATTTGGAAAAAAGTGTGTTTAACGCCTAGCTTCTAAAAGCAACTGCAACGTTTATAATATGTACAATAAAAAAATACCAGATGAAAAAACATGCAAGCAATGATTAGGATATAAATATGTTTCCTTTATTATGAAGCATTAGAAAAAGAGAAAACAAAAAAACTTCGGATAATTCTTAGCATGGGGAGCGATGATTCGTTTGTAGGTTTGTTTGAACTGAACTTTGTAAAGACTATTAACCAAAATATATACATCATAACAAATCACTTCTACTTAAAATTATCAGACGGAAACGTACTATTCTTATTTATAATACTTAAATGAAATAACACTGATTGTTCTTCTTGTTATTTTTACATTTGTACTCAGGGCGAGAAACGAAGGCTTTAAGGCATCCATAAATAACCGTAAATAATAAAATTCGTAAATAACTATGTTTAAAATCTGAAAATTTACGCATTTCGATGATGACGAAACATAAACAACTTTATTATTATTTCAAATAGAATGCCCTGTAATGTAGCTTCTTTGTCTTTCGATCTGAGTACATTCGTTTTGATTTGTTAAATTAAAATATAATTACTTTTTTAATACTTCAAATTTTAAGCAAAATCGTCGTAACAATATGTACTCAGATATAAGGAACGAGGGGCAACAAGAGGCCACTTTTCACCATTTTTCCAATTCATTATTAATGTAATAATTTTGCACGGTTAAAATATTATTCAAAAAATGTTTACAATCTAAGGTCATGACTTTTGTTACATTTTGGAAAATATCCTTTTTTTAATGTGATTTTTGGATATTCGAATTAAAAACCTAAAATCTAATAAGATCTATACGGTTGTAAAAACTAATACAGATTTTTCTTAACTCTAAAGGGTGAATAAAAAACTAATGTGTTGTAGAAAAAAAGTTGAATAAAAGTTGTAGAAAATATAATTTCTAAACAATTTTTCAAACATTTTTGAATAACTAATGTCTTTGAATTGATCGTTAAATAAAAAGGTTTTTTAGTAATTATTTATTGGATCCAAAACCATATCTTTGAAAGTCAAATTACTTAAAACTTTTATTAAAATCGGATCTACAGTTTTTGAGATTGGTATCGCGTCTACATCATTGGACATGTCACCCGGCCGACCACAACACTTATTTTTTTCTGTATGATTATAATTTATTAACTCTAATTTTGTTGGGAAAAAGAGATGGCTAAATATTTGATTTGGAAACAATGCGATAAGTGTGGAAATATTTCGATCACTATATTGTCAAAGTTACAAAACAAGGGTCTTTGTAAGTCATTAGTAAAACAAAACTTTTTCTGTAATTGGATCTTGTTGATATGGTAACTGTAGTTACTAACGTTTCACTCAGTATCTTAAGAAGCTTTAGCAGTATTGTGGTGAAAGTTAACCCTGCCTCTCTCTCTTCTTGAAGTTCGAACCAATCATTGTCCAGGTTGACGACTCGTAGTGGTTCTTCTTTTTTATATTCAGTTGCATTTTCACAATTACCCAGACTTCGCTTAGTCTAGCTTGGTTAGCAAGTTGGTTTTCTGACCTTTAGCGACCTACCTTGAAGTTCATTTGTTTGTTTTACGTTTCTCGACCTCATAAATTCATTTATGATAGTGGGTCAACAACTACGGTTGCAATTTCGACACGGTCTAATTCCAGAAGAAGTTTTTTTTTTTTAATGTTTTTCGTGTTTTTAAGAATCTATTTGCACACGATACCTTTACATAAGCCAAACCTATCTCTCAAAGATGAGTTGTGGCTAATTACCTATAAAAAACATGTTTTTGTATTATAAATTTATACTCTTCTTATTTTGGTGTAAAAGGAGAAAGTTGAACCCTTACAGATCACTTTTCTGTTTTTTTTTTGTGTTTTCATAAAAATATTTGACTAAATTTCACGAAAAAAATGCACCTACTTTAACCAAAGTGTTGTTAGCATGTCTTGACCGTAAAAGTGAATAGGAACTTAGTAACTTTTAAATAAGATGAGGTGTTAATGACGGTTTTAAAATCTGAAATTTTAACGCCTCTTATGAAATAAGATGGTGAACACTCCTTTTTTTTACTTCTTCTGACGAATTAGAGTTAGTACGTTATAATGAAGCAAAAAAAATTTTTAGTCCGACGGTTTTCTGGGCGTCCGTCCGTATGTAAGCAAGATATCAAAAAACTACCCGTCCGATTTTTATGAAATTTTGTACCAGGTGACCCAATAAGACTGTTCCTCGGCCATATCTCGGCAACCGTTCGTAAAAACAAAAGTTCCGTTATTTCAAAAACAAAGATGGCGGGGGGTGTTTAATTGTTTTTGCAATAACCTGCTTTAATTTCTTAACGCAAAGTACTAGATTTGGGGCATCAAATTTTACAAAGAATCTTTGTAAATGGTTCCAAAATAGATGGCCTAACATATTCGAATTTGGATATAGTATACCTATTTAGGTTTTTAGGCTTACTTTTTAAATTAAAGGTTAGAATTACGAGAGTAATATTAAAGTGACAATAAGTTCAAAAATGCGTTTAGTCCCTTTGGAGCAACATGAATGTTCTGATTATATATATATTTTAAATAATACCTAAATGAATTCTATTTAGACTGACAGTTGTCTCTTTAACATCTTACTCATTTTGTGCTAAATTTTTAATAGTGTTAGAAAATTTATCGCACGGTCCTCGATCTTCAAACATCCATTATTCTCATTTTCCTAATATTTGAGGTTAGGAACGAAATTTTAAAAAAAATGGTTTTAACTGGCATATTTGGATGTTATTTGGCTACTTTATCATAAAGAATCATTCTATTTGATTTTTTGATTTTTTTTAATTTGGGTCATAGTGTCAAAATTAGCCCCCCTGACGGAAAAGGATTTAATTAAATAAACTATATTTTGGTTGATTCTTATTGCTTAACACGTTAAGTGCCACCATACACGTTGAAAAACGCGGCCAATAGGCCGCGGAACTTTTTTAACCAAATTTTATTCGAAATGCCCTGTTGTCATCAAAAGTATTGATGTAGGTGCTAAATATACAAGAAATATGTTTTTTTCGAATTTGATTTTGTGGTGACACGTTGGTCTCGCAAGGCATGGAAGTAACATATTTGTTCTATTTGGCCATGTGATACCGATGTGGCACCACGCCGACAAGTCTGATCTTGTATGAAATAATGCACCCGCGATTCATGCGTTTATCTTCAGTCAGTTTGTATTTTACCACGACTGTGTACAGATGTCATACGAAAGAGAGCAAAAGCGATTAGAACAGTTATGGCAAGAATTTATGTCGGACGAAGAAGCTGAAAAAGATCCCTATGCAGGGATGACTCCTCAGAAGAATATGAACCATCGTCGTCTTCTGATAGTGACGAAAATGACTACCAATCACCGCCATCCAAAAGATATGTGATCGGAATAAGCGTATGTCAGCGTTGAAAGTAAACGTGTCCTCATCTTCGCAAGCAGAACCGTCAACTTCTGCTGCAACTGGAAGTCGTTCGACATCCGCAAGTGTAGACGAAACGATTGAAAACGTTATTAGAAATATGCAGAATTTTGATTGTGACGACGACAACATAAATGATTTGAATTCTGCCAGCACATCCCCATATGCATGGCAACCAGCAACAGGCGGGTTTCTGAAAACATTTGAATTTTCAAAAAAAGATGCTGGTTTTCTGAAAGAATTCTTTGATTATTACGATAATAACCCATATGATTTCTATAAAATTTTTGTGAACGACGACATAATTCAATTAATGGTAAGTTAATTTGAAGCTTTTAAAGCATTTTCAGAATTTTATTTGCCTTCTCTAAACACTGCAGGTAACCGAAACAAATCGTTATGCTGAACAATGCATTCAAAGGAATGTTCACCGCCAATCACGCATACGTGCTTGGACTCCAACAAACGAAGCAGAAATCGAAACATTTCTAGGAGTTGTTTTATGGATGGGTCTCTGCTCGTTTCCAACAATTCAGTCATACTGGCAGAAAGACGAAATGTATAACAATTTTATTCGCAAAGTCATATCTAGAAACCGGTTTCAGCTGTTATTGAAAATGGTACATTTTAATAACAACGAAATTATTTCTGACGATAGATTGCACAAGTTAGCACCTTTAGTGGAAAAACTGCAACAATCTTTTCATCATCCAATGGTACCTTCTGAGTATGTGTGTATAGACGAAACTCTGGTACCATTTAGAGGTCGTCTCAAGTTTTACAATATATTTCTAATAAAAGGCATAAATTTGGAATCAAACTTTTTAAATTATGTATCAAAGGAGGATATACTTATGATTTCAAGATATACTGCGGTAAATCTGAGACCAAAATGTGAGTGTTCCTACACAGGTAGTATTGGACTTGATGGAAAAACTGTTAGATGATGGACGAACTTTGTGTACAGATAACTATTACACCTCGGTAACTTTAGCGCATACACTGTTACAAAGAAAGACCCACTTGATTGGGACATTAAGGTCTAACAGGAAGTTCAATCCACATAATGTAGTAGGAAAAAACTAAAAGTAGGTGAAGTAATTGCAGAAGAATGCCAGGAAGGTATTGTAGTACAGAAGTGGAGAGATAAAAGGGATGTGCTGATGTTAAGTACTCGATATGGAAAAGAAATGGTTAAATTGCTGAAAAGAGGAAAAGAAGTAGAAAACCAAAGAATGTCATTGAATACAACAAATATAAGTCATTCATTGACATTTCGGACCAACTAAAGTCGTACAATACATGTTTACGAAAGGGATTGAAATGGTACCGCAAATTAGCGATGGAGCTTCTAACTGGAACAGCATTAGTAAATTCTTATGTCTGCCATCAGGAAATAACTAACAACAAAATGTCTATAACAAAATTTAAAGAAGAAGTTATTCGAGGTTTGCTAAAACTAGATGAAACAACTGAACAGCCAAATCAAGCAGAATATCCTCATGTTCTCGAAGACATGGGGCGCTCTAAGCGACGTCGATGTGTTTTGTGTTACAGCAAAATTGTTCAGGAATCGGGAAGAAAAGTTGCTGCCAGTAAAACACCACAAAGTGCATTGAAATGTGTAGGGTGCGATAAAATTACTGCCTTACTTGTTTCTTTGATACACATAACGCAAACCTAAAGTAATTTATTTTTACTATGTATTACTTCAGAGAATTGTAGTTTATTTGCAATATAAATTGTGTTATAAAATGTCATTGTTTTTTTAATACAATTCAGAGTTATATTGTGTTAATAAATTAAAGATTTTTAGCAAAACACTTGTTTACATAATAATATAAAAAAAATATTCCATGAGGCCACGTTGGTCTCATACTCGCAGGCCAAACTTATGTGTCAGTCTTACAGGCCATATAATCCATGATCCCATAGCTTTTAAGGCGATCTGTGAAACCACCGTGGCTTCATGAAGCAGAATTATGTGTTCGGTAGAGTGAGACCACTGTGTCACCACATAACCTAAAGTGGACAAAAGTCTGTGAGTCCACCTAGTCACCATATGGCACTTAACGTGTTAAGGAATGCTCTTTTCAACGATACCAAATTTGTTAAAATCGGTCAAACCGTTAAAAAGTTAAAGCAGGTTATTGCAAAAACAATTGAACACCCCCTGCTATCTTTGTTTTTGAAATAACTAAACTTTTGTTTTTACGAAAATGATGGATAAACTGGTTCTCTTTACAAATGTGAAAAAAATTTTTGTTTATTATGCGAAATTTATAGAAAATGCAAATTAAAAATTTAAGATGGCAGTTACACCCTCTGGTGGTCATTTTTAAAACTTGAAAATATTTTCCTGCGATTCTTCATGGCCGATTTACCTTATATTTTTTTACACCAAAGTCATACGACGCCATATCCCGAGATATGGCCGAGGAACAGTCTTATTGGGTCACCCGGTACATAAACCTTTATTTACATATTTTTGTATTAAATAAAAGTTGTTTATAATTTAAATATACTCAACTTTTGTTTAAACAATTTTTTGATCCGATAAGTAATTACTGAGATATAACAATCACGTGACAATAATTGTTGTAACAATATCTCCACCAATATCTATTTAAAAAAAGGTTGAAGGAAAAAAGTTGTTGGAAATTCTATTGTCTATAGCTTTTGTTTGAACTATTTTTTTCTAAAACGCAATTTTATTTTCGCTTATTGGGGCGATGTGGAGTTCTGCGGTAAACGGTTGTTTTACTTTTTTGGACAAATTAGATCAAAAACTTTTGTCTTGAGGCTGACCGGTTCCACATTCGGCCATTGATTTACGCGATACCTCAAAAACTGCTTGTGCGATTTCAATGTAACTTGGTACATAGAGATTTCTTTATAATACCGGAAATTTGATTAAACTTTGAGCATTATTGGTCGAGCCAAAAACCTCTTTGTTAAAAATGTTTACAAAATAAAAACAGAACGATAGGTATTGCATAGAGTCAGGTAATGACATTACTTATTCTTGTATTAATGCAAGAGAAAATATTGTTTTCGAATGTTAATGAAAATCTCCGTTAAGGGAGAATAAAAAAAATTTGAGAAATATTTTTTAAATATTCTAAAAATAAGTGAAAATGTTCTTTCTACTATTCGAATTATGTCCAAGATTATCCAATTTCCTGTAATACAAAAAAAAGTTTTCTTTTGTTTAATACTTTATTAACTTTAACTTGCTGAGAAGAGTAAATAAAATGATGTCTTAAAACGTTCAACAATCGTATTAAAATAACTGTATATTGAATATTATTACCATTTCGTTATTTTATTAGCAATCATAACTTCTATCAATATAGTGTTGTTTACTTTTTATAAAGAAAAAACTTGATATAAAGGAATTGAAACCGATTTTCCTTCAAAGAAAAGGTCAAAATTGAAATGCATTTGCATTGATTGAAAATATTTAAATTTGGTGTATCACTCTTGAAATATCAAAAATAAAAAAAATGATCTTTAAAATTTGTGAATAATTTTTATTCCGATTTTAGTATTTTTATCTTAAAAATAGGGAGAGATATTTTACTTATACGGGGTGTTACTTAATGATTTTCACCTAGTTACTATTGTAAAGATTGTATTTTTTTATCCCACTTTACACATTTTGACTGATTGACGTGTTAGTTGTTATTTAGTTGTCAATTTAAAGTAACTAAAACAATACGTATTCAGTATGCTTATATTTGTAGGGCGGCATTTTTTATTTTACATGGAATTACAAGGTGTTAAAATCTGTTTAGGTTAAGAATAAGATGACGTCAAACATTAATTTATTACAGCCGATATAACATTGAAAATATTTTTTACCATTATGTAAATTAATTACCAATGTTAAGTTGGTAAATCTTTACGATGTTGCAATATGTTTAGAAGTGCAGGCAAACGAACTTTAATTAAAATTTTTTATCTAGTGACATGTGACTTTTGAATGTAAAATAATGAGTCTACTCTATAAAAATGCAGATTATTCTTTAAATGATCTATTGAGGTAACCTCAAAGTTGACAATTGCTTGACAACTCACACTGTCACTTGAATTGTACAAAAAAAATAAGCGGCTTAGCAAAAAAATATATCATCGTTGATACTGCAATAGGTCGTATGTCAAAATAAACAAGTTTTCAGGAGGTAAAAAAATCAAATATTTTCGTTACTTCAAGAGTAATAATTTTAGAAAATATGGAGATCAGACTGTGCTATGTTACTTTTATTGTGAATAACAGTTGTTTATGAACAGTTATTGTATTCCTGAGTTATCATTAGATACGACATATTGATCCTAAAAATTGGGTAATTTCATCTGACATAAGATATTTTGCCGTTTCTTGTTTTAATGAAAAACACTTAAATTGTTTTTTTTTCATTTATTAAATTAGTAAGTACATATAGTGACTAATTAAAACCGTTAAAAAAACTAATTACAACCTCTTAAAAAACAAAAAACTATAGCCAAGCATGGTTGAACAAAGTAATCAGTGTAATCACTAAATCGATTATTTTTTGTGTTTGAAAATGAACGCAAATGAACACATTCTTCAAATGAAGTACAATTTGGATGGGTTAAAGTGTCATAAAAAGGGTGATAGTCTGCAGGTATAAACAATTTGAGTTCTTGCAGGTGCAAACATTTTGACAACTCAATGGCACATGGTAAATTATATATCGGTGGATGTTCCACAGGGTAAGATTTCCGTGAGGGACGTCTGGGTATATCAGTCCACATTTCTGTGAAGTTCAGTTTGTACCGAATAATGCTTTCTGGCAAGTACTGTAGTGCACAACTGTCAGTCACACAAGGATCTCCAGTTTTAGAGCCAGGTCGAATACTGGTATAAATTGTTGAGTCATATTTAAAAAAATCTTGATATGTCCTAACTTCCTTTCTATAGTGCTATGAATGGAGTCAACCTTCATCTGGATATGACCCACTTCCAAATATTTTTGTTCTATTGTTATATTTTTCTTTACAGAAAACTCGAGGAGACAACGTGATAACTTACTATTTTGATTTTGATAACAACAGCCGTCGCTCCATAATTTCTGAAGGTTTGTGCTTCTCGATTTCACCTAAAAGGAACTACACCATAAATGAAGCAAAAATATTGCTTTCTAAACCTCCATTGGCCTCATGCCATAAAAAGCAAGATATATCTTTATCATTCAAATTGTAGAATGTCAGGTTGTAAATCTTTAACTTGATTTTAAAGTAAATTGATGATGCCTGTAAACGTGGACACAATAAAATCGCCTGGAGATCCACGGTATAAACGCAGATGTTTTCATCGCCAGAGGAGGTTACAGATTCTTTGTCTTATTCTTCTCTTCTCGTGCTTGATTTTTTCTAGTGATGTGTGCTTCATAAAGAGTGTCATCTAAATTTCCATTTTTCTGTATCATACATGAATTACACTGGTCCTTTTTCGGAGAGTAGATTACGAGATTCATAGAATTGAACACTTTCATCAATGTTCTCCAGGAACATACCCTTCTACTTTCTTGTTCACAGGTTTCACGGAATACGGTATATTATAAGTGCCTATTCCATATTGATTCCAAATAAAGTTTTCTACTGGATGATCTACAGTAATGTGACCTTCGGCAAATGTTCTAGAAACTCGCGAACAATTTTCTGATAATCAGTTTCTGAAGAGTTGTCTTTTCTAAAAAGAGGGAGTTTTAGGAGGAATAGTAAGAAATAAGAAATTTGCGTAAGAAAAATAAAAAGACGAGTACTTAAAGTAAAGCTGAGACAATTAGACAGTTAGCAAATAAAAAGAAACGGAAACACGAACAGCAAAAGATTATTTTTATGTAAAAAGACAATGCACCAAAACTAGGGAGACAACGACTAACTGAAGTATCCAATTGACTAATGTTGTGACTTTGACTGTATTTGATACACGCGCCTTCCCAAGTTTCTATTGGTTGTTCACATAGAATCTTTTGCAGATACGTAGAAGCGCTTTTTGTGGTTACTTTGGCACTATAATAACCCCAATGTGGGATTTTTTTGACATACCACCTATTGCAGTATCAACGACGATATGTAAGTAAGTACATTGGAAAGGTAACTAGATGAATATCATTTAATTAACACCCCGTAATAATAACAATTCAGTTTTTAGGTTTTATTGTAGGTTGCACTATAAATATGGCATATAATTTATGCAAGAAATTAAATTTATCTAATATTCATTTTAAGAAATTCCAACAAATATTAAATATTTCAAAATAAAAGTTTACAACGCCGCGTAACTTAATGCATGTCACTCATTTTAACTTAATAAAAATATATATATTGACAAAGTTCTCCATCCAAAAGTTTCTAAACTTTATATTTATTTCTCAAAACACTTTGTAGCATGTCCAATAATTTGAATTATTTGTACGTAAATAAACGGAGTTTGAATTTATAACTTCATTAAAACAAACTAAATTAGCTCCTTTATAGAAACGTGTAAATTCCTAATAAAAACAGGTCATAAGTTTTAATGGTAGTATTTGTAAATGTCAAAAAATCGTAATTAATTACACAAAGTAATCGCAAATTTAATTAAATTGTAAAGTTATAAAAGAATACAATTGAGAGTTTGATTTCAATCGTAATGTAACATAATATTTCTTGGATTAGGTATAGTTATTTGTATCAAAAGTTTACAGAGTAAACAAAAGCTTATAAAAGAGCAAGCAACAACTTAAATGGCAATATATTAATATTTAACTTTTTTAGAACTGCCTAGGGAAATTAGCATTTAATCAGTAGTGGAATAAATTGATATTAATTTTTGGTTTTATGTTCTCAAACATTGATTATTGAACTCTAGTTACTGAAGTAACGTTCTTCTATAACATAATGTGTTTTATTAAAACATCCAAATTTAGCATTTTATGTAATAATTTGGATTTAGATAAATTGATAATTAAAAAAAAATGAAACTCCAAAGAGGTCTCTGAATTAATGAAACCATAAATTATGGGTTTTCGACTAAAATTAACGTAATAAAAATTCTATATCAACGTACACCGCACAAAGACATCCTTTTCAACACTGAGTATCTAGTTAGTGAATAGCCTTCCCCAACAAGTATTTTCTACCATTATTTTGTCTTACGTTTTTTTATTGTTTAAACTAAAAAAATACAACTAACAAATGTTATCGTTTGCGAGATGTGGAAACTTACGTAAAACTGGCGTTTAAACGTTCTGTGAAATCGGGAATTTTCGTGTATTTACGAACTTTGCTGAGCTTAATTTACCACCCATGGTAAATTAGTACAATTCTCTCACATTACTTTTGGCGGTGTTAGAAGATTTCTAACCCCATGTCTTGTTAAGCACCACACATCCAGCCCCTTATTGGCTAATAAGGTAGCGGACATAAATGGTATTCTCATCCAACAAACTCAAAACTTGGCGGCGGGCGAACGCGCAAACTGTCAAAAGTGGTTAATTTTCTTAATTTTTCTTTCGGTAAGAACCGTCCATAAAGCTTAAGAAAACTTAAAAAACTATATACGAATAAAATCGGTAAGGTTGTGTAACGGTTGTGGTTTACAACTAACGACGGCTCTAGAGGAACAACTTATCAAAAAAAGAAACAACCCAAAGGGAATACGGATCAATGTAGCGCACTAGGTTTGTGGAGAATAAAGTATTTATAATAGTTAGAGCAGCAGCGTCCCGTTTCGTCGTAGATTGGGGGGTCCTTAAAGAATTCTAAGAAATTAAACTGTTGTCTAACAAGGCGCCACCTGCTGGGTAAAAGAAAGAAATAAAACCAATCAACAGGAGATCAACAGGTTTCACTTAAAGCCTAATACGCTACATCAGATACAACAAAAAGAAAGACAGACAATTCAATAAAACAACAAACAAATATTATAGTAATAGGTGAATGTGACAGAAATAGAGAGACTGTCGCATATATTCACGTACGTTACCAGTAGCTTCGCTTAATAATACGTAAGGTTCGCAATTAATGTGCCGGATTTACAGGTAAGCTTTAGTTACACCAAAATTAATGTTAATGTTCCAATTGAGGATTGGCTAACAAGAAGACTCTGCGTACACATATAACTTACACACGGCGATTTATCTGGTTGAACATGCAACGACACTGACTTAAACCAAGATTAAAGGGGTAAGTACCTCCCGCAAACCCAACCTTACGTTTTTGCGTCAACCGTTCTAAGTGAAGCGGCCTAGCCCGTATTGAGCTGGTTAAAACGTTCGGTTATGGAGAGTACACCAAATAAAGATTTACTTAAGATCAAGCCGTTACATGTCATATGTACATGAGCTTTATACGCATTAACATTGAATAAGTTATTTAAATAATAAAACTTAGCTGTAATCTTATGGATACAGTTCCGAGAATAAGAGTTTCCTGCTAGCGACGATATCGACAGTTCGGGAAGTTAGGTAACCCCAGGATTCCTTTTAGGGAAGGTGTGCGAAGAGAAACGGAAGGCGGTAGGCTCCCTCGATGAAGTTGTGAAACATAATCAACCTCTGTTAGACGTGGTATCCACCGATTGCCTGCAGCTTATCTAATGCGAAACGTAGTGTGGTCTTTAATTGACAAGGAATGTCTTAATCAGCCACTCCAGCACCCTCAGGAGTTATCTAGGTATAACCCACAGCGAAATCATAAGGCCAAGAAACGTGGATGAATTTAACGGGTTTAAACTTTTATTGGAAATCTTGTAAAACACATAAATGATTTGTGTAAATTTGGTTTAAGATGCACGCTAAACCCTCCGTGTGGTGAAGAAAATGTCCGCTGTTCGTCTAGAAACGAACTGGAATATATTTTCACTAATAGAAAATAGCAAAGGGTGCCAAATACGACTTCGTCGTAACATATTACTTTTGAAACACGTTTTATATTCAGAAAATAAAACCGTAACAGTTATAATAATCGTACGTTATATATATAAATTTTTAGCCGTCTTGTAAGTACTATAATGCACTTAAGTATACACTCTGATGAGCTAGTGCACAATAAGAGCGAAATGTTGCATCTTGTGGAGATGTTTTTTTTGATGTTTTTTTTTTGGGTGGGGTGTTTGTTACAAGTTATACTTGTATTTATTGACAACGTGTTTTAAGCATTAAAGTTATCTTTAGATAGCGCTTTGCACTTTAACACACACATGTCGTACAGTAACTGTTGGCTTTTTTAGTTTATAATAATCGTGGTCGCCCGTTATATTATATCATTGCTGCCACAGAGCTTAAAAGACCGCGTCTTGTACAGTCGTATACCGCACTTAAGTATACACCTCTGATGAGCTCACAATAAGAGCGAAATGCTGCATCAGGTGTTCTTTCGTTGCGTGTGCTTATGTACAAGTTATACTTGGCTTTATCGACAACGTGTGTTTCAAGCATTAAAGCTATCCCTTAGATAGCGCTTTACGCTTTTACACATGTCGATACAGTTAATTGTTGGCATTTTTCTTAGTTTATACTATTCACACGTGTCAATGTTTATACCAGATGTCGCAAGAACACATTTTACTTATAATATATAATATAATGTAATATAATAATATAATTTTTCTATAATGTTTACACACTTAATTAATATTGATTACATGTGAATACTAAGTTGGGTAAGGGTTGGCATGTTTAGGTTTTAGTGGTTTTCCTAAACCTTGAAGCAAATGCTTTGCCAAGACAAACCAATCCACTATTGCACACGGTTTTGTCACCACACTATACAGGTTTATACTGATCTTCTGGGGCACCATACATAACACTTACACCACAATACAATATTTGTATAATGTACCATACGAATAAATAAATAAATCGTGCGTTTAGTGATAGGGAAGATATCATCGAGTCAGTGATCCCTATCACTCTTCCCACTTTCTATTATAAGAAGGTTCAGTGATTTAAGTCCGCTGCATCTTTCGTACTAGTTGTTATATTTTATAGCAAAATACTTACAGCACTTCCCTTGTACTGAGACGTTACTGTTTCAAATACGTTATTATTTCTCTAAATCTACACAGCAGGTTCAGGCTCCGGCAAACTTCAGTGGAGGTGGGAGGGTCCACAATATTCTACTTAGAATTAATTTAAAAAAAACTTTTGGGCGCCAGTAGGCCAATATGTAACCACCTGAAACTTCGTTGCTAACTAGGACCTATTCCAATTAACAACTGCTATGGGTTAGAAGCGAGAAATCAAGGTACAAAACTTCAAATAAAAAATGAGTTACGCAATGACCATATATTTGACAAAATGTGTATACGCTGTATAACAACAAAACATCAAAAAAACAACGTAGAAATATGTTAAAAACGTACAACAAATAATATCAATAATTAAATAAAATAAAAAAGCCTAATCAAACTTCGTTGTGAGTAGTAATACCCAAAGCCGTGGGACAAATAAGTAAAATTATAAAGTAACATAATTGTTAGAACGTACTGAATTTCCTTAAATCTCAAAAAAGGTGTAACCAAATATAATTAAAATATTCAACGGTTACAGAAGTTTTCTTTCTTGGCTCGAGCAAACATAAAAAAAAACCTATCAGCGAAACGTAAAATATAGCGTTTTCCAAAAGCACAACGAGAATAAAGTATTACTCACTAGTTTAAATTCAACAACGTTTGCCCAACAATTATTCAAAAGGTAAATCTGTCTTTAGGTAAAAACAGTCAACGCGTCATCATTAGATTATTAATGATAATTTATCAAAATCAACAATTTAATTTGATTGAAGTGGTTACCACTAAAAACTATATATATATATATATTTAAACGATAAGGTTTTCGACATCTAGTGTCGACTCGTGAAAGCGTTCACGTACGTAAATGTTAGCAACTTTGCCGACAGGTATGTAAAGCAGTTACATAGTCGACAGCGCGCGTTTGTACAATAATGAACTTACACTCGAGTTCTCTCACTCCCGATGAGTCCCAAAAGGACGAAACAGCTGTCGGGTGATTCTCAGTGTTTGTTTGCTATTGTACAACCTCTTGCGTACTTTACTGCAGGCGATTCGAAATTTTATACTTGCCAACTGTTAGGTTGGCTATAATTATTGAAGAATCGACTATGTAACTGCTTTACATACCTGTCGGCAAAGTTGCTAATATATATATATATATATATATATATATATATATATATATATATATATATATATATTAGCGTCCAAACACTATTGCAATTTTTTTTTAGTCTTAATTTATAGATCACTACCTCAGAAACGATCCCACACTGTGGAGGATTTAATTACTTCAACTAATTAAACTCCTTTAAAATCAACTAGTTAACTACAATTATCACACGCAACTTCTCAGCGCCACATCAAAAACGTCTCTCCCAATCGTCCCGTATCACCACCTTTCGTTTCAGGAATTTGCCTTCTGATAACCAGGTGATAATTTCAAAAATTTTAGTGGCAAATTATACATAAGAGTGTATTTTCCACTAACCTAATAAACAAACAAGTAAAATGAGTTGCCTATGTATCTGGATTAAGTTTCTACAAATTATAGGATTTAATAACGGAAACGTTACAGTACAAGAAACGTTTGTTATGGTATTTATGGTCGTAGCAACATAACCTATTTCCAGCACGTATATGTTATAGGCAACTTACAGACTGTCACGTTTAACGAAACATTTACATTGGGTAGTTTTGTGGTTGTAAGGGAAGTATAACGCAGCAAAACCGATATGTATTTGTTACGTTTGCAAGAGTTACATTATGTGGTTACAATGCATACAATAGCAATTACGTTTGTTGATTAAGTAGTTACGTGCAAAAGACTAAACGATAATTTCGAACTGCTTTTTGTGAAACTTTAGGGTGGAATTCGTGGGTCAGATAATGGAGTTGCAGAACGAAGTGTCAGTAATCGCAAAGACGAAATGATCGAATTTAAATATTTTTTTAAATGGCTAATAACTGACAAATACGATAGATACATTCTTTTAATTCAAACTTATTATAAAGGGTTTATGGTACGGGATCATCACAAAAAACTGCAAAACTACGAAGCAGGATTATTACTTAACACTCCGCGAAACGTCGATTATCATTTACTTTTTGATATGAAGAAACTTACGCCACAAACTCCCGAACTAGGGTAAATCACCCTTAACACATCTTCATAAATGAAATTTAACTTGATTCCCGGTACGACATGTGGGCGTAAGACGCACTGGCAAATGCCAAAATCTCTGACTGACTGCCTGTAAACTAACATTTACAACATACTTTTGTGCCTACGTGCACAAACTGGCGATAGAACTTTTCAAGATCCTACAAATTGAAACGATATTATTATTAAAGTAATGAATTGAACAAAGATGAGACGATCAGAAAAATTAATACACAAAACAAATTATAGTCGATCAATATTTAAGGCACAGAATGCTTTTAAAATAAAGAGATTTTGGGTCACTTAAAATAATGTCAAAAATAACGTGTGGTTATAAATAACGATAACGTCGATAACTTCAATAGAGGTTTTTGACTGCATTTAACAGAACTGTCAGCTATTCCACTTCTTCGTTATAATTTTTAACCCTAACTTAGATTTTTGTGACTTTTTACTATTAATTTGACAGCGCATTGCGGATCGGTTGCCTTATAGGGAGCGTGCATCAACTGTAGAGGCAGCACTATTACCGATAATGAAGCCATCTGTTATCAATTTGAATAACTATTGTGATGGAAATAGTCAGAAGTAGTGCTGGTCAAAAATGGAAAAGGTGGTCTCAAGGAAATATAAACATGTTCTATCAGGGTGTCCCAGTAGTAACTGACACATTTTAAAGTTTCAAATTTTGATGTGTAATTAAAAAGGTCTAACTTAGGTCAACGTGGTATAATTGTTAAATCAATGATTTTCAATGATAAACATAATTTTGAAATTATCCAATTTATGCAGTCTTCGCGGTGGCCGAAGGTGAATTTTAACAGTTTTTAGTTTTTCTGTAAAAATAAATAATAATAATTAATATTAATCTTTAAAAAGTTTCTTTTTGTATGGAGTTAATTTTAAAGTTTTTTAGATATCTTTCTGTATTACAAAATTATTTTTTAAACTTACAAGTTAGACTTCAAAATGCATAGACCAAGAAGGAGGCCACATTAGTTTCTATAAAATTTAGTTGACAATTTTTTTAGTTAATTCCATGATGTTTAAATGAAATAAATATAAAGCAATAACTAATTTAAGTGTAAAATGAGGAAATTGCTAAAAATAAACTAAAAAGCTACTGGCGGAATTAAATAAAGTGCACGCACTTACAAAAATTCGCGTATTTTTTTTATTTGTAAAAATTTAATTACATATATTAACATTTTTAAGAAGCTAAATAAATAAGCTTTTGAATGGTATAAGAATATACATGGTATTCTATTTAAATAAGTGAAGTAAATTTTAATTGAAAATAGGCAATTTTTTCTCGCCATGTATAACTGGAAAATTTTTTAATGTGATTGGAAAAACTTTTCGAAATTTGAAACTCATTTGTAGAAACCGCACATTTCTATAATTTTTGTTTAGTGAATAATTAAGTTTAAAATGTGTCATTTTAACTGGGACACTGTATTATATAAATTCACATGAATAGACACTCTCAAAAACAAGCCAATACCAAGGTTTAGAAAACCCACCACATCTCCAATTATTGGGATATGATATAAATGGTAAAATGTCAAACTTATTTCTACCACCACATTTACCTTTCAAAATATCAAGAAATTTAGTGCTTTTAGAAGTTTCTAAAAAAACTTTAGGAGAATCTCTCGTCTCCATCTACCGTGCTAAAACTTACTTTAATTACGAAGTTGCTATTCTTTAATGATTGAGTACCTACATTGTGTTACCTTTTCTGGTCAGGAAAATTCTTGCTAAGTAGGACTGTTTTTTGTGGATTCCTAACTTTTAAAACATTTAGAGAAAAATTTAAAATATAGACGATGTGTGGCGTTACAATTAGATAATTTCTGTACAGGGTGACCATAATTTGATGGTTTATTATGGGAAGAATAGTTTCTGTTAGAGTTAGAAAAAAACTAATATACATCTCCAGTGCCCGATTTTAAAATAAACTCGATTGGTGAAAACCGGATTGCGATATCTGTTATTGTTTTCGAGATAGATTGTATTGCCACTAAAAACATAATACTAAATAGTGCACAAATATAAAAAAATATATTTACATTTAACAGCTTCAAACAATTTTAATTGGTTAAATTGCCTTTTTCCTTTTCGTCCTTGAAGGAATACAATAAAACTAATTTTCTTGCTCATTATTCTTTTCATTATTGATTGAGACACATTATGTAAACTATTAAAATAATATAAAGACGAAGTTCATTGATATGAGCATTAACAGCTTTCATTATTTTTTTAGTAGCTTGAGACATCTATAACAAATGTAACCATGAAAGCATTAACATATAATAAAAGATACTAAAGATAGGTACTTACCTCAACTTAAGAATTTTAACAATACATTAAAAACTTAAAAATCAAAAACTTACGTGCGAGCTTTATAGGTTAGAAATAAGAGTCATAAATAAAAATAAATAAATCAAATTTGTGTTAAGAGTGCTAAAGGAGTGTTTGTCAGATAAGGTTACCAATACACCTGCCGACTACCGGTTTCAAACCGTACGTCAAATTGACAGGAAAATATACTACATGAAAATAATCTAAACGACTGGTATAAGTCGCGGGGCTCACCAGGTAGCGCCAATTGGTTCATGCCGGAGACCTATTTATGATTATACAAATAAAACAAATCATATAATTTTTTACATTAGTTCTACATATAAGTCCAATATTGGGTCTATATTTAACCTGAATATTGAACTAATTTAGTAATTCTACATTCAGCTAATATCGGCTGAATATATTTTATACAATATTGGTGTTGTCTTGTTTGCTGATATCGGTCCAATATGGCTGAATGTAAACAAACCTGGCCAACATTATAACATTGGACCAATATAGAGCTAACGTGTAGCCAACATTTATAGCTAGTTAGTAAGTATAGCGTAAGGAAACTGAAATAAAACGAATGTCCCTACGTTCATAAATACAAAATTTATTTAGTTTTTTTTTTTTTACAGCACCTTCGCTCTTACGAAAACTCCACTCTACGTTATTTTTTATATGCAACGGACTTGCTTCAAAGACCTTGTTATACACTTGTATCATAATATACTATAATTACACGTTTAGGCAATAATTAGCGATAGGTTAGCAAAGACTAATTAGATAACTGGTTAGTGAGTTTGAAGTGCTCTCCTTCTACCATACTTTTAAAACCCATTAAAATTACTCAACATCTATCAAATTTTATAGTGCCGTTAATGTTGATAGACAATTTACTCTAGAAAGTTAATAAAGTACCTCCTTCTCAGTTTAATCATTTTCAAAGACGTTATTCTACATAAATCTATGTAGTTATTTATATTTTTTTACACGTTTTAATTTATGTTTGAATGTGCAACTTAAAAGAAGGGTCTGACTTTTCTTTTTAAATTTTAAACTTTATTAACTCTTTGTAAAGTACAACACATTTACGAACTTTCATTAAGATACCAACATAATTTGTGTGTTTAAGATAGAGATCTAACGGAACGTCTTTTAATTAGAAAATTTCCAACAAAATTTGTCTATGACACTCTAGTTGGGTGGGTTCCGATGTTCATTATACATACATAAATGCAATTAAAAGGTGTACAGATAAAGGTTGATGTCAAAATAAAATAAATGATCACGATAACGACGCGACAAATTTCCAAAAATATATTAGTTTAGGGAAATAACATATTTATGAGTGCATGCATATTTTTAGTCATTAAAATACATCAATATTGCGATGCTATAATAATACAAAAATAATAAAACGATTGGTAATTTTAATGTTAATTTTCACGTTTAATCAATACGAATAAAAATTAATTTTTAATTAATAAAATAAATCGCTTTTTTAATCAGTCTGTATAAACATGAATACATTTTGTTTCATTGAATTTGATTGAATGACGTTTCATTAAACTTTTATACAAGTTTGAATAATTTAGTTGTAGGTATGTAGAATTATATTTTGTGTTGTTGCTGTATTTAACCATCCTTTAATAGATAACAAATTCCAAGTAAATTTCATAGACAAAATACCAGTGTGTACCATCAAAGAGAAAACACGATACTTTGAGTGTTCCAAGATTGTTTGCACTTTGACTTATCTACCTACATAAAATTGCATTCTGTTAAACTGGATGCATACTCAATTAATTTTACCTCTATCAGAGAAATGATTTGAATGTTATTACCCAAATGTCGATAAGGATCAATAACTACTTTATCAGGTTGTATTTTGTTATTAATTAGTATTACTCTCAACATAAGCTTTTAAAAATTTTTATATACCACAACCACAAAGAAACAAAGGTTTATCCAGACGACACTATTAAATTCTTTTATACTTAAACTGGTGTTTACTATTATTTTGATACGTCATGTCATTTTTATTTTTAGTAAAACGCTGTGTATCGTATTACGTGTTCCAATTTCTTCATGAATTTTTAACAGTTTTTGTAGTAAATTTTGGGTTTTGGCTGGTTGCGATTGATTTCAAACTATATTAAATTTGTTAAATCTTCGAATCCTTGAGTTGTTTTTTTAGTGTGAAAAGCTTATCTCCATTTTTTTACTTCTATTTTGTTCTTCTTTCCTGCTTATTTTTAACTAGTTTCTTTATTTTATCTTTACTAAAGGTAAGGGCAAAACCACCGAAGCTATTTCTTTTATTGTTTATATTGTTCTGCTTGTACCATTTGATTTTTTCTCACATTAACGTTTTTAAAATTTAAACTTTAATTATTTTTGTGAATTTTATTGAACTGTTTGCGTAGACGACTTCTGGTATTTTGGTGAGTACCTACCATCATTCTTGTTTTACATCGTCTATCATTTATTTGTTTTTTTGTCTCGGCGTCCTTGTTGTACAATTTAAATTCTTGGTAAAATATCCTTTTCTAATTTTGAGTATTAGAATAAGTCGTTTGGATGCTAAAATAAACAAAACCTAGTGTATTTATGTTGGAAGAATCTTATATTACGTCAAAAATAAAGATATACAGGGTGTCTATCGGAACCGCCATTAGCCGTATACGAAAACGTAAAAAAAAAATTTTGAGAATGATTTAAATCAATGGGGGAAACTCAACTAAAATATTTTCAGTCTTCTGACTCTTCCGGTTGTACCGGAAGTCGTCATCAATTTCGTTATTTTAAATGGAACCCCCTATATATTATTGCATTTTCGTATTCTACGTCAAATTTTAGGGCCACTTTGTATAACATTCTCTATAGCTAGGATTTTATTATAAATGGATCAAGTCAAATGGAACACCCTGTATTTTTTTATTCTGTAGTGTGCAGGTTGAAATTTCTTTCAAATCATATAAGCATTATTACCATTACGGCTACAACTTTGGGAAAAATTCGAATTTTCTACTATTGGGGCGTAGCAAATCTGTTGTGTTAACTGTTAACGTGCCGGCATGATTGGAATTACAACCCTCAACAACGATTTGAAAATTTATTAGGTTATGTCAAAATCACACAGTTTTATGTTTCTCAAATAATACTAATCATGGCCAATTCGATTACAGATAGCTCCAATAGTAGAAATTGCAAATATCTTTAAAAGTAGTAGCAGTAATCATAGCATTGCTTATATGATTTGAAAGATAATTTCAACCTGCACCCGACAGACTAGAAAGTATAGGGTGTTCCATTGACTTAAAAAAAGTTATTGCTCTTTAAAGAAGTCAAAATGTAACAACAAATATGAAAAACTTAGTATTACATGTTTTAATCTATGGACGCATCTTCGTTTGCTATAGTTCATTCTCTTTATACAAATCAAAAATTAACGCGATATGGAGTGTCCGAAAAAAGTTACAGATATTTCCGTGAACTTTTGCATCTGTGAAAATATGACTAAAAAAATTAATCTCGAAATCTATAACTCCTAGCTGCAGGGAATGTTATACAAAGTGACCCTAAAATTTGATTTAGAATCCGAAAATAAAATTTATTTATTTAATTTATTTAAATATTATTTGTCCTGTAGACTTTAAGTCTATAGAGGACACACAATGCTGACAAAAGCCAAGGATTGTTTGCCAGGTGTCTTTTTTCTCTTTCCTTTTGATGTAAAAGTAAAAAAATCAGAATTATGTAGTTTGTTCCATAAAGTTTGTAGATATCATTATTGAAAAGCATCTATTTTTAAAAATATCAGTAAAAATGTCAAATCCTTATTTGAACGTTACAGTTGCAAAAAGAATTGCAACACCAAAATGTGATGCCAAATAGATCTCTCAGAGATTTTGTCAACTGATACTTATTTCTCTATTTTTTTAAAACTTTTTTTTTTATTTTTTTTTTTCTCCTTTATTTTTTCAATTTAACAAAAAAAATTAAAAATTTTTTATAAAAAAAAAAAAAAAAAAAAAATTTAAATTTTTTTTTATAAAAAAAAATTTTTTTTTTTTTTTTTTTTTAAAAAAAAAAAAAAAAAAAAAAAAAAAAAAATTTTTTTAAAAAAAAAAAAACACTACTTTTAATTTTTTTTTTTTTTTTTTTAAAATATTATATTTTTTTTATTATAAAAAGATTTCCGCCCAATTTATATTTTTTAAGACAAACCCAGATATAAAATTTTTTTAAAAAAATTTTTTTTTTAAAATTATTTAATTTTTAAATAAAATAAAAAAATATTTTTTTAAATAATTATTTAAATAATTTTTTTAAAATTAAAATTTTTTAAAAATTTTTTTTTTTTTTTTTTTTTTTTTTTAAATTAAAAAAAAAAAATTTTTTTTTTTTTTTTAATTTAAAAAATTAAAAACTTTTTTTTTTTTTTTTTTAAAAAAAATTTTTTTTTTTTTTAATTTTTTTTTTTTTTTTTTTTTTTTTATTTTTATTTATTTTTTTTTTTTTTTTTTATTTTTTTTAATTTTTTTTTTTTTTTTTTTTTTTTTTTTTTTAATTTTTATGAAAAGTATGGTATGTGTTTTTGTGTGGTTGTGTTTTTTATTGGTGTGTTGTGTGTGGGTGTAGGGGGTGGGGGTGGGTTTGTGTTGGGTGGGGTTGGGGGTGGGGTGGGGGGGTGCGGGGGGTGTGTTTTTTTGTTGGTTTTGGGGGTGTTGGGGGGTTGGGGTGGTTGGGGGGTGGTGGGTGGTTGCTTTTGGTGTCTTTTTTTTTTGTTTTTGTTGGTTTTGTGTTTTGTGAAGTATTGAAAACCTGACTGTTTGATTTTTGATGGACAAACCTTAGAACTCGAGAAGTAGTAAAGTAGTCTAAAACCTGCTTGTTTTGTTTTCAGTGGGCCACTCTATATAATGAGCATAAAACATATTCTCTAATAGTAAAACAAAAATTAATTTAATCGAATTTAAACGTCATACCGTTGCTAAGGTACAAGTCAGCAAACACACTATTTGACGAATTTAGTGTACCATAGTGGCGTTATTTGAGGATTTTGAATAAACTTGTTCTTAACGCAAAATAAAAAAAATACTGTTTAGCACTACATTTCCCTAAAACCTTCTAGATGTCATAGGTTTTTTGTTCTATTATGTTTAGTTTATTAGGGAATCAATCTAAAGTTATTCTTTTCTAGTTCTGCGATTTTTTATGGCTTTTTTTTAAATAGTGATAGTAATAAATAGGCATAATATGGAATTTATTATCCATAATAAACTGCAAAAGAAAAACAACCAAAAGAACCATCATGAATAAATCCATTAAGCGATACTTACTTAAACTGGTTAATTATTTTTCAGTTCAGCTAATTATTTTGCCCGAAAACAATTCTAAAATTGAAACGGTATAATCGTGTACATAGTATGTTTATGCTTACACAATAAATAACATTAAAGAAAATGTTATGTATTGCATGTTGACGGTTAGGCACGTTATTCCTAATTAGTTTTTGCGCAAATACATATCTTAACTTATATTTTTCTTATCACCTCAGTTCTCTGTTCACGTTGCTAGGAACAGATTCGATGCGAAAATCGACTTTTTTTCAAATTCGCCTCGCATTAAAACGGCTCTAGATATTTTCGTTTCGAAAATGTTTCGAGTTTACGAAAGATGTGTCTTTATTTTTCGATTTAAATTATTTTTGTACGAAGGCATTTTTGAGGTTTAAAAAATGTTAAAAATATTGAACTAAATTGAGCCGTAATTTGACCACAACTCGCTTATTTTCGGACCGATTTTCAAAATTCAAAAAGAATCTTACGCGGATAAAAAAATAAATACTTTTGGCCGTTTCAGTTTTTTTGACTTTTGCGTGTTATAATTACTAAATTATAATAATCGATAAAGAAAAGTTTATTTTAAAAAACGTTCGTTTTGTGCCCCTGTCGTATAATGTGTAATAAAATTTGTCTTTAAAAAAAATTTTTTAAGCAATTTTACATTGTCAATACGAAATACTGTCATTTTACATTTTTATAATTCCGGAACCGTATTACGTAAAAACATGAATAAAAAAATATAAGATTTGTAATTTTGAAATTTTTGGAATCAATTTCACCGAGGTGATAAGAAAAATAAAGTTTAAGACAAGCATATTCAGTATTGGGCCAGTGTTCAGTACATCGCGGCGTGCTGTTGCATTGGTAGGATAGGCAACGCACTTGAGGGAACGGTGTTACTTTGTTCGTGAGGCTCCTAGAGGCCTGGGGTCAGCTAGTTTTTCATAGAAGTACACACTTTTTGCAACTTAGCAGGTCTTTGATTGGTCAATAACGAAGTGACTTAATTAATATTAATTATTATTATATATTACATTTTATCATTTAAAATTAAATACATTTTTTTATACAGTGCAGAGTAACTTCCTCCTTCCCTGAAAATAAAACAAATTTATTTAATAATAATGAGTGCTTAAAACGTATTTTAATAAAAAAATCAGAAAAGTAAGTTATTTTTTATGAATTTTATTTATTAACCAGTATGGTGCATTTTATGAAAACCCTTGGTGGAAGAGTTGCTTAAAACGTTGTAGCGCAGTGTTTGCTTACAATACTTACCCCAGTCAATAGAGCAAATAATAAGTAAATTTTTACAAAAATAATAGTAGGATACCGCCTGCGCCGTGTAATGGTAAATAGTATAAAGTACCTTATATTAATGTTTTTTCCTGAGTGAAAATAACGAACCAATGTTATTGGTGTGAAAAGAAAGTTGTAGAAGTTTTTTTTTTAAATTCGTAGATTTGTAATTTTTGAGATGTAGCATAAATATTTCAGGAAATAGAAGGTAATGATACGTACTTAGTGTGTGCAAAACCCTGCAATTGTCGGGAAATTAGTTTATGCGTTATTGCGATTTAAATTTTTTAATGCAATATATTCAATTGAGGCTCTATGCTCGTGTGGTCGTCTGATTTTCAGAAATAAAAAGAAATGTAAAGTTGAAATAGAAAAGGAACAAAACGTATATTCTCATTTTTTGATAAAATGATATTTAATACGCAAAAAATTAATGCAAAGATGACTGAAAATGACCGAGTGTGAGAAAACGGCGAGTAGTGGGGTACTCACCCGCTAAAGCTGTTTGAGGGGACTGCGATTTATACAGGGTGCGACAGATAAACGGCCAATTAGAAATATCTCGAGAACTAAAGTTATCTGAATTATAGAAATTGGTATGAAGGGGTTTTGAATAATGAGCTACTTAATGAAAATATTACCGTCACAATTCTACTTCCGGTTATACCGGAAATTGCACATAACTTTGTAATTTTTAATAAAAGACCCTATATATTTTTCAATTTTAGAAATTTTTACGTTATTCTGAACATTTTATGTTAATACTTTCTTATACCTATTTTGAACCCTTTTTGAGTTATAAGGTTTTTTATATGAAAATTACACTTTTTTACCATGTACATAAAATTCAATATCCTCTAATATAATTAGAATAAAAGTTTAAATTCCTTAGGAAATATTTACCACATACTGCTTTATTGTTTACACTGTGAAGTTACCTTTTTTATTATACAGGGTGCTGTCAAAGTTGGAACAAAAACGGAATCCGCTATCATCGCGTAATTCCTTTTTTTCAAATGGAACACCCTGTATGTGATTCATTAGTTTAGAGAAGAACATTCTTATTTAACATTCCCTAGTAATCTAGCACCACAGACTCTTTTAGGTACTACCGTGTAATTAAAATAACCCTCTGATTTCATCTTGTAATGATTTACATTATACAGGGTGTTCAAGGACTTTACAACTTAAAATTCATATAATGTTTATCAAACAAGGTACAGAGCTGGTTTTGGTGCTGTTTTAAAGGAAAACACTTCAAGCTTTTTACCTTAAACTACAGATGTTTTATGTGACTTCCGTTGGTTATTCTGAGCATCCCATCGGTAGTCGATTTCTTCCCAGACTGCACTAGCATTTCAGGTGTAACTTGCTCAACAGCAGCGCAAATTCTTCTTCTAAGTTCAGGTAGAGTGGTTGGCAAGGAGGTACGTCACTATATTTTATGAAACATATCAAGGTACACTATGCCGTTGATGGTTTCTCTTGGAAAAAAGGGCGACACTGTCCTCTTACTCACGAAAAAGACGTTCACTTTAAGGCTATCACGAACATGTTGAATGTTTCATGCGGATTTTCACTGCCCCAAATCCTACAGTTATGTGTGTTCACTTTGCCACTTAAATGAAAAGTTGACTCGTCAGAAAAGATTATGTTGTCCAAGACGTGTTCATCATCATCCCTCGACTAGCGGATAGCGAGTCAAAACTTGAAGTGTTCTCTTTAAAACAACATTAAAACAGCTCTGTCTTGTTTGATAAACATTATATGAATTTTAAAGTTGTAAGTCTTTTGAATTTGTTAATACAGATTAGTATGCATTAAATTATTCTTACAAATTACATGTTTTTATAATTTTAGATATTTTAAATGAGAATTGCATAGTTTTAAATCAAAATCTTTTTCTAAAATCGCATCATACTTTTGGGCCGCTTATTTCTTCCAAGAGCGAAAAAACGAATTATTAGGTACAGGGTTTATCCGCAGTTCGAGAAGTAAGATACAAAAGACGAAACAAAAAATGAAACTTTTTTCTACAAATTATTCACTTTTCTTTTTTATATAGAATCTCTAAAAAACAGTTGCAGAATGAGAATAATTGTAAATTATTCTTCTGATAAAACAAATAGAAATTTATAGCAATTGCATTCAATCACGATAAATAAATAAATCGTAAAGTTGCATGGTTTATTATGATATATTTATTAGTAAATCTTGTATGTATTTACGTGACTCGTAGCATGGCGAGTTTATTTTAATTCTATACATTTATAATCATTAAGTTATAGCAATGGTTATAGTTTGTTTGACTCTGCAGTATAATAAAATTTAGAATTTTATTTATAACGATTTTTAAATAGTTAATGCATTTGGTACATCTGTAAATTGAAATCACGAGTAGAACATCTCTATCAGATATACATTTTATTAAATATTGGGTTGATTAGCCTGTTTAAAGTTTTTTAATAACCATTTTTGTTCGATCATAAAATTAAACTCATTAATTAAAACTTTCTTTGTACATCCGCATGGGTATGCTTTTAAATACCAATTTATATAAACCTTTTAGAAATTATACATTTTTGGTCATTTACAACTACATATACACGTTATGTTAACCATTAAAACCACGTTGTTTGTGAGTATTGGTATAAAACGACCCTTTATGCCAGTTCTAAAAAGTTAAAGTTATAAAGTACTTTCTAAAGCGATAAAAAATAAACTTGCAATCTCTTCCACATATGAAGTGTTTTAAATGTTAACTTATGTAAAAGTTTACTGTTTTGAATGGTGTTTATTTTATTTTAATGTCTCTCATTTTTTTGGTCTTATTGTTTGCCACTATTTTGCTTTTCTTGCATGTGTTGTGTCTAGTTATTTAATTAACATTTTGAGTATAAGTAAATAAAAAACTTGTAAAACCAGTACCCAGCAAAATATTGTATCTTTGTGATGTTATATTTTTAATAATGTTGACATATTTCTGTTTTGATAATGAAAATTGTGGATGTCTTATTATTATAACTTTAGGGCATCATTAACCGTTTTCTTGAATTTTATGTACTAATTTCAATTTTATTTCGCAACTCTTAGGCAATTATTATTGTTTCATTTCCGTTTTGCTTATTTTAGCAGCAAATCTTTGTGTTCTGCTATAAATTATATTGAAAAATTGTGATCAAAGAATTATTTATTTAATTATAAATACAAAACGTTATTAAAGAAAGAGAACAAAGTTTTCTACGAGATATTCTGTTTATCTTCTTAAAGGTGAGAATTAATCAAATTTATAATCACAATACTTAATTATGTATTATGTTATTTTTCTTATATTATCGTTTTTGATGGTTGTTAGTTTCTACTTTAATTTGTATTCGTTTAGAAAGTAGATAAATTATTTTGTTTCAAATGTCAGTTAAGTGTTATGTGCCTGAACTGATAGTGCTTAACACTTCATTGCCATGACTTAAAAATACTTTATCTCCCGCTCGTTAGTAGCACTTAAGTATTCAAGCGCCTCTGAAAGATAAAGAGCAAGTAATTAATATAAATTATAGCAAAACTTACAGATTTTTTGGAAACACTTGACATTCTTGTTTGTCAAAAACCTTAGTAACTTATCTAATACTACAGAGCAGGCTGCATTTTCTATATATTTAAAGGTTCCGTATGTTCTATTTATCTGTTTAATATTCTTCTTTGTGTTTCGTTTGAAGAAAAAAATAGTATATTTTATGTGGAGCTTAAGTGATGCGTTTTGTGTTTCGGATCCAACATCCTCACCACAAAGAGCGTCACTTAAGTTCTATATAATAGAATATTATAAGTGATAGAAATCCATCATTATACGCTAGTGAGAATTTTGACACTTCTCACGAGCTTTATAATGGGAATTTGATAACGTGTGATATATAATTGTTTATCTTACAGGTGTATTGTAAAAAAATCCAAGAAATTTAAGTAAATATCCGCCTGTAACATTAGCATGGTTCTATGTATTAGTTTTCGTAGTGACCTGTGGTTGCTATAGTTATCATATAAACAATCTCATTGTTTTCCCCAATTTTCTTAAAGTTAATAAAAATGGAATTTCTTCTTCGTCAAAGCATATCTACCAGAAATTGTCAATTTGTCAAGTAGAAAGCGGAGAACTCTTTGATTGTCACCACGGAAGAGGTTTTATTGGCATATTTTGTTTAAAAGGTAACTCATGTACAGGGTTGGCAAATTTCGACGTTTGTACATGGTATCTCGGTAACCATTAAAATGGATGTCGGGGTCTCGATTTGTTTTTTTGAGAGAAACTCATTGGTGAAAACTAGAATCGAGTTACACCGAAAAGATCGATTTTTCTATATTTTGAAAAGTGTCTATATCCTAGTTGTTTATTAAGTTAGAAAAAAACTAGTAATACCTTCTTAGACACTTTATTGAGATGAATTGAATGACCTTGCCGGATTTTAAATATCTACATTTGTTCAGGAGTTATGAAATAATTTTTTTTCTTTAATAGAAACCATAGTTGGCTATGATTTATTTTGATAGAGTTTTTTTTTCTTTACGACGATATAAATATCATGTAAGGTCAATCATAGTTAAATTTAGTCAAAACTTATATTTTCTAATATCAAATAAAATTATCGTAGTTACCAAAGACATTTTGTTTTAATTTTATGACGGATGTCATGTATGTATTCTGCCTGTAATTACGTTACTACATTTTCATTCTTCAATCGTCTGAAAAGTACGAAATGGCTTACGAAAATACTATGAAAAGTATGATATGTTAGAATGTTTTATTCAAAATAATAACAATTCCGACATTGCATCGGAAATATACTTTAATCGTTATCCAGAAAGAAGACAACCTCATAAATCTATTTTTGTTATATTAGAAGAAAGAAAATCTCACCATCCACCTGATACATGTTCTTTACACTTGGTATCCATACGTAACGGTCTTTTCGGGTCTTTTACTATATTGTCCACTGGATTTGGAATTAATTCTACTAATTTATATCGGAAATATATCAATTTACACCCAGAGAAAGTAAGCACAAGAAGACTATTTCTTTGCTACCGAAATGGAAAATGTCGATGTAAGAACTCTAAAGCAATATGTAGAGTTAAAGGATATGTGGAGGATTATCTGCAGAATAATGTTAGTATTCCGAAAAAAATTCTAGTTCTACAAGTGTTAATCATGAAATCGCAATTGTGGAACAGGACAAAGAAGTAGCTCTTAGTGCTAATAAAGAACAGAAGTGTTAACAATACGAGTCGTACCGTTAATGTTAACATTTATAAGAATTAGAAATAATTAGTCATAACTACATTATTAATGTAGTAACTTGTAACTGTTTAAAGTGTTAACGCAAAAATGTTAATAATTTTGAATAAATATTCTTTACAAATATTGTCCAAGTATTTTCAACAGAAAATTAGAATTTTTAATTACAACTGACAGCTGTCAGATTTACTCAGTTGTGAGTAGAACTGACAGTTTTTTTTTCTCTTGTGAGTGAAATTTGATTTCTGTCACGGAAAACAATGATATAATGTACCTAAAAGCTATACCTGTAAGATAATATACTATTTTCTTAGAACGTCAGTAACAATTTTTTTCTTCAAGCGTGCTAAAATATGAATTTTACTATACCGCATTGAATAATAATAATAATAATAATAAGCTTTATTTAGTTAATAATAACTATTATAATCTTACAATTTCATAAATTATATTATAAATGTTTTACTTAACTAAAATTTATTCTTAACATATAGAGTAGTTTTAAATTTGAAATCAGACATAGAGCTACTATATTTTATTTCATTTGGCAATTCATTAAATAACTTTAATCCTTTATAGTACAGTGAATTTTGGCTACTAGTTTTATCGTATTTTGGTAATCTAAAGTTGTCTCTTTGTCTGGAATATTTGTATTGAATATATAGAACGACTACATTATTTTACGGCGTACAATAATATTATTATTTTACGCTCAATTAGTAACTTAGTTTGCCGGTAGAGGTATTAGCACTTTTTAAGCAGAAACGCCATTTAAAATTTAAACTTTTAAAAATGTCGCAAATTGAAGGAACTCCACCTAAAATAAAACAAATCGCCGATGCCTTAGTTGAAAATTTGATCCCCAACAAATTGCGCAAAATATATGATTTTGCTTACAATACATTTTGAAATGGGCGCAAGAAAATAATATAATCAATTACACAGAAAATGTTATGTTAGCGTATTTTTCCCATTTGGCGGAAACTATGAAAAGTTCGTCATTATGGGCACAATATTCCATGCTAAAGTGCCAATTAAATATTAAACATGACATAAACTTAAAAATTACGCAAAATTAATTTCCTTCTTGAAGCGCCAAGCTGATGGGTATCAACCAAAAAAGCAAAAGTTTTCTCAAAAGAACATTTTAATAACTTTTTACAAAATGCGCCAAACAATGAATATTTGGCCATGAAGGTAATTTCAAATATAACTTTTTCAATCGCTAAAGTAGATACTATTTTCTTAGATCGTATTAATATTCGGAGTTAGTGGGGCATGTCGTTGCGACGAACTAGTCAATTTAAGAATACAGGATATCGAAGACCTGGAACGTATAATACTAGTAAAAATTCCTAATACTAAAACGAATAAGTCACGGACATTTCGCAAAGTATTTTGCGGCCTCAGCTGCGCTTCGGCCGCAATACCTTCGCTCAACACAAAAAGAATGCGTTCTACTCTAGTAGCATAATATACTATTTTCTTCAAGCGTATAGTAATTGTATAGATTATATAAGGCAATACATGCAGTAGAAGTGATCAATTTTGTACTAGTACAAATGATTTTCATTATTTTACTAGAAAAATAATGTGGATTTAAGCTTTGCGCATGCGCGGATATCATTACGCATGCGCATAAGGGACTTACCTAATTTCAACGTTTATCGTATTAGTGATAAATTTGATATTTTGTCTTAATTAATCACTTTAAAATGAGTGAACAAATTCAATGTACTCCACCTGAATTACGAGAAATAGCTTTTTCGTCATTGGCCACAGTAATTCCAGAAAAGTCTAGAAAACTTTATAACAATGCGTACCATAAATTTGTGAATTGAGCAAAAGAAAATAATGTAACTGTTTATTCCGAAAATGCATATTTTGCATTTTTATCGCAAAAACTGAAGAGTTCATCATTATGGGCGCAATATTCTATGGTAAAATTTAAATTAAATGTGGAACACAATGCAAAGATCGATGATATTCTAAATTAATTGCATATTTAAAGCGACAAGGCGATAACTGTAAGCCGAAAAAGTCACAACTTCTATGCTCAACACATAATATTTGACTTTTTGGCATGTTTAGGTTTTAGTGGTTTTCCTAAACCTTGAAGCAAATGCTTTGCCAAGACGAACCAATCCACAATTGTACACGGTTTTGTCACCACACTGTACAGGTTTATACTGATCTTCTGTGGAACCATACATAACACTTACATCACAATACAATATTTAAAATGTACCATACGATTAAATAAATAAATAAATAAATATTTGCCTTCTACTCCTAGTAACATAATATACTATTTGTTTGAGTATTGACTACAAAATTCCATTTTCCACCGCCGAATGAAAAAGTGTAGCAATAAACAAACATTAATCAACAATTTAAATTTTATTAATCCATTAACTGATTTAAACTTTAAGTACAATAATTAAGAATAACCAATCAATAACGTAATCAAACTTCAATGGTTGATCGACCTTTCTTATAAATTTAATATTAAAAGTACAATGCGAAATTGTTGCATTTTGAAAATTAAACCCGTGCAATACCAATGTACCGTTTACACGTACTGGTTTCAATGATGACAGTTCAGTGCATTTTTCGTGAATATTTTAATTCTTCTTTAATATTTTTTTGGTCACCGCAGTGTCTCTTTAAAGATTCCATGTTTCCTGCACCACATCAATCAGCAGCGTAGCGAAAGTTCGCCTTAAACAGTGCTCAGTATATTGTTGAGAGTTACTTACTTTCCTGGTGGTGTGAATTCTTATACACTTCTAGAGCATTTTCCATTACATATGTTAAAGCACACATATATTAATAAAATAATTTTGGATTACATTTTCATTATTTGATTAAACATAATAAATAATAGACCTATTTCAATTGTCTGAGAGAGATGTCAGATTTGCAATTTGCTTAAGAAAAAAACAGGTTTTAAACTTGACAAATACTTGACAGCATTTGACATCCAGTGTGAACACGTTTTGATGTCGTTGATCGTTTAAAATCTCCATTGTGTGGTGTTTGTATACGTCAATTTCCAATTCTATGCTCGCGCACGCCAGGAAATGTGCAACACTTGTATTGCTTACCTATGTTAACATAATCTTAACAATATTCCAATGTTGACAGTGTTCACTTTACTTAGAAACAAGCCATATCTATCACCCACTCAATCGTACAAAAAATTTAAAAGTAAGTACCTGAATCAAACTGAAAGTGCATGTTCTTGGATGAATTTGACGATAACATACCATATTTGGTTGGTAGGAAAAGTAACTTTTCATGGCTTGCTCTTAATTAACAGCCTATTAGCAGCCTCACTCACAACACCGAAAATGTTCGCCTACTACAATTTGACAATGTCGAGGGGTTTTGTGGAAAGCATAAAATATGTTCCAATGGCAACTTTGACAAAACTGGATTGGGTCTCGATAATTAAATTGTTAAAGGCAATATTCAAGGCCAATTTAATTTACGTATATGCAGATGAAATGTAGATGATGGACATGTTGTAGTTTATAAGGGAAATATACAAATTACACGAGAATAACCTCTGATTACAGTTATAAAGACTTTTACGCAGAATATAGTGAAATTTTTGTGCTGATATAGCAGAAGTATTTGACCAGATTAGAATAAGAGAAAAAGCTCAAGTTGCACAACGAGAGGTTATGATTAATCGAAGGAACCTACTCGGATAAAAATGCAAGGTACTAATATACAATTGCATTCGTTCTTAACTATCGACCCTCACGCATTTGGAGCTGTTGCTCATATTTAAGAATCGAGAGCAACAATTTCACATCTTGAATAGGAATCAGCACTGTTAGCTGCTAGTAAGTTAGTAAATGGTATCAAAGAATCCATAGAGGTGCGTATAGATGACGTTGTGTATTGGATAGATTCTGAAATTGTTGTTTTATGGATACTTTCAAATACAAGTAGATCAAAACAACACGTTGGTACAGAGTTCAAAATTATAGAAAATCTGAACAATAAATATCTGAATATCAACAAAACCAGTCAAAAACATTCTTAAATGTTTTTAATAAAATTCGACAGAACTAGTAAAATTCAAAATACAAAAAGAAAATGTTTTGGTCAAAATAAATTTTCCAAGACCGTACTACAGGCTAATTGGATCCCTTTAAGGAAGGTGAATGTAAACAGGAACAAAAACCACTTTCTACTGGTGGAGGCGACGTTTCGCACCCTAATGTGTGTGCTTCTTCAAAGCCTGTGCTAGAATTAAATGGGTGTTAACACCCACATTAGGTGCGAAACGTCGCCTCCACCAGTAGAAAGTGGTTTTTGTTCCTGTTTACATTCACCTTCCTTAAAGGGATCCAGTTAGCCTGTAGTACGGTCCTCAAAAACTTATTTTGACCAAAAAATTTTTACGGAAGGAAAATCTCTTCAAAAAAGAAAAATCTCTACCGCATCCAGAACGATTCACAGAATGAATAATTTGAACTATTGTTATGAAAAGATACGAATTCCGAATAGGTTACTTGTTGAACATATCAACTTTTAGTTTTCTTTTTTTATGTAAAATTTAATCACCAATGAGTTATAATGAATTCTGCAAAAATTCTGGATTCGTAAACTTAGTAATACAGTGAAAAAAATATGTTGACTGTATATCACTTGCAAAGCCTTAAAACCCCACTTATCAGTTCCAATTTTATGTGAATTTTCTTGCAACAAGAACAACATAGTACGTAAAATCGTTAAGATTTGCGGTGTAGATTATTTCGGACTATATTTAGTGAAAATAGGTCGTGGAAAAGAAAAACGGTACGATGTTTTATTTATTTGTTTATCCTTTGTGCTATTGAGTTGACGAATTCTATGTCTACAAATCTGCGATTTAGAAAAGTCCTTATTGTACAACTTTTGTTAAAGTCATTTTTCTGTATCGCCTATCTTGAAGTGTTGGGGGAAGTGTTGTTTTGTAGACATAAAAAAGACTGTAACTTGTTACGGCAATAAGGTAGAAGTTGTACCCGATCAGCGAACAGTAGGGTGTGGGGTTAGACTAATAAGAAAATGGTCCAGAGAATTTAGTTATTAATGACGCCAAGTTTAAATAGCCGACGATAGAGAGCTAACAACAAACTAATCGCTAGCAGCTATTCTGCACCGCACAAAAGTAGCAACCGTAATAATTCGGGATTACAGACAGAAAACGCAAATCACGAGTAAACACACTATATTCTATCGAACATTAAAGATAATGATTTAAACTTACAATACTCGTTCAAGAAGGTTTGCTGAGAAGACAAACTCTTTAAAAGCGTACAGCACAATATAAGGAAGTTGCGAATTAACAAGTCTAAAGCACGAAATTGAATTACTGAATGCACTTTTATGTTGGCAACGTTTGACTGCTTGCGTTTAATGTCTGTTTATAGAGGTGCAGCACTCGCGAAACAGTAAAGAAAGAATCAGACCTCTATGGTAGAAGTCTGGCCGATTTGATCAGGACTGATTAACCCAGGATGGTCTAGTTGTTGAGGTACCCGTAACAATTCTCCAGTGTTATATCAACTACACCAGTTCTCCGACAATTATCCACGTCTAACAGACAGGGCGCAACTCCGCAATGTAGCAATTCCAAATATCGTATCCAGAATGTATGTATACAGTGTGTCCAAAATTCGATGCTCACCATTGGTATTTTGGAAACGGTAAGAGTTACAGGGTCGGTTAAATGGAACAATATGGAGGTATTTATCTTACCTCTTCAGACCTTCTCTTGTTTTTCCAAAGAAATGCGTTGCCTACTAGATATTGCAAAAAAGTGAAAATCGGCATTTTCTTTAAACTTGCGTAGAATCCACACTATTTATCCTATCAAAAATATGTAAATATAAAAGTTGTAGACATTTAGATATTGAATAATATGCGTCATTAAAATATTTTTTTGCTTGCATCAGTAGCGAAATATGACCCAAAGTTGCATTTTTTTAAATGGAAATGATAATTTATTTTTATACAGTTGAATTACTTGATTTTTTTCCTTTTCAACGATATAAGGTTCGAGCTATTTATCTTGTGTACTTTAGAAGATATAAAGAAAAATCGTTTTTGAGATCTGTAGATGTATTTTAAAGCACATCACACTATCCATGATTGAAAATTTTTAAGAAACAAACAACTGCACATCAAATCTGTCAATAATATTGTTACAGTAGTATCGTGTCAGAATTTGTAGTTGTTGTAGTAAGCTATTCATATTCAAAATTGATGATGCAGTTTTCAAACCATGAAAAAACGGACATGTTTGTTGTCTACATAAGATGCCATCGTAATTCAACTGCGGCAGCAAATGAATATCACAACTTATACCCCGAAAGAAGGCAACCTCACAGAACTTTGTTTTCCCGACTCGAGCAAAATCTTCGACAAGGTGGATCCTTCACCGCCATTCGTCCTACAACCTATCAAAAAGACAATGAGGATGCTGAAATAGCTGTTCTAGCCGCTGTTAATGTTGAGCCTTCCGTTTCAGTAAGAAAAATTTCGAATGACAGTGGTATGGCAAGAAGTTCAGTACATTATGTTTTAAAAAGAAGAAATTTCATCCTTATAAGCCAATGATATGCCATCATATCAAAGAGAATGATTATGCTCGAAGAGTTACATTTTGTAGATGGTACCTGGATGAAGTTACAAACGATAATTCTTTTTCTAAAAATTCTTTGGAGCGATGAAAGTAGATTCACAAACAACGGCATTTACAATCGGCATAATTATCATTATTGGAATAATGAAAATCCGAAAATAGTTCGAGAATCGCGTTTCCAAGAACGATTCGGATTTAACGTTTGGTGCGGTATTTTGGGAAATCGTTTGATAGGTCCATTTATTTATAATCAAACGCTTAATTCGACTAGATATCTTCAACTGCTGCAAGCCGAAGTCGAAGATGCATTGGACGAGCTACCTATTCAAGAAGAAAGAAGTGTTTTGTTTCAGCAAGACGGCGCCTCGGCCCATAATTCCAGGATCGTCACTGAATATTTATCAGCAAGATTTGGAAACCGTTGGATTGGAACAAACGGTCCCATACGTTGGCCTGCGCGATCACCAGATTTGTCCATACTAGATTTTTTCCTGTGGGGACACATAAAAAATTTAGTATACGTTGTCAATTATGAGAACGTTAATGATTTGCAGCAGAGCGTCATGCAGGCCTTTAATTCAGTTAGCGTCCGTCAATTAATGAATTGCCGAATAAATATTGAAAAACGCTATACAAAATGTTTAGAAGTCAATGGCCGCACTATTGAGAATCTTTTATAGGAAAACTCATTCGTTTTACGATGTTATCCACCCGTTATGTTTTGTTATTATTGCTTACAACTTGGTAACATTATAAATCTGCCTCAAAAATGATTTTTCTTTATATCTTCTAAAGTACACAAGATAAATAGCTCGAACCTTATATCGTTGAAAAGGAAAAAAATCAAGTAATTCAACTGTATAAAAATAAATTATCATTTCCATTTAAAAAATGCAACTTTGGGTCATATTTCGCTACTGATGCAAGCAAAAAAATATTTTAATGACGCATATTATTCAATATCTAAATGTCTACAACTTTTATATTTACATATTTTTGATAGGATAAATAGTGTGGATTCTACGCAAGTTTAAAGAAAATGCCGATTTTCACTTTTTTGCAATATCTAGTAGGCAACGCATTTCTTTGGAAAAACAAGAGAAGGTCTGAAGAGGTAAGATAAATACCTCCATATTGTTCCATTTAACCGACCCTGTAACTCTTACCGTTTCCAAAATACCAATGGTGAGCATCGAATTTTGGACACACTGTATAGTAACGAATGAGGACAAAGAAAAAGAGTAGAAGAGAGAAGAACCTTTTTAGAAACCAAGATGTTTATTACAATTATGAAAGCCTCGTATATAATTTTTCATTACCTGCAATAGGCTTCGCCACAATTTTAAAATTTCCTTTCACGGCAGTGCTTCCGTATCAAGATAGGGTTTCTCCCTTACTGGACATTTACCATTTAAAAAAAAACGACCCCAGAGTATACCGATGGCACTGATATAAAATGGCAAGTATCAAGCGAGGTTCTTCACGAAAATGCCGTCACCATCAAGAAAATGAATAACGGAAAACGGAAATCGACATATATCGATTAAGAGAGAAAATCATCAAATCAATCATCATCTGAAATTTGAATTGGAATGAAAAATGTTGGTAACTAACCATGCAAGCGTATTTGTAACTGAAAATGGAAGGTTGCCTATACAACTGGATTGCTATTTTAATAGCTTTTTTCTATTTTGAGTCGCTTACAGAGCTATAAAAGCACCAAAATGAGTTTTTTTATAGAAAGTTGAGTTCTTTTATAGAAATAGGACAATTTTTATTCCGAACGGTGGTAACACTGATTTGATATTAAACGACAAAGCAGTCGTTACGTTCGGCGTGCGTTAATTTAAATCGTAATTAATGTTCAGTAGATTTATTTATCTACTTATTTTTATTTCTACCAATTTTTTTTAAATTAAACGTATGATAAATGTTCTAGCATTTAAACCAAAATTGAATGAAAATATTGCCACCCTAGCAATTATACTTAAAAATTCCCTAAATTTAAAAACTCGCAAAATTCTATCTTAAAATCAATCTGAAAAGCCCAAAATAGAAAAAATAGTATAAAGAATTCGTTTCAGAAAACATTTTAACGACTCGTACTTTCTTAAACTCTCCTCTTTGAGGCTCGTTCTCGAAACTGTACTCGTCTTATAAAATGCGTCTTCTGAAACTAGTTCTTTAATATACTATTCTAATCTTTGACAAGAATTGCTTGCTTTCATTTCCCTGAACCGATTTTCAAAAACGTTGCCTCTAATGCAAAGATAGATTCTAGCATAGTATATTCTTCAACGAGCGTAGAATGATGGCTATTATTCACGCATATGAAGTTTCCTATATGAGCGGGCGCATCGAATCTTAACCATCTGATTAAATTAAATATTTTTAACATCATTATCAGTTTGATAAACTTAAAAATTGTTCACAATTCATTCGAATAGACATTTTCCACTCGCAAGAATATTAAATAGCATCTATTACATCAAAATAATTGGAAGTTTAAAATATGTGTTCTCGCAGGTTTGTTTACATTATAGAAACACCAAATATACATTTATGTAAAGACATTCTAACATGACTAAAAAATGATATGTAAATATACTATCCGTACATAACAAAATACATTTCAACCCAAATCTACAAACAAAATGTGTTTCTTACAAGTAATAAAAGATGCGATAGGAAGAGAAAAAAAATGTTACCAACGAAATTTACGACAACGAATACTTTATTTTGGAAAAATAATTCTAAAGTTTTCGCGTTTTGATATAATACAAATGAAAATAAGGATGGTAAAATTAAGTTTAAGTTCTGACGGTTAATATGGATGTGGTATTCGTTATTTAAGAAGTGAGACATTTTAATGATTAAATATTTTTGTTTCATTTAACAAAATTACAGCGACCGACGCAGTCATTGCAAACATTTTCAGGTGTTACATTTTACGTTTGTTTTTTATAAATTCTTTACTCTCTTCGGGGTGTAAATGCTCCATTTACTTGACTTGTCTTAAAAATCTTTAGGAATGACGTTTAGTAATCCAAAAATTTAAGACATTATTTTATGACCGCGTTTACATCATGTTTTAATTTCAAGATTTCAATCCCTTATTAACAACTTACAGTAGATGCAAAGTAGAACACTCGTCATACCGACATCGAAAGCCAAGTTAGCCGTCAAATGCAACTATTTGAGCAATTTCTCTAGAAAACCATACACAATAGACAATAAGCTCTTGAAGAAAATTCATATTGTAGTTGCAAACCCTAGTGGTCCATTGCGTATTGTAATTAGTCATTACAATTTGTTAGGCAATGAGTCAACTTAAAATTTAAAGTTTACGAATGAATATATAGGATCTATATTTATATATTGGTTCTTTTATAAATTATTAATCTTCAAGTAGTCCAATATTTATTTTTATTAAATATGTGCTAATCTGTGCATATTTCATAAAGGATAAGTGTAAGTAGGATGTGTTAGTATATCATAAGATATGTCCATGATAAGGAATATATTAGGCAATTGGGGAAAAAGGGGAATAGGGATTTAGCAAAGTTTTAGGTATGGTGGGAGATCAAGTATTTGGAAATGATATGGAACAAAGAAGATGAATAATGGAAAAATTAGTAAAAGTGTGATGATGTACGAATCAAAGGTGGAAATATGGAAATAATGCAAAATATTTAAATTGTATTGGAAATTGAGGTAAAGGAGTTAGAAAAGAAAACACCAAAGTGTAAGTTTATGGGGAAATAGTCCAAATTCAAGTAGGAAATTTCTCATGACTATAGGTTTCGGCATAAGCTTTATCTGAAAAAAATGTTGACTTTTTTTGTGCGCTTCCGGTTGACCCGGAAGTAACCACCAACTTTGTTTTTTCTAATAGAACATCCGGTATATTTTATATTTTCAAATTTCAAATTCGACGTTCAATTTTAAGTAGACTTTATCAATTGTTCCCTATTAGCCGTTTTCGAATTATTTATGTTTTATGAAAAAAACAACGGACGTGGATGTGAACCCACCGAAAAACTCAGACGCCCTAAATCGGGGTGGTGCACCTAAATCTACCACTACGAATCCAGAAAAGCGTGCTCTGCTGCCGTTCTGGATCGTAACCAAGGAGGAAGGGATTTCTTCAAAGAAAGCCCGCTTGCGATACATAAACAAATCTTTGGATACATAGGAGAGCCTAAGATAATAAGGAAAGTTAGAGAAGGTTTATTAGTAGAGACAATTTCTTCGGCACAAGCTAGTCGTCTGCAATGCATTACTAAACTGGGACAAATAGCTGTGACGGTAAAACCGCACGCGTAACCTAACCAGAGCAGATGTGTGGTTACTTGTAGCGATCTCTTGAATTGATCTATCGAAGAAATAGTGGAAGGCATGACGGATCAAGGTGTGATGGAAGCTCGCAGGATTAAGACAAGGAAGAATGGTACACTAGAAGATAGCTCGAGTTTGATACTCACCTTCAACAAGCCAGCCATCCCCTGTCAGATGTTTTAAATGTCAAACTTTCGGACATACCACCGTACGATGCAAGCGTAACCGTGTGCGTGTGTGGAAAACCGTTACATAAAGGCACACCGTGCGATGAACCCATCAGTTGTGTCAATTGCAAAGGAAACCACTCCTCTCGATCAAAAAGCTGTCTTGTTTATAAGGAGGAAAAGGCGATACAAGAGGTGAAAACTCGAGAGACTCTTGATAGGGCAATGTCAAGAGGCAAAGAAAAAGGTCGTCATTCAGACACCTGAGGTAGGCGAATCTTATTCCGATGCGACCAAGAACACGTCATCTCAGATCATTAATCTGCGCAAAGAGATCACGACTGAGTTGATACCAATGCAAAAAAAATAATGTACCGTGAATTAGAAAGCATTCGGTCAGCAGGAATGCTACCACCGCAGAATATTAGGAAGAGTTATAGAACTCGTTCAAGTCCGATCTCTTCGGGCGTAACCGGTGGTCTGCAACTGGTTACTGCAGATAAACAAAAACAATCAGACCTGACTCTCCCTAACGCAAGGGGAAGAGTCGGATTCCAGTCAGACTTCACAAAAACAAAAAAGGTTGGCCGAAAGGCAAACCTAGAAAAGTTAGGCAGAAGTTGTCAATAGATGATGCCACTTAACTGTGATTTTTCTCATTACAGAAAATACTGTGATTTTCTGTGATATTTTGAAGTTTTAATTTATTTAGATTTATTTAGATATAGTATTTATTTTATTTATTTAGAGTTTAATTACATATAGTATTTATTTTTATTTACTCTATACGTTTGTTTGTCAATCTATATTTACGCAACTCTTGCTTACATGTCTTTGTTCTTTTTTTCATTATATTTATATGTCTCACATAATACAATGCAATTGTAACGGTTTAATAGCACGTTACTGCCATCTGAAATTGCTAGTCAGTAAATCCAGACCATTTTGTCTATGTTTACAAGAATCTTACTTGAAACCAGGGTAACCGTATTCTTTGAAAGAATACAATATTTTCAGACGAGATGCTCCAGTCGTCAAGCGAGCCAACGGCGGTGTAGTAATCACTATTAGAAACAACGTCAAAGCGACAACGTTACCTCTTGTCACGAATATCCATAAAAATTACGCACCCTTTCACCTTGTGCGTATATAACGTGTACTTACCTCGCTTTGATTGGTCTCTCGATGATCTGCAGCATCTACTTAATCAACTGCAGCATCCATATTTGCTTGTTGGCGATTTCAATGCCCATAATCCGATGCGGGGTTCCGAAACGCTAGACGCTCGTGGCAGATTCCTGGAAAATTTAATTATTAACAACGCCAGCTTAACGTTACTGAACGATGGTTATTCTACCTTTCTAAACGTTCGATCAAACGATTTGTCGTCCCTTGACCTCTCTTTTTGCTCCGCATCTATCACGCCGAAGATTCAGTGGAAAGCTTTGGACAGTTTATACGATAGTGACCACTTTCCCATCGTAATGGAATGGTACATGTCGCTTCTCGAATGTTATATTCCTTAAGGATGGAATATCGACAAAGCGAATTGGGATCTCTTTAGATCCAACTTAACCGCTCTGGCCGTTCCCTTGGGAACGAACATCGACGATGACCGCCCTGTGATCATTTTTTCAACCTGCGTACCTCTCACTATCGACCGTGCATCTCTATGAATGGCGAAATGCTTCAATGCGTACCTGCGATTACTTACCTGGGATTAACTTGGAACGACCGTCTGTCGTGGAAAAGTGACGTTGAGAACGTCAAAGCCAAAGCCCTTAGAGCACTAAACCTCATCAAGTGCATCTCGCACACTAAATGGGGCGCTTACAGGGATCAATTACTTACCCTGTATAAATCCCTGGTAATATCAAGGTTAGATTACGACTCAAACGTGTATGACTCGGCGGCACGGTTGACTCTGAGCTCTCTGAATGCTGTCTACAATGCCTGTATCAGGTACGCCATTGGAGCGTTTTACGCCGAGATCTAGTTTGTACGTAGAGTCAGACATACCATCTTTGATGAAACGGCGATCTACGTTGGCGTTATCTTACAACGCTAAAATTAGGACGTGGAGTAATAGCAACCCTGTGAGATCGATGCTAATACGGAACACGTTCACCCGCGCGAGATACACTCCCTATCTCTACGCGGTTTTCGATACAGACCAAGAATTATCCTTTGTTTTGCCTGTGCAAAATATAAGTAACGTTCCAGATAACCCACCGTGGTGTATAGAATATGTTGAGGACATCAAAGTCCTCTTAAACAACAAATCCCTACAAGTTACCAATATTAGAGGGAAAATCCTCGAAAAGTGGAAAGAGGAATGGACATAATGTGGCGGACATCTGAGAACGATTACTGATTCGGTATATGGTTGTAAAACAAATCTTTTAACGCGTAGGGATCAGGTGATAATTAAAAGGTTTAGAGTAGGACACATCAAACTCTATTCGTCATATTTCGTAAAAGGTGTTGCGCCTCTAACTTGTGACAGATGAAATTAGAAGGAAGTGCGGTATTGAAAATTTAGAAATGGAGGAGATTTTAAAATATGAAGCGCTCGGCGCTAAACGCCTAATTCAATTTTTAGAGGAGTGCGATCTTCTAAATGAGATCTAGTTGCTGTTTTGCTTAATACAGACGAGAACACTAGGATCATGCATAAAGTGCTAATAACCCTAGCTGTTGATGCACTTTAATGGAAAAAATAACAATAATAATAATGTTTACTGCACAAACCCAATTACAGAGCAACACAATATAAATCTTACAATGTACTGTTTAGTTGAAGTGCAAAATTAATTAAATATATTTTAAAACCTAAAATCTTAATTGACAACATCATCGCCATGGTCTACCTTATCCTCATTTTCTTCTACAATTGGAACATTGTTATTACCATCCTCGCCAGATCATCCAAAATAAGTGAGTTGCAATAAAGCCCAACTTTCCGGCAACCACCATCTTTTTTTGCAACTACAAAATATTTTGCTACCAGTGACGGGACGCATGATTTTTTGTAACGGGGAGCCCCGCAATATCACATGAGTTACAACAAATTTGTATCTTGTAACATACAATATTGTTTTCTAATTTTTAAAAAATATTGTTAAAAAAAAAATTAAACCTATTTCGAATTCAAATTCTAATCGAGTGTGACGGATGTTACCATGATTACCGTTTCCAAAACGAATGTCAAAACAATCTGACAAGTGGCGAAAAAATTTTACTTTTGTAAAGAATTCAATACGAAATAATTTGTTTTTTATTTTGTTACCGTTATTGAACTTTTAGGTATTTGTATCTTTACTGATATTTTTATGATTTCGCTTTACTTTGATAGAATCTTAGTTAAAAACAAATTTATTAAGTCAAACTTAAATCATGCAAGTGTCGAGAATGTTTTATCATTTTAGCAACTATCGTTCGTTCCAAGCTATTTGTCCGGTGGGGATAAACCCTTCTTCACTCTTGAGAGCACACCGCGGCTGTAACCACGGCGAAATGTACTTTGTCTCCCCTAAACCTAATGAACTGAATGTTGTAGCAAAAACCATATAATAGATCTTTGGTTGTAGTATGCATTTCACAACAGTTTCAACCACGGTGCGCGCCCAAAAGCAAAGAGGGTCAATTCTGGTCAATTCTCACTGGACAAATAGCTTGGAATGAACCATACCTGTTATTTTTTTCCTGATCAAATAATTAAGTCGAACAAATTTAATAATCAAATTAAATTTAAAAAAACACCCTCACTTCAATACTAATTTCTGACTGGAACGTAAACAATATATAATTTTTTGTAACAATCCAAAAAAGAATCATAATTTACTTTCACTTAACATAAGGTTCAACACCTGCAATAATTGTGAATAATGTTTAGATAACGACAGAAGGTCATTTTGTAACAACAAAGAGTATGTTTAGTGTCGGTGTTTGATGCGATAAAAGTTTTTCGAATTGTGTCGTAAGTGTATGTTTTTTTTTGGGACAAAATAGCACTTGGAAGGAATTTAAGGTACGTTTTTATATTGGGTAAAATTTCGGAAAAATTTTGAGAGATTCTTGTTTCTTACAAATTCCCACAATTTCTTTATCAACTTTCTGAATTCAAATTTTTAAATTGATTACGTTGTTCGACTTTACGTTAACAACTATTGTATTTAGAATAAGAAAATTACTACACATAAACTACTTTTAAGCTTATAACTTTATGTATCCATAACAGATTTTTGTTTAATGCGTTAAGCCGGGAACACATCTACATAATAATAATAAGTTTTATTCAGCACTGATCGAATATAAAAGAAATACATCTAATTTCGACATGGCTTAAGTCAACGACAAAAGAAAAAAATATATAAATCTATATATAAACATTGAAATACATTACTTACTATATTCTACAAATTGTTTTAAATCGTACACACATTTAATTTGTAAAAAAAGCTTTAACAAATTTTTAAATGTACCCTCTGAAAAACATGTTCTTATTTCTAACGGTAATTTGTTAAATATTCTTTACACGAATAAGAAGGAGTCCGTTCGACAGAACCTTCAATTGATTCCACAGACATTGGCTTAGAAAATTGTACAATCACTGTTTTATTTAAATTCAATATCATATTGTTTTGATTACACCAACCCTTCATTTGCAGACAAATACTGCTTATTTTTAATTGTAGCAATTCCGCACTTTCAGCACTTACAACAATACTTGAATCGTCAGCATAATTTATTAGAACCCTGAACATAATCAGATAGATCGTTTATGTATAATAAAAAAATTAACGGTCCAAGCACTGATCCTTGAGCCACACCATAATCGATATCACATGTTAATGAATTATGTTTTTGAATATTTACATACATTCTACGATTTTTGAGAAATGATAATATTAAAGTTCCTCTGATGCCTAGCGCATACAATTTGTCCTTAATAAAGTCACTGTGCACGATATCGAATGCTTTGCTTAAGTCAAAAAATATACCTGCTACATAGCTATTTGTATCTAAAACTTTTCCAACGTTATTAATAAATGAACCTGCTGCCGTTTCTGTTGACATTTGATTTCTGTAGCCATGTTGAGAAGATGACAGCAAATTGAATTTGTTGATAAAGTTCCATATCGCATGTGACATTATCAGTTCTAGAATTTTTGAGAACGGTGACAATATCGATATCGGTCGCTAATTTTCTATTTGGTTTTCGTTGCCTTTTTTTAAAAACGGTACCATCCGCGCTAACTTGAAAACATCCGAAAATTCTCCATTTTCAATGCACTTATTTATTAAATATGTTAGCGGTGCGACCACACCAGTTGCAATTTTTTTTACTATTTCCGCACTAAATCCCTCACTATCACAAGATTTTTGTTTTTTAATAAGTGTATCACTTTTAGGACACGAATACGACGCCGATGACCAGAAATGTTGAGACAATTCACATTGAGCGACAGATGAGAAATACTTTGCAAATTTATTAGCAACATCCGATTGATTATTGATATTTACTTCATTCATTATTTTATTTGATTTCACTGTCGACTTTCTTTCTTGATTAATAATACTTCATATTGATTTTGATTTATTAGATGATCCAGTGATGAGGGTGTCTAGGTTGCTATTGTTTGTAGGTTTTAACACATCGATGCTCAGGTCACCACACAACACAAGAAAATCGGAGTTCTTTCTTACGAAATTCAGAGCAGCATAAAGTCGATCAAAAAACACGTCTTGGTCACCAGTTGGTGATCTATACACACAGACGAATCCGATCCGGCACCTTTTAACCAACACAACAGCACTACACATATCAATGTTCATTTCATCTGCAAAGTTGAAATTTTCAAAAAGTTTAAAATTGCAACCTTTTATATAAATAGCGCAACCACCATGAGCGTGATGTCTTCTTAAAAAACTAGTAGCAAGGGAGTAATTTTGAAGATTAGCAGCCCCAACAGACATTTCGGATAACCAGGTCTCAGTTACACATAACAAATTTGGTTCGTATTGTGCTAAAATACTTTACAACGTGTGTACTTTATTTAATATACTTTGTATGTTTATGTGAAATATGCTAAATTTAACACCATTTAATTGCTATTGTGGAAGGCTGTAGTTAATCTTGCTTTTGATTATTCGAGCCATGTGTTGATTTGCGACACAATTCTTGCTCCAGACCGCATGACGTGTGTCTAGTTTTTAATTTTTTTGTTTGTCATTTAAATCGCAGCAATTTTTACACTTTAGATTTTCTTTGTTTTTACAATCTTTTGTATCATGTTCGCCCGCACAATAACCGCATGAAACCACATTTTTACATTGTGTTTTGTAATGACCAAATTTGATACAAGTGTAGCATCTATCAATTCGAACATATTCTTCCAGTCTGCACACATTAAACGCATTGTAAACAAAACCGTCCGCCAACAGCTTTTTGTAAGTTTTTGGATCAACTTCCACCACAAACGCAGATTTATATCCATTTTTAAATGCGTGTTTAAATGTAAATGCATAGTCTTCGATTTCATTCAAACTGTTCTGCTCGACAATTCGTGCACAAATTTCGTCATTTATTATATTTTCCTCTGGCTCTATATCATTTATTTTAACTTGCGGCAGCTTTTGTTTAGGAACACTTAATTCAATATTTGATAATTTAGTTGACAATGTTTTTTCTAATGCGTTTAGTTTTTCAACATTATTACTTTTTATTATTAGACCGTCGTTGTTTTCATTTACAACTACTTTAATTTCTAAGATTATTATCTTCCGAGTTGAGCCGTGTTCGTCCTTCCTTCCTACCTTCTCTGCTTGACGTTTCGCTAACCATGCTGTTAGCTTCTTCAGAAGTTACTCTAAAGACTGATGTTGTCGTCTTCTGCTCCTCGTTATATACTTAAGTTCCGCTAAGGTTGGTTGATTTCAATCAGTGACGGGTAGTTGGTTGTCGATGGTTTGTTGATCTTCTGTTTGGTGTTTACTAATTTTGTGGTGACATTTGTTTTCTTTGTTTTTGTGAAGGGTTAGTTTCCACGTGTTGCTTAATCGGTAACCATCTTCTCGATTGAAGTTATTTTTATTTTTCAAAATATATCCTCGAGCTTCAATACGAATAGCGTCAATGTAATTGGCTACTATGTAATACTAAAATTTTACAACGCCATAAGCTACATTTTTTTGTTCATAAGACTTCAAAAATTACATCCGTAGGATTAACTTTTGCGAGGATCTTTTGCTCAAAATACAAGAGCACGATAGATTCTTAGAAAACATAATTTGGACTGATGAGGCAAAGTTTTGTCAGCAGGGAGTAGAAGAAATCGAAATTTGTGGGCTTCTGAAAATCCTCATATGGTCCTCGAAGTACAATTTAGATTGAATGTGTTTTTTTTTCTAATAGAACAAGAGGTTCGCTATTGTATGTATGATGAAAATTTCAATAGTCACACATACTTAGAAATTCTGCAAAACGTTGTGGTACCAGATGAATGGGGCCCTAGCGCACAAAACAAGACCTGTCCGTACAAAATTAATGACAATGTTTGATGATCATTGATGGGGAAATCAATGGCCATTCAAATGGACTGCTACATCTCCAGGTCTTACTCCTTTAGATTTTTATATTTGGGGGTAAATAAAGTATTTGGTTTATTCTTCACCAATTCGCTACATAGGCGATTTGAGACCAAGAATAGCATGAGCTTTCGCAATAACGAAATAAGAAGAGGTATGCAATGTGTGAAATGTAAAATAATACAATGTTTCGTTAGAGAATTCTGTCAATATGTAGTTTAAACATCTTGTCATAACATTTCAGATTTAACGGAACTAACATATAGCAAGCGGGAAATTAATGAATACATTTCCTAGCACCTGTGTAACCAGCATACCTATTAAAAGTCTTTATTGTTAGCTTATCCGCAACATGCACTATTTTCTTAAACACGGCACACCAAGACAATTTATTTCAGAAAAATATTATTAGGTTTACATTATTAATTATTATAATATTAAATACGAAAAAATTTTTGTTAATAGTAGTTTGTTCTCTAAAATTAAATAGGAATCTATATTTTTCATTAAATTTTTATGATTGTGTTTTTTTCATGGCATAGCTACTTACTTGAAAAATCAAAGACAAAAACCGACTAGAAGGAATTTCTTGATTTTTATTGAATCACTTGATATTGATAGGAATTGGGTGTAGAAAATGATTAAATTCAATTTTTTGTAGAATGATGTAAAAAAAGCAGAAGGTGCCATTTGAAAAAAATTACTTTTTAATCATTTTTGATTGTGATATTTGAAAATTGCATGTTCCCATATGGTACAAAATGGAACCACCAGTACGATATCAAAAGTAAGCCTGGATTTCCAGCCAACTGATTCATAAATTTAGTTTTATAATTACAACTGATTTGCGAGATACAAATTTTTTTATTAACTATTACAAAGACCTATTTTTGGAAAAAATGACATATATGTCAAAAACCGTCAAGCTTAAGGTGTCGCAAAACTTACAGTTTGTATAAGTTAACATAATTTAGGTTATATAAATTCACTATTATATGGTCAATCGACCCATATATAGCTGAAGGTATGAAAATGTTTTAGGTAGCAGGAAAATAATCGACTATGGCCGCTTACCGAATTTCAAGTTTCTGATTTATCTACAAGTTAAAAATTTTTTGATGCAAGTTCTACGTAGATCACCAGATTACCCTGTATAGTTACCATTTCGAAAACGAATGTCAAAATAATCTGACAAGGGTCAAAAAATGTTACTTTTCAAGTTACGAAAAGTGGATATTTTGACACCTACTTTGATTATGAAAAATGTCACTTTGTATTGTATGCGAAAATTAGAAAAAATTAATTTTATAACGAGGATTTTACGTTATTTAAATAAAAGGTTCCGGTAGCAATGAACAAAACGTTACGCAAAATAAAACTGTTTTGTTCATCGCTAGCCGAACCTTTTATTTAAATAACGTAAAATCCTCGTTATACTTAGTGTCCAACCCGTGGCCTGATAGTGAACATAAACAATTTTACGTGAAAAACTGAACTGGTGTAAATTATAAATGGTAAACTTTGTAAAATTTTGAGTTACATGTATGTACATTCAACTTTCGCGATTGTGCAAAGGGAAATCAAAGCGGTTTAGGACCGAACTTATTATCCATCGCGCGTGGGATTGAAGAAACAGCGCTGAAAAGGATTTAAAAGTGAATCAGCACATAAATAAAATGCTCCGTCTCAAAAAGTCCGCTGCTCATATTGCAAATTAAATTACCATAAAACTGAGGAGTGTCGTAAACTATTAAAAAAAAAGGCACATGAAGTTGTATCAAGTGATACTGAAAAAAAAGTAACAAGCGAACCTGTAAAGAAAACAATCTCCTGTTTTGGCTGCGGAACAGTCGGAGTTGTGAGGTCGAATTGTCCAAAATGTACAGAAGCCAGTACTCTTGAATTTTTTGTAACGGATGTTGATTGGAAACAAATTTGTAATGAGTCCCAAGTAACACCAAGAGCCCGGCCTGTCATGAACATTGGCATACTAGGTTGTAATGGATTAGGAATGGTGGATACCGCTGCGAAACAAAGTATTGCGGGGTATACACTCTACCAACTATTATTATAGAAGAATCAGCACTTTGAAAAGCAAATTGTGAACATGAGATTAGCTGATGGAGTCGCAACTAAGCAAGAAGTGTTAGTCACTAAGTTGATGTTACACTCCAAAATCGACTTGTGCCTACGGTTTTCTTAATTTTACATGAAGCGGTAAATACAAGCACTCTCTTAGGAATTGATTTCATTGAAGATTCCAAAATTGTGATCGATGTATTTAATAAAAAGTGGAAGTTTAGTGACGAGGAAACTACTTTTGATTTGCGATTTGAAGATTTGAAGCACTTAAACCGACTACATAAAGATTCTGATATTTCAAGTCTTGAAGCTACAATCAGTTTACGCGAAGAAGAAGGTAGTATGTTACAACCCAACGACCGCGCTCAACTAAACCACCTACTAGAACAAAATAGAGATATTTTCAATGGGAAAATAAGTACAACTCCATACGCAGAGCACAGAATTTACATCGAAGATATACAACCAATTGCTGTTTCTCCTTATAGAATGACACCAGAGAAGAAAGAAATTCTTCAAATTAAAATTGATGAGATGCTGGAGGACGGTCTGATAGACGATTGCGAATCACATTGGGCCGCGCCAGTTGTGCTTGTTCCCAAGAAAAATGGCGAACATCGACTTTGCGTGGATTACAGAAGACAAAACTCGGTAACAAAACCAGATTCTTACCCGTTACCACGGATCAATGATCTCTTACATGCGACGAAAAGAACTCTGTTTATGACAACACTGGATCTAAAATCAGGGTGTCATCAAATTAGAGTCAGAGAAGTTGATCGGGACAAAACCGCTTTCACGTCTCGTTTCGGGACTTTTCGCTTTAAGGTAATGCCCTTTAGTCTAAGAGGAGCTCCTGCAACCTTCCAGCGATCAATAGATCATTTTCGTCGTGGCCTGGGAAAAGTTTTAATATTGGCCTATTGGTCATTTTATCGAAAAGTTGTGAAAAACATCTCAAGGACCTTGAGAAAGTGTTTGAACGTTTACGAGTTTTTAATTCATCTCTTAATAGAGATAAGTGTTCTTTTATACATTGAGTGTCAAGTATCTCGGACACTTGCTCACATCAGATGGAATTTGAGTTGACCCTGGTAAGACCACAGCCATCTTAAATATGCCACAACCAAGGAATGTGAAAAATTTATTATCGTTCATTCAAACGTGTTCATGGTATAGGAAGTTTATTCATAACTCTGACCGATCTAACAAAGAAAAATGCGGTCTGGCAATGGACAACACCTCAAGAAACAGCATTTTTAAAATTAAAAGAAGAACTGACCACAGCACCTGTTCTCCAACAGAATGACAGTTCTAAACCATACACTTTGAGGACTGATGCATCGTCATATGCCATTGGAGCTGTTTTACTCCAGGGGGAGGGCGATGAAGAGCACCCAATCGAATTCGCATCCAGACTACTAACGTCGACTGAACGAAATTATAGTTCTCTGCATTGTTTGGGATTTAACCAAATTTTGAGGTTACATAGGCACATCGTCAGTAATTGTTACTACAGATCACCAGCTTTTGAAGTGGCTGTTTAGTGTGAAATCCCCTACAGGTAGAATAGCCAGATGGGCTCTGTTGATACAAAGCTAAAATCTAAAAGTTGAGTATTTACCAGGCAAATGCAATTTCATTGCCGACTTCTTATCACGACCGCCTTGCCAACACAATACCCAAACTTCCTGCAAAATGTGTACTATAGACATCTCTTTACCCACAAGGTCAGCTTTCGAAATAAGAGCAGAACAACTAAAAGATGTGGAACTTAAGAAAATAATTGATTGCTTCGATAATAATACTGACGAACTACCAAGATGGACCGATAGAGGATATCTTCTATCAAATGGAGTTCTGTATCGGTACAATCCAGATCCTGAAGAAGAGGAAGAAGCACAGTTTGTGGTTCCTAATCACGAAAGATCGCGAGTACTGGAGGAGTACCACGATAATCCTACTGCTGCTAATTATGGTATGGAAAGAACATACAGACGAATCTCCAAACGTTACTATTTTGTGGGTATGAGCAGATTCATCACGGAATACGTAAAAAAACTGTATTGAGTGTCAGAGATATAAGGCCAGTAACCAAAAACCTGCCGATCTGGTACAAACCCCCGTGTATCGTCAAAGGTTTGAAATGATGTCTATCGACTTATTTAGTCCGCTTCCAGAAACGGAAAACGGTTATAAATGGATATTCATTGTAGAAGATATCAGCACGAAATCGATAGAATTGTTCGGATTAAAACGTGCGACAGCTGATGAATGCGCAAAAGTTTTAATTGAAGAACTTTTTATGAGGTATGGTCTGCCAAGACAAGTGACGAGTGATAATGGTAGTCAGTTTGTTACCGAGGTGATGCAAAAGGTTTGTTATAGTTTGGGAATTAAACAGCATCTAGTTCCACTATATCATCTCTCCGCGAACTTGGTCGAACGCAAGAATCGTGATTTAAAACCACGTTTAGCAATTCTGGAAAAAGATGACCACATGAATACAGCTTATAATCAAAGCACAGGATACTCTGCAGCTTATTTAAATTTAGGCAGATAGTTAAGAACCTTAGATGATGTTCAACACGACCTACGCGCCGTTATACAATCGAAGAATTTTGTGCCTTAGATTACTCCGTACTTAGACCAAATGGCAAGAACATGGATAGAAGCACGAGATAACCATGAATTTTCACAAGATAGACAAAAACAATACGCAGATATAAATCGAAGTGATTCTATCTATAAAGCTGGAGATTTAGTACTGGTAAAACTACACCCTGTAAGCGATGCAAAGAAAGGCAGAACAGCTAAGTTCGATCCTAAAAGAGAAGGTACTTACTAGCTAATGAAGCAAGTTTCTCCTGTGTCATTCCAAATTGCAAATCCTGAACATCTCGACACTCCTTTGGGAACCTATCATGTGTCCAGTTTTAAACCTTACCTTGGAGACCCTAATGTTGTTACGGAGTTACCAATACGAAGTAGAGGACAACCTAGGAAATTGACTCCAGCCCTAGTAAGTGCCAAGGAGTCAAAGGGGGAGGATATAACAAACGATTCTACTTGCGTCTTTAACCGTACAGATAAGACCCCCGCCAATATCGATCGACCGTTGCGTCACCGTGGTAGACCGCCAAGAGGCCCTCGGGGAAGAATACGGCAGTAGGAATAACACCGGCATACCGTTCTTTTCAATATTATGTACTTATCTTTTACGTTTTACGAGTTATTGTTTCGTTTTGAATGACCATGTTTGTTTAGTGAATTAAAACAGTTTTATTTTGCGTAACGTTTTATTCATCGCTAGCCGAACCTTTTGCTTAAATAACGTAAAATCCTCCTTATAATTTTTATTTAATTAAGATTCGATTTTTAATTGAACAAATAAAAAAATTATGATGCACGTCAGAAATATATATTTATAATACTTCTTACGCTATAAAATTATTATTTCAAGCATTGATACCTAAACGAATTGTACAAAGGGAAGAACATGCGTTCAAAATAGAATGTATGTACATATAAAAATACATCTGCACAACCAACTCAATCTCATCTTTTGAAAATCATTCGGGCGTAACTTGCAAGTGGTATTACCACTTCAATAAACACTGTAATTTTACAATTCTTGCAATTCTCTACAACAACTAATCAACAAAAAATGAGGAATTAGCGGAAATACTTTCGTTGTTTTTCTTTGTAATTTGAAAACAATTTTTCGGGCCGTCAAATTAATAGTAATTATTTTTTAAAATAAATTTGTAAGATTATTTTATTTCAATAACAATAAGGAATTTTAAATTGAACAAAGGTTTTGTTGTATGTAAGTTATCGATATTGCAATTTTAAAATTTAGTTTGTTTTGTTTGTGCTTGAAGAGTTCTGAACATAGTGGGCCCGCAAACTCTTTCGATTGAAATTATTTATTGTCTACATTTATATACACCAATCTTACAGATATTTTTACAAAGAACAGTATCACGATGGCAACATATTCCTTCCAAATTGGTTTGTAAATATATTTATTGTTATAAAAAGTTCATACTTGGGTTTTCTTTTTTCTGTTGCTATTTTTTGTTATGATAAATTTGGTAAACTTGAATGATTTGTTTTCCTAATTTAGCACATAATTAAACAAACTGTTTTCTGATAAAAAGCTGTTTTTGCCATTGGAGTGGATCTTTCACATCCATATTTTCATCACCATCACTGTCATAGTAAAGCTAACTAATTCATTGCAGGATATAAGCCTTCTCTAACTCTTTGCTCAGCTTGTCTATAGTTATTCTTTTATTTATTGTCACCATGTCATGTCATCTTTACATCTAATTCTGGGACTGCCGCAGTTTCTTCCTTCTTCGCGCGGTCCTTGCTTGGTGAGGTTTTAGGTCCAAATCCCACTTTTTCTTATAAAGTGCCCCGCCCATTGCCTTTTCAAACTAACGTTGCTACATCTTCTACATACCTATGTTATAACTTCGTTTCTCATTCGTTCCCGTTTTCTATTTTTTTTTATACCTCTTGATTTTTTCCATACACGCCTAACCCATGTCTGTTTTGGTGTCTGATGGGTCTCTAGTTTATGCGAGAGTATCTAAGTGTGACAATAATGTTAAGGGTTTGTAGTTACTCAAGCTCTTACAGTGTTCTTTTTGTTTAAATATTAATATAACATTGGAGGTTTTCCAGGTTTTAGGAATTTCTCCAAGCTCAATACATTGATTAAAAGCATCTTTTAATTTATTTTTAACTTTTCTCGCTGGAACAATATTATTGTAAAAGTTTTCAATCTTATATTTTTATAATGTTTATTAATATCCATTTATACCTTCTGCTTAATTATTTTCCACTTTTAGTTTTCGTTATGTACTTGTATATTTTTTGGTGACTTTTGTAATCACTAATTGGTATGTTACTTTTTGCGCTACTTTTTGTCTATTTACTCAACTCATTATAGAACTGTTATTAATAACAATGTGAAAATTACAGAATTAAAACTAATTGAATTGCTACCCGACTGAATAGACATTTTTAATGAAAAACATCCTTGTCTAACCCGTGACGTCACTGCGCGATGGCATAGCATATCCGGGTTTTTTGGTTACTTTGTGGGATATTTTTGGTATGAACGTTGAACGTCAGATTTGACAAGTAACAAATAAAGCACTCTCAAACTACTATCAAATTTGACATTACTTTTGACGTAAGAAATGTTGATCGTTACCCCTCTCTGACAATACCCACATATGCTCAGTATCACTACGCATAACTCCTATCACTTTTCGTTGAAAAGGTTAATTTCAACATTTATGAATAGAAATGTACTTCGATTGAATTGAGTTAACATCTTGAGTCACACAAGGAATTTGTAAGTCAGTTATTTCTGCCTCATTAATGTGCAAAATTTGGTTGGTATAATTGATTTTCTTTTGTAAATTATCCTTCTACCACCACTGTGGATTTCCCATGGCTTTTAATATCAAGTATATCTGCCTCTTTGTCCAATTCAGTAAAGTTTTGTTTGTAGTTGAGTTTTAAAAATTTCGCAATTTTTAATGGTATTTTTTTGATAGTTCCTATACCTACATGGGTTTCGAAGGCCTTCGAAACCCATGTTACCAACAGGCTATAAAACAGCGACTACACAGAGACGGAGACGAACAGCTTAAACAGAGTCATAACAGAGACATTAGAGGAAGCACAACGTACGTTTTGCACAAAGTCTGAAAAGGAGGAAAGAATTAGTAAGGCCACAAGAAATCTGATGCGCGAACGAAACGATATGAGAGGTAATGGAAGCCATACCAACACGGAAATAAAAGCAAAGAACAGGGAAATCTCAAAAGCCATCAGACGGGACATCAGAAACTATAGAAGCAGGAAAGTCCAGGAAACAATAGAGAACAACAAAAGTATGAAAGTACTGCGAAACAGGTTGACCGAAGGCAAATAAATAAATTAAAAATAAACAAGAAAGCATCACCTCGAACCGTGACGAGATCCTCCGCATCGTGGAAGACTTCTACCGTGAACTATATAAGAGCCGATCACGGGAACCTCTCAGCAATGATGTATCCACAAGGAAGAGGGGAATAATAAACCAAGGATCCGAAGAGATGCCAGAAATTACCATCACAGAAATCAAAGGAGCACTGTCGAGGATGAAAAATAATAAAGCACCAGGAGAGGACGGAGTGGTTGCGGAGGCAATAAAATCCGGAGGTCTCCTCCTGTTAAAAAAAATACAATTACTTGGAAAATTATCGTCCCATAACTCTCCTTAGTCATATATACAAGCTGTTTACCAGAATCTTAACAACAAGACTCGAAAACAAATTTGAACTCTACCAACCCAGCGAACAAGCCGGATTTCGTTCCGGTTTCGGAACAAACGACCATCTGCAAAGTGTGAAGACCCTCATCGAAAAAACTATAGAGTATAATAGACCCCTGGTCCTTATGTTCATAGATTTCCACAAGGCATTCGACACTATCGAATTGAAAGCTATAATAGATGCTCTGAAGGAATGCCGAATAGATTATAGATACACACAACTAATCTATAATATTTACAAAAACGCTACCATGAAGATTAGATTGCATGAAGCGAGCAACAATATTAACATCGAAAGAGGAGTGAGACAAGGAGACACCATGTCTCCAAAATTATTTATAACCGTTTTGAAGCATGCTTTCAAGGGATTAGACTGGGAAAACAGGGGTATAAACATAGACGGTCGTAAACTGAGTCACCTTCGTTTTGCGGATGATATTGTCCTAACAACCGACAACCAGAGAGAAGCAAAAGAAATGCTGAATGAACTGAGAGAGGCGTGTTCCGGCGTTGGACTGAAGATAAACTTCTCGAAGACAAAGATCATGACAAACCTTGTAATGAGCGAGAAAATAAAGATAGATCCTACCGACATCGAACTGGTGAAAAAATATATGTATCTAGGTCATGAAATACGAATATCCAGAGATAATCAAACATGCGAATTACAAAGAAGGATCAACCTTGGATGGGCAGCCTATGGTAGACTGAAGCATATATTTAAGACCGACCTTCCCATATGTCAGAAAAGGAAAGTATTTGACCAATGCGTCCTGCCGGTACTCACATATGGAGCAGAGACCTAACTTTAACAACAACATCCGCCAGAAAGCTGAAGGTGACCCAACGCAAAATGGAGAGATCAATGCTTGGATTGAGTTTACGAGACCATGTTACAAACCAGGATCTTTGCCGAAGAACGGCGGTAACAGACATCATAGAGAGTAACGTCATTGAAGTGGAAGTGGGCTGGACACGTGGCAAGAATGGGGATGACAGGTGGACAAAAAGGCTCCTGGAATGGAGACCGCGCGCCGATAAACGGAGTAGAGGAAGACCACCAACGCGTTGGACCGATGACCTGAAGAGAGTGGCAAGCAACTGGATCCAGCAAGGACAGGACAGACAAAAGTGGAGGGCCATGAGGGAGGCCTATGTCCAGCAGTGGACGTTGAAGGCTGATTGATGATACCTACAACTTGATTTACCCATTTATCTCGACGATATCTTAGGAAAAGTATTGACGATGAAGCAGTTTCTATCTTAGATTGAAATATGTTCGAAACAGGGTAAGCTAGTACACTCTTTTGGCCAACATCGGGGTTTCTTCCACTGATCGACTCCATAATATTTTCATACACTCGCTCATATTGTTCTCTGGACTTTGCTGATATTTGAGCATTGCATCCTTTCCTAAATGCCTTTTCTATTTCATTGTCTCAGCTGGCACAATTGCTGCTGTACATTTTCATTTTCCCTTAGCAAAACCCATAGGGAAAACCGCAGGAGAAAGAACTCAAATGAAAAAGTTCATTGACTTTTGTAAAAAACAATTACTTGTTTATTATGGGTTACTGGAGAAACACAAGCCAAGAATTACTAGGTTCAGATTCATGTTCATTTTTCAGTGGTTTTCGGTTAATTTTAGAAAATTGTCAAACAAACAAATAGAAAATTAACACCCGAAGGTGTCTGAATGCACATTCCGATCTTATATGGAATATAGGTACTATTATTCTTCATAAGCTGAATTAAAAACTAGTGTAAAAATAGTTTTTTTATTTTTATTTTTATTATATATTTTTTTATCTTTTCGATCGTAGAATAAATGAAACTTCATGCATCGTGTAACAAATATGCACCTTCTGCACTAAATAACTACTTTGAACTTTAAACTATATACCGTGTGTCTTACTGACATTGGCGTTTTCTATGTAAAATTCAAAATTAGTGCGTGTCTTTTTTTTTGACACATTTGAGTATAGCAATATGTTTTATTAGATAAATATGTGAAAACAAATTTATGTGGTAATGTTAGTGTTTAAAGCGTATTTTATAAAAAAACAGTAAAATTTATATAATGATTTATGTCACAAAATTCGGATTCGATCCCGATTGTCGTAATTTATTTTTATCAGATTGTAGATGTTATCATTAATACAAATTTTATAAAATGAGTTTAATATTTTCATCTTTTTTTAAAATGTTTAATTCACTTTACAAAAACTGTGTTATAATGATATCAATAATCAAAATATTAAATTCTGTACTAGGAATCGAACCATGGTCAAGGAGCGGAAAATATTACTAGACAATAGTTAAACAATTTGCTCACGAAGGCTGCTTAATAAATGAAAATTCATTCGGTTAATAAAATATTTATAAAAAAAAACTAGTGTTTTTTTCCTTTTTATTTCCTTTTCTTTAATAACCACGAATTACTGGGTAAATAAATAGTTAAATAACATCAAAACAGAGTACGGTTTGGTATTTGTGCATTTTATATGTGCTTTTCTTAAGGAGGTTCATACATTAGAAGAAATATTATAAATTTTATTAATTTGACTTTATGACATGGTTTTATAGAAAATCGATACATGTTACTATGAATATACATGTCACTGCAAATGCTTATATTTATGTTTTTCAAACAGCTCTTATGTAATTTGCGGTATTTTGGATGTTACTCTTTCTGGTACAAATTTTTTCATCAATTTGTAAATATGATTGTGCTATTAACTTCATTACATTTTGAATCAGTATTTTTTAACATGATTATAGGAATGTAGAGACAACTTTGAATAAATAAGCAAGCAAACTACCCTTTCTTTTATTTGCAACACGATACACGTTTGAAAATATAACAAACTACGTTTAACAATAGAAAAACGAACGAATCAACAGGTGGCTCATTAAACCTCTATAATGCTTCTGGAAGAAGCTCAAACTGTTTAGCAAATAAACTAACATAAATAGGCACATGCATGTCTTTAGTTGAGTGCATTTTTTTATTCAAGTTTTTTAATTAGCGAATTTTGTTTGTTTGCTACATCAATTTATCAGTGGTTTTAATTACATTGAAGTTTAAATGCTAAGTGCAAAAGTAAAAGTAATTAAAAATTAATTAAGGTAATGGAAAACCATACTGTTGAATGAAATAAAAAAAAGACATGAATTTCTGACGTTAATATTTTTTATTACATGCTAAGTGTTTAGTTAATTCTTGAAAATTATAGGTTTGTGATAATTGGTTTTATGTGATGTTTAATATATGATTATGGTAGACAGCATTTTATCTACACAAGCATTTAATATGTATACGAACATTCAAAATGTTTTATTCTTGGAAAGATCTGTATGTTCGTTCCGTTTGATCTTACAGTAAGAAGTAATCTATATCTAAACTATACCAGGTTTTATGGTAAGGTCACGGTTACGAAACATATACATATTTCTTTCTTGAATATAGGCCTGGCTGGTGTATCGAACAAATTTATATTGATCATTTGAGGCATCAACGGCTTGGAGGTGAGTAATTATTCTAAGCACCACATACAATACCAAGGTAATCGATATCTAAACAATACCAGATTCTGTGGTAAGATGAACTTAAAAGCTAGTGTGAAATGATATTTAAATTTGCAAACAACGGCACGACAACCTAAGTGCTGGACGAAATGTAAAACTCACCAACCGAAACAAGCAACATTTCAACGATACCAGATTCTATGGTAAAGTGAACATTTGTAATGAATGATTCATGTTTAATTTAGATTAAATATTATGCTCTTTTCAAATGAAAGAAGATGGTCTGGTGATGTCTCATCCCACGTTGTTATTTCATCCAATAATTGGTGCAAGTCGTTTATTCCAACCAAAACTACGTTTCCCATCAGTTTATCTTTATTCTCTATTTACACATTCTTTATCTGAAATCATCTTTTTACAGGAGGTGGGAAGCTTTTACCTTAAAGTTATTATTATGGTAGAGCTTTTCCAAAGATGCTACCCACCGACACCACCATTTTTTCTGAATTTTTTTTATTAATCGTGGGATATGCGTCACAGTAATTCTGAGATAGGATTTAAAACATTTGTCACCAATTAGAAATAAAGTATATAATCTTCGAGTCTATTCATTAGCTTATTATCATCTTCTGTTCTGATTTTGGATTAGTTTATACTGTTTTTATTTACTTCAAACGCTGTCTCTTAAGATATAGGTGCATCACATCTCCACATACTTTCTTCCCTCACAATTTCCACCGGAGACGCACCTAGTACTGAATAGTGGGGAACTTCCGCTATAACTTGTTGTAGTTGTTTTCTTTCTCGAGTTTTATGTTCTTTAGGTAATCTTCAAGTATTACTTGAAGACACGCATACTTTAATTCATTGCATGATTAGATAAATTATGATGATTCAAAGATTATAGACACATTGGCATTGACAAAGCGTTATACCGTAATGTGGTTGGTAACAGCGGAGGCGTGACGTTATAGTAGAATTTCACACTTGTAACACTAATCAGGAATTTAAAATTTTTAATTAGTTAAAACTGAAATTAAGCAGTACTATTTATTAGATTTTACTGGGTATTTCAACCATTTTGAAAAAAAACGGTAACTGAAAGAATTAAGGTCTGCGGTATTTACAATTTCTACAAAATAAAAGATTTTGTGTTTCAGAAAATATAAAAATGTAGAAGTTATTCAACTTTGAAAAATCCTCTAATTATGTAACAAAATCTGTGTTGAATAATATAATTGTATATTGAATGTGATCATGAAACTTTCTTTGTTTAAAGTTCTTTGGTTGATAACATATCTATGGCTGGGATTCTTAATAACGGTAACGTAGTTTAAGATTTAACAAAATTTTAATTTATTGAAAAATAATCAAACGTATAATTCAAATATGAATATAATCCTAAATAGCGTTACGTGCCCGGGTTTGCAAAATTTATAATTTGTTACAATATTATTAAATTTTAATACATAAATTTGAATATACTATCTTAAACTAACATGGTAAATCTATTCGAGGCGTACGTGCGACCTACTACGGTTCTCGGCAAATGACCTCTCGAACCTGGACTGCTTCTTCAACTTTTCCTTATTATTTTATTTTGGTCATAATTGTTTAAGCTTCTTTCATCAACAACTTTATGGATTTTTTTATTGTTAATACTACTTCGCAGACTTACAACACTTCGCCGGCTTTATCAACAATGCGCAGCTTTACCTGGTTTTCATTAAACCGTTTTTTAAATAACTGGGTTAATTTATTACATCCACAACACTTCCTTTGATGATTGGCGAAGAACATTCCGTATTTTTTTTGAATTCTTGGAATATTTACAAAAATATTCATGTTACAATTTTTTTCTTCAAATAATTAATTACTGAGGTATTACAATTACGTGACACTAATTGTTTTAACAATATCAATAATACACAAAAGCTACGGGTAAAAAACTTTTATTTATTTGAACTATTTTTATTCTACAACACATTTTTTTCCTTTTTTTTCGAGCAATGTTTCACCGGACACTGTCGATATTCTTTTATACGTTTTTAATATGGGAACGGTGTTGAGTTTTGCGCAAAACTTTTGTTTACTTTTTAGTGCATTTTTGTTGTTATAAACAGACTAGTTTTTCTCCACGACCAAAAATTTGAAAGAAATATTTTAAGATACAAATATTTATTATTTGCATGACGAATCTGTCACTATGATGACAGTCAACGCTAACGCTATTTTGTTGCACTATTGCAATGTGAGAAAAATGTTCTATCTCTAGAGCTAGAAAGTATTGCATGTAAATCGCACAGGTCTAGAAGTGTGCTAGAATATTTTTCAGTCTTAAAAGTGAGAATGCAATTTTGCAATTAAATTAGATTTCAGAATTCTAGATAGTTTTAAGTGAAGAGTTTTAATTTTGATGTAGACTTTTGTAGACAGTTGTTTTTGAAGGATATAAATTGATATACATAATTGCTAAGTCCCAAATACAAAATAATAAAATAATAAATTTTTTTTAGTTTAAATAAGATTTATGTATTTATCAAAATCTAGGACAGCTATTATTATTGCTTCTGCACTATAAGAGTTTTCTTTGCATTATAACGGTTTTTGGTTTCTTCTGGTGGTGGTTTGACTATTCTATCCATACGGATATACTAATTCAATTTCTTAAAAGGCTGGACAATAATAATTTAATTATAGATTTTCCAACCAAAATTGGGCCTTCTTAATGGGAGTTGAAAACGGGGATGTTGGAGTGAAAAAACACTTTGTCCCTTATTGACGATGTCAAAAAAAATAAATAAATAAAAAGACAACGTCAATAAGGGACAAGGTGTTTTTTCACTCCAACATCCCCTGTTTTCAACTCCCATTAAGAAGGCCCAATTTTGGTTTTAAAATCTATAATTAAATAATTGAGGAGTATAACAACATTTAATAACAATTTATTTTGTTCACTATTAGCCTGGAATATTATTATTATTATTATTAACTCATTATCGAGTTGTGAAGTTGCGTTTCTCTTCTAGTGTTCAATAACTTTTTAATATTAACTAATAGTCCGTAATGAAAGAATTGCTACGGTTACGACAATTATGTTTTATGACTACCAAATTTTTATGGGTATTTGTTATTTCAGAATAAACAATACATTTCGCTTTTAAACTTTTAATAATGTTTAGTGTGCAGCTGGGAAATAACTCTTCTCTACCTTGGTGTATAACATTCTATTACACTGTGTAACAAAACAAAAATCAAGTTTCGTTCCCGGGTTGGGACTTGGTTTTTCTTGTTTTCTATGTCCCAGGGAGTCTAGAGATTTTTTTTTAGATTTTTAAAAAACCGGAGAGTGACTAAAAATGGGGGTCAAAGTTGAAAATAGTGAAAAAATCATCATCACCGATTGGGCTTAAAATCGCAGGGGTTTTTGTCATCTAATGGAGATCACCCAAAAAAATTTTTAAATGCTCTGGTCAAAAACTCTGTAAGTTACGCCACCGAAACATGCATTTTTATCAAAATTTTGAGATTTCATCCCTCAATAACTTCTTTAATTTTCATCAAAAAGAGCTGAAACTTTTTTGGGTAGTCTGGGTATAAGTACTAACAATGACAGTAATTTTTGGACAAATCCGTTAAAGTTTAAAAATTGCTTATTTTTTGAATTTTCGAAAAATATGCAAAAATTGATTTCGCATTTTTTTCAAAGTGCGGTGCATAATAACCATGTAAATTCAAAAATTAGCACCTAAAACTCAATTTCAAGGATATATGCGAGTATGACGAAACTAATAATTTATTAACAATTTAAAGGACAAATAATTTATTAGCAATTTAAAGGACAAATCGCTTATACGAGGATGTATTGATATCTAGTTAGCCTAGACCAGTTCCTTGCATAAACAAAATATTGCGTTACCATAGCAACCAACAATAACTTATTAGAAGTGTCAGTGTAAAGTTTGACGTCAAAAAAGTAAACCAGAGTCACGCAATAAATTAAATGAAAAAAGATGTCCACCGAAATTGTGAAAATCAAAAAATTGGAGTATCGAGCCATCATCAAGTACCTGTATTTAAAAGGGTTAAGAGGTAAGCAGATTTATGAAGATATGCTTAATACCCTTGATTATCAATGTCCTTCGTATGCGACCGTCAAAAATTGGAATGCAAGCTTCAAAAGAGGTAAATTTTCCATTGAAGATGATGACCGATCGGGAAGGCCAGTTTCTGTGTCAGTCCCCGAAAATATCGATGCAGTTCATGACATGATTTTATCAGACCGTCGAATTGGGCTAAAACGGATATCTGAAGCACTGAATATTTCATACGAACGCGTTCATCATATGGTTCACGTCAATTTGGACATGAGAAAAATTGCTGCAAAATGGATCCCCAAATGTTTGAATGTTGACCAAAAGCGTGCAAGGGTAGAAGCATCGCGTTCGATCTGTGTCGATTTGAAAACGATGTAGACTTCTTAAACCGAATTGTTACTATGGATGAGACTTAAGTACATTTCTACGATCCAGAAACAAAGCAACAATCGATGGAATGGCGACACTCTGGTTCTCCAAGACCTAAGAAGTTTCGTGTCCAAAAATCTGCTGGAAAAGTTCTTGCTTCAGTTTTTTGGATAAGGGTAGAACAATAACTGGAGATTACTATTCGACATTACTGACCACTCTACGGGAAAATATTAAAGAGAAAAGACGCGGAAAGCTATCCAAAAGGTGTTTTTTCAGGACAACGCCCCTGCACACAAATCTCATGTTGCCATGCAAAAAATTCGTGATTTAGAGTTTGAATTACTAGAACACCCCCCTTATTCACTCGATTTGGCTCCGTCCGACTATCACCTCTTTCCTCAACTGAAAAAAGTTTAAAAGGTCGTAGATTTTCTTCCGACAAGGAAGTAATAGAAGTTGTGGAGGTCTGGTTTGCAGAGCAAGAAGAAAAAATTTTTTTTTGAAAGGTCTAGAGACTTTGCAGGTTTGCTGTAATAAATGTATCCAATTAAGAGGAGAATATGTTGAGTAATAAAATATTTTGACATTGAAATTTTGTTTGGTTCTATAGTAGGCTAAGAATTTTTCAATATATCCTCGTAGCTTCGTCATACTCGCATATATCCTTGAAATTGAGTTTTAGGTGCTAATTTTAGAATTTTTAAACTGTAACGGATTTGGCCAAAAATTACTGTGATTGTTAGTACTTATACGCAAAGTACCCAAAAAAATGTTAAGCTCTTTTTGATGAAAATTAAAGAAGTTATTGATAAAATCTCAAAATTTTGATAAAAAAACGGAGTTTTTGACCAGGGCATCTAAACATTTTTGGATGGTCTCCATTAGATGACAAGCAACCCCTGGGATTTTAAGCCCAATCGGTGATGATAATTTTTCACTATTTTCGACTTTGACCCCCATTTTTAATCACATAGAAAACAAGAAAAACCGGGTCCCAACTTGGGAACGAAACTTGATTTTTATTTTGTTACACAGTGTTATTATTTGTGGTTTAAAATTTCGATTTGATACTACTTGTGTATTTGTGTTTATGCATGTATTTTGTATTTTTATATAGTATTTTACTTATAGGTATTTGGGTTGCGGTCACCCCTTACTTGTTTGTTCTCCTGTGTAAATTATGTCTTGATTTTGTTTTGTTTTATAATTAATATTTTAACAAAGCGTTAGTCTTATAGTACATTTTTTGTTTGCATTATATTTTGTATTTTACTAAAAAGTCTTAGTTGAGGTGACTAGGATTAGAACTTGGGTTACCTCGTACACAACGTAGGGTCCTAATCACTAGACGATTACTGCTTTTGAGACTTGTACGAGAAAATGCAGAAAATCATTTCAAGTTCATCACGTACTATACAGGGTGCCCATAATCTATCTCATAACATGGGTAACTTTCTTAATATGCAAAATAGGTAATAGGTTAAATTAGGAACGTTGGGCAGAATTACAAGCAAAATGTTAAACTTTTTTCAAATTTGACATATGTCTTCAACTGAAAACAGTCGATTTTTTTAATGTTGTCCTGTTCCACTACTACTTACTTTAGAACTGAACTAAAATGACATCTTATACATATTTTTACGTAGAATTCGATAAAATTACTCAAAATGTCATAGCCCTCTTGATTTTCGAGATATAACACAAACTTACATTTTTTTAAATGACAATCATAGTTGGCTGTGATCTTATTAAATAGCTTTTGTTTTTGCGATTTCATTGATATAAGGTTCGATATACTTTACTCTTACATTTTTTTGTAAATGCTAAAAGTAGTTTATTGATACAATTAAGCTGCAAAATAATACACAGGCAGGCTATGGAAACAAATGCTTCAAACAAAAACCTGTTGAAACAAAAGCCTGTGTCGTCAACTAAATAATTTGATTTACATAAGTAAGTTGTATTATTCACGGTGATTTATTTTAAAACATAAAATTCTCAAAATAAACAATGTATTCAAATGAAGAGAGAAACGACATGCTTTTTTGTTATTATGCTAGCAACAGAAATAGTAATGAAGCCAGTGAAATGTATTTGCAAAGATATATGGAAAGAAGACAACCAGATAAAAGACTTTTTTCCAAACTGGAAAATAATTTAAAACTATACGGATCATTTATGAAACCAAAAGCTAAGCAAAAGTTTAATCAAGAAGACGAAGAAAGAGTTTTGGCATATGTAAATTATAAACCAAAAACATCTACCCGTGAAATTGCAAGTGAGTGTGGTACTTCTACAGAAAAAGCTCGTTTAATTTTAAAACAAAATCGATTCAAGCCGTATAAATTTCATATCGGCAACACCTTGTATCCAGCCGACTCAGAGAGAAGATTAAATTACGCTCGATGGTTTTTAAGAGAAACTGACAACGATCCATATTTCTCGCGCAGAATTTTATTTACTGACGAGGCAAAATTTACCAATAACGGTGTATTTAATAGACATAATAATAACTATTGGTCTGAGAACAACCCTCATGTTACTGTTGAGAGACGAGATCAACATATTTTTTCAATAAATGTGGTGTGGCATCCTCGGTAGCAGAATAATTGGTCCGTTCTTTTACAATTACCATTTAAATGGAAGGCGATATTTAGAATTTCTTCAAAATGACTTGGAAGACATGTTAGATGAACTGCCATTAAATGTGGTACAAAATCTTACTCATTTCCAACATGATGGTGCTCCTGCTCATAATTTTAGAGCTGTTTCTGAATATCTTTCCGAACGTTTTCCGAGCTGGATCGGTAATTCAGGTCCTATTAATTCTACAATAATGTAGAAGAATTAAAAGATAGAATTAGGTTGATTATTAGAAGAATTCGTCCTCGCAGTTTGGAAAAAGTGCATAGAGAGATGGTTAGAAGATGTCAAATGTGCATATTGGTTAACGGGGGCCATTTCGAACATTTAATATGAACTTTTATGTCTTTTGTACATTATTGAAATAGAACATAATTACAAACCATTAATAGTACCTACTTGTGGTATTATATTGTCAATATAAATTTTTGTTTCAAGTTTAACTAACTTGTAAATCATTTTGTTCCTTAATGGTATCAACAACACAATTTTGGGCATTTAAATAGAAATACAAGAGTAAAGTATATCGAACCTTATATCAATGAAATCGCAAAACAAAAGCTATTTAATAAGATCACAGCCAACTATGATTGCCATTTAAAAAAATGTAAGTTTGTGTTATATCTCGAAAATCAAGAGGGTTATGACATTTTGAGTAATTTTATCGAATTCTACGTAAAAATATGTATAAGATGTCATTTTTAGTTCAGTTCTAAAGTAAGTAGTAGTGGAACAGGACAACATTAAAAAAATCGACTGTTTTCAGTTGAAGACATATGTCAAATTTGAAAAAAGTTTAACATTTTGCTTGTAATTCTGCCCAACTTTCCTAATTTAACCTATTACCTATTTTGCATATTAAGAAAGTTACCCATGTTATGAGATATATTATGGGCACCCTGTAGATATTGATCTACTTTATATAAATTTGCTTTTAAGCAATTTTGCTTTCGCCATACTGAATGTTTAGTTTTTTAGTATTAATTGTTTTAATACTTTTATGGTTTTTATGGGTATTTGTTATTTGAGAATAAACAATGCATTTGGCATTTAAATTTGTAATAGTTTTTAGTGTAAAATTGTGTGATTTTCTGCTAGTAGTGATAAAAATTAGTATTTAAACTACGGTAGGGAAATTTGTGATTAAAAATTTTGATGATAAAATTTTTTGATATCTATTTATTTATTTATTCGTATGGTACATTTTAATATTGTATTGTGATGTAAGTGTTATGTATGGTGCCCCAGAAGATCAGTATAAACACATAAGTGTGGTGACGAAACCGTGTGCAATTGTGGATTGGTTGGTCTTGGCAAAGCATTTGCTTTAAGGTTTAGGAAAAACCACTAAAATCTAAAAAAGTAGGCGGTTGTTCTATATTTGATTGACACATTGTATACGCGCAATTAAAAAACACAGTTTTTACGTTTTATCGTGTTAATTAATTAGTTTTTGAGTGCTTTTTCGTTAATCTTCGTGTTTAGTTCAGTACTTTTGATATTTATTAAAGACTATCTTAGCTTGAGTTTGAGTTGTGTTCAAAATGAATTTCGAATATTTTTAAAATGAAATTAATTTGAATTTAAATGGAAGGAAAAGGAAAAAAAAGGAAGAAATGGAACTTTCGGGTAATATAAAAAAATATCAAAGAAAATATTTTAAAATTATTAAAAATATTGATGATTTTAATACACACTTTCGATTACAATGATATTAAAAAAATAGATGACAATGTCTGTACATATCTTCTTAATGTAATCTATAATAATCAAACTAATATTTAAAATGATATAAATAATATTAAAAAAAAATAGTAGTAATCAAAAATCATAGGCCCAAGTTGTATCCAAAAATATGGAAATCAAGAATATTACTGTAAATACAAATGAAGTCAAATCTTTTTCAACAATTATTAAATCAACGGACGATACGAAAGATACCAATGAGATTATCAATCCAAGAAAATTAAAATGCGGAATTAAAAGATTTATGATTTAGAGAATAAAATGGTGAAATTAGAATTTTAAAACGATAATGATAAAAATATAATAATTAAAGCGACTAACGAGATATCTAATTTAAATACTGTTGAATTCAAAAAAAGAAATCCTCTAATCATTATTAATACTCTAAAGAAGAAATTTTAGAAGGCATTTTTTTATCAAAATTCTAAAATCAATGATCACCTAAAATATGAGGATTACATCACTAATATCAAAATAAAACATTTAATCTCAACAATAAAAATATTGTATTTTATGTTTCTTCTAATTTATATAAATACATTATGAAAAGCGAAAAAATCTTCATTAACTACCAACAATTATTTATGAATGAATTTTCTGCATTCAAACAATGCTTGAAGTGTTTGGGTTTTGGACACACAAAAAAATATTGTAAGAGTGAAGATTTATGCTCCCATTGCGTTAAGAATCACAATTTTAATAACTGTCACAATTTAGATAAAACACCTAAATGCATAAACTGCACAAATTCTAATTTAAAATTTAATAAAAAGATGATCACAGTTCCATTTCTTAATGTTGTCAAAACAGAATCAAAAATTAAAAATATTCTTATAAATTACACTGATTATGGCTTATAATATAATAAATCAAGATTCAAATTTAAAATTTATTCAAATTAATATTGGAAGATGTTACCTAAACCAATTGGATGTAGAAAATTATTGTATTAATAACAATATTGACATTTTGTTAATTCAAGAACCATATACATCTAACAAAGGATACGCAACTTCAAAATTTGGAATGGTATTTCAATCATTTTGTGGACAAACTGTCAAATCTATAATTATAATATATAACAAGAATATTAATGTCTTCTTACTGTCAAAACTTGCAAATTCTAATTTTGTGACTTTGGATATAAATTATAAAGGCTTCAAATCATGATTAATAAATATTTATAATGAACCAAGATCAGACATTGACAACATTTTAAATTTTGCTTCTTTGGCCATGGACTCCAATATTCATACAATTTTGACTGGGGACTTCAACTCTAGTCATCTTTCATGGAATTCCAAAAGAAAAAATAACAAAAATGGTACCAAATTGTCAGATTTTGTCAACATCCATGGACTAGAATTATTAAATGATAAAGACGCTTCAACATTTCTAGTTTTGAGAAATGGTAAATCTTTTTCTTCTACTATTGATTTAACTTTTATTTCTGAAAATTATTTTAACAAAATTATTTCGTGGAAACTTAACAACTTCATATTGCCAAATAATTATCACATTTGTATCCTTTTTGAAACTAATATTGGTAGAAACTCATTAAATTCCTGTAACAAAGATATAATTAAAACCACAAAATTATATAATACCTCTAAAACAAATTGGGAAAAATTCAAATCTGAAATTAAAAAAGAATTTGGATCTGACATCTATCATAATTTAAATTACATTAAAAATCAACTTGACATGGACAATTTTATTGACAATTAACTATAAAAATTCAAAATTATTGTAATTCAAGCATCACAAAAAACAATTTGAAAAATAATAAATGTATTTGGTGAACAAAAACTTGATATAATGAAAAACAAATACACTTTAGAAAAAATAAATTAAGAAACGCTTTTATTAAACCATCACAAAAAGAATACGATGATTTTACTAATTTAAAAAAGAATATGCTAAATTAATACGTAGTACTGCTTATGATCATTTCAAAAAATTTCTTAACAACAAATCTATTAATAATGTTTGGGACATAACAAAAAAAATTCATAAAAATAAATCAAGTAACTTTTTTATTCCCTCTTCACTATTTTTTATTAACAATGATTTCACTAAAAATTTGAAAGATGCAGCTATAGGCTTTTTAAATCATTTTTTTCCAAGATGATATTCCTAATTTAGATACACCATGACAAAAAATTATTAGAAATTCTAATAATTACTCCTCAAGTTTTAATGATCTTCAGTTCACTAAATTTGAAATTTTTAATTGTTTTAAAAAAATGAATAACAAGAAAACTCCTGGACACGATTTTATAAATCTAGACATTATTTTAAAAATAATTGAAATTTTTCAAAATTTATTTACCATTCTATTCAATAAATGCTTAAACTTATCTTTATTTCCAACTTCTTGGAAAAAAGCAAAAATTTTGATCTTTCGTAAACCTAATAAAAATAATTACGAATTGCCTTCTACTTATAGACCTATAGGACTATTACCTATTATGGGAAAAGGATTGGACAAATTAATCAAAATTAGACTATCTCATTTTCACATAAACATAATTTAATTTCCGAAAATCAATTTGGCTTTACAGAACAAAAATCAATCATAACTGCAATCAATAAAATAATTAATTTAATAAAAAATTTGAAAAAAATGGTTATAATGTTATGGCTGTCTCTCTCGACATTAGGGAGTTTTGATAATGCTTGGTGACCTGCTTTATTAAAAAACTTAAGAGATAAAAATATTCCTCATAACTTATACAGAAAATGCTTCCTAAGGGAGCTAGAGCTCTTTGAAGATGCACCTTGTAAAGTAAAAATTAAAAGATAAACTTCGCGAACTGACAACAATTTGACAATGAAAAACGTAGGTTTTACTTTTATTGGCAGTTCAGAGCCAACTAGTGCAAAAAAAATAAATTTAACTTTATTGAGAAAAAAACAAAAAATTTTCAAATCCATTTTTCTAGAAAACCGTGTATCCTAATGACTTAAAGTAAGACTACCTTTTAGTACTAGAATACCTGAAAATTTAATAATCTAGTGTCACAAATGCTTAAAAGTTAAATACAAAAAAGTTATGCGTTAAAATAACCGTTGACCTACCCAAAATGGACGCCTATAACCGGTACTAGAAATTTGCAATTGATGGAATCGATTCATCTCTGAAGACTAAACAAAGCATACCAGTTTTTGCTTTTCTAAGTAGAAGCGTTGTGGAGGTATTTAAAAAAAAAACTATTTACAAGGCGCCATCTTCAAGGAGCTCTAGCTCCCTTAGGAAGCATTTTCGGACTAGGTGAATTTGGTTAATTTGTCTTAAAATTATCTGAGGAATCTCCGGTCTTCGTTTGTCAGAAGAGTTTCTGGACACTCTGTATAATTGTTGATTATTTCAATAACAGAAACGTTATATTAAATTTTAATGATATTTCGGTCTCAAAATAAACAGTAAAGGTTGTATACAAGAGTCGGTCTTGAGTCCTTTATTTTGGAATATATTTATAGATAATCTATTTAATATTACTAATTAATATTCCGGTATAACCGAAAGTGCCACCGTCTTGAAAATATTTTAGCTGAGTTGGCCCTGTTGACATTAGCATGTGACGAAGTTTTCAGAATGATTAGACGTCTAGTTTCCGAGAAATCAATCGCGTTTATTCAACGGGGGACACCCTGTATATAAAAAAGAAATTTGAATTTGAAAAAATATTGCTCTGTTTTCCAAGCTGAACTTTTCGCAATCAATGAAGCCCTATCTTACATTTCGCATCAAAATTACTCATCCTTTGCATTATTCACTGATTCTCTTTCGTCTTTGAACGCTTTATCTAATAATACTGTACCTAATTTTCTAATATCTTCCATTAAAAAACTTTTATTATTCTTTTTAACAAAAATATAAAAATTAAATTCTATTGAATTAAATGACATACCGGAATACCTGGAAATGAAGAAGTGGATATGTTAGCAAAACAAGGGCTAATTCCAAATTAAAGTATTCATTCAATTTATTTAATATTACATTTATAAGAAGAAAAGCACGCGAGGAATCTTTACTTCTTTGGAATTCACGTTGTCTAAATTATAAACAAGGATCAATTAATAAAACATTTTTTCCTACAATAGACTCTTTCAAAAAATGTTCATCTAATTTCGAACCCTCTTTTGAAACAACTTAAATTTTTACCGGTCACTTTTTTTGTAAATTTTATCTGATCATTATTTATGTCCTTGCAATAATTTTTCAATTCAAAACGTTTTTCATTTACTTTTGAATGTCCAAAATTTTCAATAAAACGGAAACTATTTAAATATTATTTCTTTAAAATGTAATATTAACTTTAGAAAATTTTCTTCAGTTTTAGAAAATGATTTAGTTCTAAATTATTATGTTATTTTATAAAGATATTATTAATTCTTTAAAACTTTAATATAATTTATATATTTAAAATTTTATTCTTAACATCTAATTTAATTTCATTACTTATTTAAAAATTAGCATATCTATAAATTAAATTTTGCTTGTGTTCCTTGAGGGTTTTCTTTAAATTAATATATAATATATATTAAAATATATCTTTGTATTTGTATTATAATCTTCAATTTGTATTAATAAATATTTAAAAAAACATGCCAATCTCTTACCCATCTTAGTATTCATATGTAATATTATTAATTAAGTGTAGAAGGTAAATAAGGACATAAAATATAACAGCACAACTATTACACGACGACATATAATGGACAGGTCCAAGCGCCAGTCCCGACAATGACAAAAAAAATAGTAGAATAAAGAAATAGCAAACAAAATAATGGAAAAAACAAATAATCAGAACAAAGAATACAAAATATTGCTTAACTTTAGATGTCCTTCAAATTTGTTAGCCATAATACAGCTTCGTCTGTTAAAATATAAATGTTTACAAACCCTCCCTTCAACTTTGTTAATTGACAATTCTCCACAATATGTGCAACTTAGAGTTGCATTTTGAATAGCCTGTTCTTATGCGATTTACTTTTGACCAAATTTTTCTTTTTTGATCAAAGCCCGGAACTTCTATTGTTGGATCATCAATGAGATGTTTATTTTAGACGATCACCGCTTTCAAGACTTGTACGAGAAAATTCAGAAAACCGTTTCAATTCTATCACCCACTATAGATGTTGATCTACTTTATAAAAATTTGTTTGTAAGTAATTTTGCTTTCACCATAGTCAATGTTTAGTTTTTAGTATTACTAATTGTTTTAATGGTTTTATAGTGTTTATGGGTATTTCTTGTTTGACAACCAACAATCCATTTCTTATTTAAATTTTTAATACTGTTTAGTGTAAAATTATATGATTCTTGACGAGTAGTGAAAAAAAAGTCTTATTTGCCGTGACCAGGATTCGAACCTGGGTTACTACGGCCACAACGTAGGGTCCTAACCACTAGACGATCACGGCTTTCAAGACTTGTACGAGACACTGCAGGAAACCGATTCAATTCTCTCACATACTATTGAAATTGATCTACTTTATATAAATTTGCCTAGAAGCAATTTTGCTTTCTCTAAAGTGAATGTTTAATTCATTAGTATTATTTGTTTTAACTAATTTAAATAATTTCGTTACATTATTGTGAAAAGTGGAAATCGAAAAATTAAATTTGTTGGTTCCGTAAGAGGTATCAAATAGCGAAGTTTATTAATTTCTTTTCAAAACTAGCTCGTCATTATTAAAATGTTCTAATCTACTATGTGTATTTTTCTGGATAAGTAATAGCTTTTAACTTTATAGACATTTATGAACTTTGTAGTTTGATAGTCCTGCATAAATATTTATTACATTTACTCAAAATGAAGTTCTAATATGTACATTAAAGTTTAGTGTAAAATCACAATTTCCCTATAATCTACTTTAACTACTATATCATTATAAAGCAAATAACAAGAATTGTCGCAAACTGGCACTTGCCAGAGCAATTTTAAACACTGTAATGGATTTTACTTAGATTTATGATGCTAATGAAACTTCCATACTTAGTATAAAATGCATTCCCCTAAGTTTAAAACAAAGATTAGGTACGGAAAATTCGAAGACCGTTAAAGAATATATTTTATATTTATTGCCCTCTGTCACTAAAGAACGGGTTTTAAAATAGAACAAAATATAACATACAGTTTATTTTGCTTTGAAAAATAACAAGAAGAAATAAGATAAGTTCATCCAATTTTGTTTTATATTTTGTTCTTTTGTATTTGTAAACAAACTAGATTTGATTCTAGAACAGTCGACATTTACAAGTAGTAATGTAGTTGTGAAGCATAGTTTTTTTTTTCTTATTGTTGTATGTGGCGTTAAATTTTGTTTTTACAGTTTCATTCGTATCATTATTTTACTCATTCTTGCAGAATCACACGTTTAAATTCAATAAAGCTGTCATCGAAATTGTGAATACCATAGAAATAAATTATTTTCATTGAACAACAACAATATTTATTGAGAACTTTCGTTATAAATAAGTCCAAATACATTTTGATCGGATTACTAAGTAATAAACCTCATTATTCTAATATTTAGAAACAAAAATTCTTTCATGAAAAAATATTTAAAATTTGTACAGACTGACTTAAATTGCACGTAAATATACAACATCCCCTTAACTATATATGAATTTTAAAAATCATTTATGTCTAACGTTTCCATTTACCCATAATATATAATGTAATTAAATTAATAATGTAACTTACTTTGATTTGTAATCAAAATGTTATAAGCCGTAGTAAACAATGTAAGCATATAACGTTTGCGAACGTAACAAATACGTCCGTGTTTCCTCGAGAACAACAGTTTAGTTAAATAACTAAATAAAAAATCTTGGGGTATTAGCGGTGGAGGTGCTGGTGGACTCATTTTTTTAAATTATTCTCACTGTTTTATAGTTCGGGGAAAATGTCATTTGAGTGGAAAATAATCGCACAAGCGAAACGAATAGGCTTGTAGAGGAATCTTTGCTGAATCTCAGTTTTCGGGACCTTGACCCTCCTGGAACCTCTCCATAATCACAAAAAGGGTTAAATTCTTTTGATCGGCTATAAATCGCAATGCTGTGCTCGTACAAGCGATTTAAAGGTATCGTTTTGTGTGGGATTTTGCGCGCTACAATTTCAGTTCTTCAGACCAAACTCAAAAATTTGGTATTCTTTGAGATTTAAGCTCGAAGTGGGTTTTCAAAACCAGTGGATTTGTTTGAATTGGCGGAAATTTACGACGTCAGGAGTCTCTCAAAGACACCCATTCTGTTCAGTTTTTGATACCCAACATTTTTGCTCCTATCCTGCGAGTGAATTGAACCGACACGAGGAACTCGTTTAAAGAGAAGTTCGACCGAGTCATCAATATATTAATGTTTCTAAAAACTGGTACCAATATTTTCCAGGTCCCATAATTTTCGTTGTTCATACACCCGGATAAGTCAAATCATGCTTTATCGGAGGAGAATGTTCGATGTAGAGGTCTATAATTTTTTAGGGATTATCCGAACATTTTAAGTCTTTATATTGCTGCCTCGTGTTCCTTATTTGGGAGTTGTTACTCACAGAGCTGTGTTTTTGGAAGCTGCCTCATTGGAATTTTAGAGTCCTTTTGGTAATTGGCTTTGGTCTAAATTAATTTTTCTGCTACTTTTTTAATCTCTTTTCAATTTCTGTAGTATGTGTGAAACACCGATTACTAGACTTAATCGGTCTAGCGTTATGATTCCTAATTAATGAGTTTTCTGTTGTTTTTTAGAGGAATCCGCAAAACAGACTTTGGAAGAACATAATTCATTGTGTGACTATTTCGAACAACGGATTTTAATCTTCCTCATTTTCTTTTGGTTTCAGTTTCAGTTTCGGAGGGGACAATTTGTAACTGAATTTTCTGGCACTTCGGTAAGAAGACAAAATAAATTTCTATCATCTATTTAACTTATACGAGGATTGCCTTTTAAGTGTCGGGAAAAAAGAAAAGTGTAAGAGGTATAATAACGCATTTTTTAAATTTTTTTTTCAAAGTACTCTTCGCGATAGTCAATGAACTTTTGCATTTGATGGAACCAGTCGTAATAGCATTTATTCTTTTCCGAAGTAGGTGTAGTCAAAATCGCTGTTTTGTAGGCATCCACCGCTTCTTCAGACGTCTGGAACAGCTTTCCTCGTAGCATGTTTCTTAGAAATGTAAAAAAATCATTGGGGCTTAGGTCCGGGCTGTACGAAGGATGATCAAGTACTTCGAAATTTTGTTGTTCTAAAACGACTTTGTGGCTAGAGCGGTGTGCGAGCTTGCATTGTCTTGATGGAGCATAATGCGTCGATTTGGGTTATCTTTCCGAAGCTCGGCGATCACTTCAGGCAAGCAAATAGTCGTATATCCTTGAGCATTAACGGTTCTTTGATTTTCAAGAGCAATCGTTGCTACATGCCCTGATTTGGCAACCATTTTCTCGGCAACGCTGCGAGAGCGAACAACTTTTTTCAGTTTCAGTTCACTTTAGAAGACCCATACTGCAGATTGGCGTTTCTATTCAGGCTTATAGCTATAGATCCATGATTCATCACCACTTACGATGTCGTAAACGTGTTTTGATGCTCCTGAGTTGAATCATTGTAGAGTTTTTCGACACCAATTGACTCGAGCTGCTTTCTGTTCTTCTGTGAGGGGAGATGCGGTATCCACCGGGAAACCAATTTTTAACACCTACTTTTTGTGTAAGATCTTTTTGAACTGAGGTCCCTGAGATGTCCAATGATGCTTGAATTTCACGGTATGTCACATGACGATCTCCAGAACCATGTTGCGAACAGCATCCACGTTTTCTGAGTAAATACGGTTTTTGGTCGTCCTTCACGCGGTTCGTCACTGAGGTTAGAGCGTCCTCGCTGAAATTTTGCATACCAGCGATAAATGGTTGTCTTTGATGGTGCTTCTTCGCCAAAAACAGGAACAAGTTCTGGGACGCATTCTTGCTGGGTGAGGCTTCGTTGAAAGTTTCTACGCCATTAGACCTGAATTTTCTATTTTTTTTTTGACAAAACTATAAATCTTTAAAAATCACATGCAATTTATTTTGGGTTTGTTTACGTTAATGCAAATATTACAAAAATGGCGTGTCAAAATAAAAAATGCTAAGAATATTTTTTTTTGCACAATTAAATGTTGAATCTAACCAAAATATTTTTTTCCCAAATAACTAGTGGCGAACATTTTTTTTCTTATTTTGAATCGATGACTTAAAGTATTCTATGGCACTGGATCAACCGACCGGAATTAAATTTTTGTGATTAATTGTACCGGGATATCAAAAATTATCTTGGTCAAGGGTGGTTGTGGAATGTAAAACGTTTGTCTTAGTTTACGTTTGAAATAATTATGTCACTGTCACACATCATCAATAACCTACAAACTTCATACCTATTTATTTCAGCACAATGACTTGACAAATTCTGACACAACAAAACATTCAAAAGTTTAAAATAAGACAAACGTTTTACATTCCACAACCAAGATAGTTTTTGATATTCCGGTATTTGATTAGTCAATTACGTGTGCAAATCTCAACTTTAGATTTTGAGGCATCTTAAAAAAAACCTTAAAAATATAAATTTTAATGATACGGTATTTCGGTAAGGGTACGTTTTTGGGAACAGGTTTATAAGAATTATGGCTTATTTTATTAAATCACAGAATCTCCAGGCGGTGATTTTAAAATACACACAAATGTTTCTATAATTTGCACACCTTCCTCAACTTGCCGCTATACACACGGCTTGCTTGAAATTTCAATTTCGTGCTTAAATAGATGCTTTCTGCCAATTGTATTTTAAAATACTGTTATTTGTTTAACGTATTAAAATTAATTAAGGTTAAAGCGTCTGTCAAATGCAACCAACCGTTCATGATATTAAAATTATTGGTAATACGCTGATGCGAGATTTATAAGGATATCATTTTGAAACCAGAATTACTTTGTTGTTATTTTTCGAAAAACCCAGGACACGTTTAGTGTTTAATTAAATAATTTTGAAGTTTTCAAAGATATTCAGTTATTGAATAAAAGACCATTCCTTGAGAATTACTTATCATTAGTCGTTTTGGATATTGGTTGTGGTACCCAAAATTGAGTAGCCTGCTTTTATCGTTTATTAAGAACCGGATCACCGTGTGCCGTCAATACCTTCGTATAGCAGACGTAAACACCAAAGTCGCAATCATCCACACCATTATCTCTAGGTGGACAACGGCTACCGTTTTACACAGATTCCATTACAATTCCAAAGGTATCACCTATACAATTAACCGGATAAAGGCCAGGCAGCATTTTTCTTTATTAACATTATCTATGCCAAACGGACGACGTTATCGCGCACCATTGTGTGCTTTCCATTTCTAAAAATCTAAGTTATTAGGTTTGTTCCAAGCCCATATTTTGGAACGCAACGTGATCGCCACAGAATCGTTTAGTAATAATTTCGTGCGCATGTCACAACTTGACACTGCTTTTAGAACGCATTTTAGTAAAAATGCTTGGAACGCATTTAGGATGGTTTTTGAGTAGTTGCTTTATATTTATTAAATGCTATTTGCTTAAATGCATTAGATACTTACCTAAATAATTTTTGTTTTTCATTTTCAGTTCTCTTAACAACAGCTCAAAATCATCATCACTGCTACTATCCCCTGAAGTAAAATCTATATCAATTTTTTGTAAAAACAAATAGAGATTGCAACACTAAACCTCGAAAGAAAAATATAACCTATATAATAAGTCTTATTACAACTGGTTAGTGGAAGTTTTGTGATATGTGAACATAAAATATTAAAAAAGCAGCATACTGCGCAGGTCAATCCAAACGATTTCTTCGCTGGTCCATGTATCGAAATGATCGCAACGTGATCGCCCTACGCGTGATTCAATAATTGCTTGGAACAGAAACAAAATCATACAATGAACGACAATATTTTCGGTTGGAACGCTTATTTCGCTCTGCGCACATTCGGGGCGATGCAGTGCATTGCAACTTGGGTGCTTGGAACAAACCTATTAAGTAATGCTAATATAATTTTGTTTTTTAAATCCGCAATGATTATTATTAGTTTAGAGTGATTACGTTAAAATTACGCATGTTTGCGTTAAATTTATTAAACTTATATATGTAAAATTATTCAACCAATTTTCCATATTGTAGAAAACGAAATTTGTCATCAAAAATTAAAAGAAAATTCCGGGAATTACATCCTATTTTGGGAACTTGGGTGAATATAATTTCAATATCAACGGTGATTAGAGAAATTACATTGCGCGCGATTAGTAGATCTACAATTCCTTATAATAATAATTGACTGTGTATATAGTGTTATCCCCATATTTTTTGTATTATATATTTCTCTACCAACTTAATTGAGTACCGATCAAGCATTATACTAATTTTAACGTTTTGTTATTTTAACTGCATCGTGTTATCGTTATGGCTATTTTTTAAATATATTAGTATCTTGATAAGTGAAGTTCTTGTTATCTATTATATTGTCGTCCCTCCGTTTTCTTCCAAGTTACATTTAAGAAGCACAACGCAAGTGGCTGTCTTGCATTTCATTTCCTGCATATCTTACAGCCTGGCGCCCGTTAATTGAGTTCTTCTTTCTGGTTACGTATGTACTCACCCTCCCCACTCTCCGACTGTGGGCAACTTTCTTTTATCTACTTCCTTAAACGTAACATATTGCTAAAAAATTTTCAAGCCATCTTTTAGTTTAATTCATAAAATGTTTCCTACATTCACAAAACTACACCCACTAAGTAAATACAAGCACGGGTGACTGTTATTTGAATTGAAAGCCACGAAATACTATAAATCAAAAAGAAATATCTATTTAGTGATTTCCTTGTGCAGTAAATAATGAAAAAGTACAGAGGCTAAAACTACAAAGTAATTGTCCGGTAACTTTGTTCAAATTAGTGTACATATGTGAATGAAAATAATTTGAATGTAACACTTGCTGTGTTAAACTAAACAATCTTTTAATTATTCTGTTCTTATTCACTGATTCACATACAACTGATTGCAAAAGATGAGCCTGATTTATAAAGACGCATGCACAGTAACGCCCTACATAAAACCCTCTGAACAGCCATGAAAATTTCCTGTAAATCCTCCTTATATCCTTTAACGCCAGAAATCTAATACATATCTTTAGAAATTTTTAAAACTCATAGGAAACACTAATCTGTGTACACCAAAGATCCTTGTTTCTCGTTTCTTCCTCGAATGCTATTAAAAGTGCGTTGGCATAGTGTTTTGAATAAATGCTGTTATAATTTCTCCAAATGAATTCTATATCTCAAAATCGCAGAAAAGTATAAACAGCAAAAAATTACAATCGACTAACCAATTCAAGCAGATCGTCTTGACGGCGTTCTTCTTTTCCCCACCTCATTTACTCTAAATTTACTAACAACGTTGTCAATTCGTTGATCAGTTCTATAGAATCACCCTTTATTTAATAATTAAAATTAGTATTTTTTAAATAATACCACAAGCGATTTAAATAAAGTGTATTTTACAAGTGTAAAACGAACGTATTTTTAAAAATACATCATAAAAAAAAAACAAATTTAAAAACTTTAATAAACGGATTATTAATTACCCATAGTTAATTTAAGCCTCACAACTTCATATATTGAACAAAACTGAATGAAATTTTATTCAAGCACAAATAATATTATCTGATCTACTTTAAATAAGAAAAACGGAATAAGTCGTTCTTGAATGTATATAACTTTCAGTGTGCCGTATATTGCAACTTATATTACAGAACTAGATTGAAATTGTAACAGCTGTAAATACTATTAGCGTTTTCAATTTCTGTTAAAACGGCAAACATTGCAAGTAAGTTGTTATTAATAACGCTGTTATTAAAATTGAACTTGTTTATAAAAAAAATAATAAAGTTTCCTTTTATTACAATAAACTCACTTTTATTTATTTTGTTTATTAGTCGATCTGATATTAAAACCTAAGTATCTACTAAGTAATTTGCCACACAAAAAATACAAATTTAAGAATTTGAGATTAATTTAAATTTAGTTATAAATCTCATTCTATTCAACTGTTTGTTGTCAGAGATAAATGTTGCACTTACAAAATTTTGCAAATAGTCGCAGTCACAAAGAGAGTTAAGCTTTTATGTATAATCGGCAAAACGTTGCGGATGGTACAAAACACGGCATTGTCCAGATTATATAAGATAATCTGGTCATGACAGATTTTAATTAGAGTATATAATAATTATATTATCTTCTTTATTTTTTGCGGTAAACTTGTTGCGGTTTTACATTATTCAAAAAAATTTTTAAAGGGGTTTAATACATTGATACAGTATAAGAATTTATTATATAATTTCATAGCAATAAGGGCTGTCAAAAAATATTTATGAATTTGTTTTTACTGAAGGTTGCATTTTTCTAATTTTTAAATTTGCCAACACTGTTTGATCTGTCGTTATTATTCAAAATTGTTAAAAATGGACTAACATTAATTTTTTGTTTTAGGTGAGTCTTTGTTGTCTACTGTTTGCTGATGGGGTAAGTTTATTTTACAAAAATACTCATTATAGAAATTTGACAGTTACTGATGGGTTTCCGTTTAAATAAAATTTTGCATATACATTTTTATAATTTGTATAGGGAATTTATTAACATAGGTTATATGAAGGAAAGTTATTTATGTTAATAAATTCCCTTTAGAAGTTATTAAACATGTATACTCAAAATGTTTATTTAAACGTAATTTAAGGTATGTCCTTTCTCTGAATCCGGTTAAAGATGATTCTAACAAGAATTTTTTATCCGTTACTTTCATTTTTAGAATTTGTAAATTTGGTAAAGAATATTAATAAATTTTCTGAATTGAAGGTGAAATATACATGATATTCTTAAAGGAGTGCAAAAGCTTAAAGCGTTGGTTCTTATCATAAAAATAAAGTAGAAAGGCCTCTGAAAAGGATAAGGTAAATCGCGATTTTTTTAAGAACTTCGTAACTAGAGAAAGTATACATTGTAATTACATTTTAATTTTCAAATGACATCAGAATTTTATGGATATTGCATTCATATATGTCCGTAAGCTTGATCAATTTAATCACACGTTCGTTTTTTCTATTTTTTTCAAAACCAATTGTAGTTTTGGAATAAATTTAATAAATAATTATGGTGCACAGAAAAAATGCAACAAAATGATCATAGCAAACTATTAAAACTACACGACATTTAGCAAGGTAGAGTGCAGCCCCTTTTTCTTTCATCTGATTTGATAGAATCATTAAGAAAAGCAACATAAATGATTTCAATGTCGATATTTTTATGAAGAACGTATAGTTATCAATTAAAACTAGAAAGTGACACAAAAGGTTAAAAATTTTAGAAAGTGTTATCAAAATATTAGTCACTGAAAGGTATTATTCTGCCATTGTAATCTAATGACGACAAATTTAGTACAATTACTACCGATGAACACAATGCATGTTTATTTATTACTAAAGTATTATTGAATTGCATTGCTAAACTGTAAGATGTCTCAGATATTCGTTTTTATGACTAAAAATCTATATACATTTTATTATTACAAATTGATAGAATAAAAAAATAATTTTTGGGTTATACAGGGTGTCCCTATATTCGTGCACATAGAGCTAGTGTAGATTTCTGGGACTAAATATGCCGATTTAACCTAAAATTACCTTAGTCAAAAGTTGATAGTTTCCGAAACACAGAGCGTCAAAGTGATTATTTTTTATTAAGTATTCTCTGTTCTACTATCCACAGCTTGTAGAATTTCTTTGAGGTATAGTTTTATTAATTAGCAATACGG